>CM029118.1:9162500-9600000 GCA_016859345.1 Istiophorus platypterus | reverse complement strand
ATGTCCTCAGTTGACTTTATGGCCTGTCAAAGCTTTAAAATATCCAGTTACATCTTGAGTTGTAAGAATGAACAATTGAGTTACATGGAAAATCTTATTAAATTTATCTACAGTATATTATTCTGACTGTAAACTCCAGATATCTCCGCAATTCAAATTGATATTATCAGTTACCAGTTAAAATATCCTTAATTCACACCATTTCAAGTTATCTCAATAATATTTCCATTACGCTTGTTACACCCACTGCTTGATGCACAGACATCCATATGACTGTCTGTTTGCACCTTTGCACCAAAGTCCACCTTTGGTCAAATCTGAGCCACATCAGGTGAAGTGCCGTCCTTGACTTTAACACAAGAGGGCAGACATGGACCATGTCTGCTCAGTAAAATGTCTTGGAAAGCTGTTCTCCCTAAAATGTTTATGGGTGACATCTGTGCAGGATGAGAGTTTTATATATTTTATGTCCATATTTTGTCTTTTAAATATAATCCACAGCTCAACATGGTAAACGTGAATGACAGTGGAGGCCAGTTGAAATTAGTGTGCGTAGCTGTGCCTGAGCCTTTGAGTCACCTCTGTGCTCGGAGCGACGTTTGACTCCCAGTTACTAAGTTTTGGAAATCTTTTATCTTTTAAAATGATTGGCCGGCGCTGGTTCTTTATAAAATAACAATGAAATAAAAGTAAAATGAATCATAATAATCATCATCATTTTTATTTATTTATTTATTTATTTTTAGGCACAGGTGATTTAAGCTACAATAAAGTCACCCAGATTTTTTTTATGTTTTCTTCCGTCTGATGGGTGTTAAATCTTATTTTTCGGATCAGCATGAATTGAAGGTTACGACCACCGCTATATCCACCATGATCTGTAAAACACCTGTAACATACATTTGCTGCAACAATAAAGTGACGCCCGTGAATCCCCCCACCACCATCACCACCACCACATCCCCAGCCCCACCTAGGGCCACGCCTTTTCAATAAACTTTATTGGCAAAAAAAAAAACAAAAAACAACACAACAAAACACAACACGGTGCCTTTTTCATGCTTTAGAACAACGTTTTAAGTCGGACAGATGTGAATTTATTGGGGCCCCGTCACTCACTCCCTTACTCGCCCATTAGTTAAGTGACGGGACAGGGGCGCGGGGAGAACCTGCACCGATACACGTGATTACGTTAAAAGATCGCGCAATCTGTTCATATTTACGTAACGAGGCCGACATTTTTCCTGATTGATTGAACTACAGGGAGTAAATATTTTAAGGCCCCCCCCCACACACACACACACACCACCCTGATTTATAATCCAACAAAGCATCAAAAAAAAAAAAAATAGAGGCCTATTTATTTGTCTACCTATGAAAACGGGGGATTCTGGTAACCACCCTGCGTCTGAGGGCCCGAGCTGACATCTCAGGGGGGAACGTGAGTGATTCAATGGACAGTGAAACCTTTTTTATAGAAAGACACAGGCTCTCTGTTCGTTATTGGTTCAAAAAAAAGGGAAAGAGGCAGAAAGGCCGTCAGCAGTTTTATTTATTTATTTATTTATTTATTTATTTATTTTTGTCAGGCCAGGCTGTTGAGAAAAAAAACAAAAAAAACAACTGACGCCAGTGTGAGCAGTAACCCTGGGTTAATTTATGCGGGGAATTTTTAATCAGCACACTTGGTGTATTCAGATTAAATTAGAAGGGAAACGGAATCAATGACCTCCATATATTGCTCTGCTGCCTTATCAATTAGCTGTGATTTTTGTACTGTGTCAGTGGAGTGTGTATGTGTGTGTGTGTTTGTTTGTGTGGTTGTGATTGGGGGGGGGGGGGGTCATAAAACAGGCCAAATGGTATTTGTCATACAGCTGACAAGTCACACAACTAAATGAGGTCCTATCGATTCACATGATTTTTCATCAGCCAAATTAAAAGCTGCTGTTTGATAGAGGTCCAGTCCAAGAGCTTGTTACGTATTCTATTCTCTCCTATTAAATCAAGTCTAAAAAGAAAGGACGAAAAAATGGCAGCGAAGACTCCTTTGAAATGTAACTGGAAGGATTTGTTTAGGTGAATTGAACAGGTGATGTGAAGCTGCGGCTGCGTGTGTGTGCAGATAGGTTGGTTAAGGTGATGCTTAAAGAGCACCTTGTTTGCCCAGAGACGGATTTCCTATCGGGGAAAGGAGGGAACTGTCCAGGGGGCCCAGACCTTCAGGTTTCAATATCCCATTAATCTACAGAATATGAATAATCACTCTTATTTCTAAAACTTTGCTTCACTAAAGGGGAATATCCGCTATGTTGGGTCCATCCTCCATCTTCGGGCCCTGGTCTTGAAGAGGGACCCTATTTGAAATATTAGTTTAAGACCTTTAGTTTTGCATAAAGATTAATTGATTGTTCTGTCTGATCAAACTGTTGTTTTTTTTCTTTCTGTGTTTTAAGTAAATAACACAAAAACAACCTCAGGTATTTTCATCATTATTCCCGAAAGGCCTGGTTAACATATACAAATGTCTTGTTTTGTCTGTACAATGGTCAAAATTACAAAGATGGTGCATTTACTATGATATAAAAACAAAGAAAACCCACAAATATTCACAATTCAGAAGCTGGTACCTGTGAATTTTTGCCTTTTTTTTGCTTAAACGTTAATGAAACAGTTAATTAGTTACCAAAATTGTTATTAAAAGAAATTCTGTCATTTGATGAATCAACACTTTGGTCTTTTTTCATATAGTGGATCCTCTAGTGTCACAGAACCTGATTTTTATAGTCTACACCAAAATCAAAACTGTCAAATTTTGTGACCTTATCTAAATTAATACTGGATCATAACAGCTACCCAAATGAAGCAAGCAATACGGTATGATTTAAGAAGAAAATTGTAGTGGTAATATAGTTGAAATTCCTTTGTTGTTGTGTGCAAATTTAGACAACCTTGATTTGCATTAAAACTGCTTAGGTATTATATTGATTATCTGAGGAAACATAGACAGAGATACAAATAGAAACAAATCATGAGTTATACAGAAAGTTATATAAACATGTAGAATTAATTAATTTTATTCCGGATCAACACTTATATTTTTAATACAGTCACGTAGCCCTGAATGTATGGTGATGATTTTGCACATGAGGCAGTTAAATTCAATCACTGTATTTATAGGCTACATGATGGGGCTTCTGCGTATTGCCACAGCAAAGTCTCTGCTAGAAGTCTCATCAGCGTTTAAAGCCACTTCCAATCATTGAACAGCCCTGTTTTTTTTTCTTTCTTTCACAAGAGCAGCCTGTGTCTGTCCATCCAGTTAAGAATACATTTAATCACTATATAAATATGTGACTGTGGTCTGGGAGGGGGGCTAAATGACACCATACTGCATGTCCTCCAATCTGCTCTTTAATCACAACCCTTACATGGGGACCCAATAAAACGCCCTGCTGCAGTTATACACACTCATCATGCTGCTGCTCTTGGAAATTAAAAAGGGCCTGTGTGACATCATCATCAAGCTTTTGATCGCTTTACTTCCTCTTCATCAACTTAATTATTTGGCTATCAGTAAACCCCACCAAGTAATTAATATCTGAGAGCCTTTGCTATAAATTAAAAGTGTGAAATGAGAATTACTTTTGCTTTGCTTTGCTTTTCCAGAGGCAGTGCAGTGGCTGTGAATGAGCAGAAGGGAGTTGAAGGAGATGGAGGGCAACCCCCCCCCTCTTTTAATTGGGATTGTTGAAGAAAACACAGACAGTTTTCCAATGAGTTTAGTTTACGCGAACCTCTGTGGTATTTTTTTCTTTCAGTCACAACACACGAGGTTGTCTTACTGTGATTTTTATTGGCAATGTCCACCACTATCGATATATCTCAGCTACTTCCGGATGGGTCGTCATGAAATTTTGTGCAGACATTCACAGTCCCAAGAGGACAAATCCCAACGATCTCTGACTTTTCCTTTACCAACCTCTCCGTGGTTCTGAGTTAAACTTCTCCACAACTATCGGATGGACTGCCATGAAATTAGGTATCGAACAGAGCTGCTAGTGTGGCTGTAGACACTTAGGCTTGCTTACTTCTTGTTTTTTTGTTTTTCTCCTCTTCATCCTACTGTATAGAAGCATTGCAAGAAGAACAGTGGGTCAATTTTACCTCTGGAACAGTTGGCACCAATCTCACATCTTTATTTCATGTTGCTGCCCTTAGGTGTGTGTTTGTGTGTATTTTTAGTTCTCACACTTTTTTTTTATCCACATTGGAATGAGCATACTAATCAGGAACGCTGATTATTTCTTTTTGGCTGTCATTTTTTATTTCACAGCTACACAACCAAACTTAAGATAAATACACGTATGACTCATCTTTGCGATCATTCAAATAAATTAAATTCATTTATGTGTAAGTGACAAGAAACAAATTCATAAACATCATCAAGAACAAAAAAAGAAACCCCATCAATATTTACATAAAATGCACAAAAGTAAATATAATACATGGGATGTCCTCCAACGTATTTAAAAAGTTTCTAAGCTTGTTTAGCTGACATTTTTTTTTGTATTCATGATGCACTGGAGGTTGCAACTACTGCACATTCTCACGCTGTCAGTTCCCTTGTCCCACTCACATCCTTCATCTGTGTAGCCACGTGTGTTCACTGGGTAGAGCTCCAGCTGGCAGTGGATGAAGCAAAGACAAGGTGACCAGAACGGGATTGGCACATACTCATGAAAACAGCTAAATGTAGGGAGGAGATGAGCATCTTTTTTTTTTTTTTTTCCCCAGCATGCTATGAAATGCACAATACTTAGAGATGGTTTTATTCAGAGACAGTTTATACAATATATTTGTGTCGTAATCCTGTGTGTGTTTGTGTGTGTGCATATGTGTGTGTATGTGTGTGTGTGTGTTTGGCAGCGGTGTGAATAATTAGTGATTCCAGCAAATGTTCCCATTAGAACAAATAAACATTCACAGAGCAGACCAGACAAAGATCTTCGGGCTTGGAAGTTTGTCCTCCCTAGTATCCACAATCACAGACATGTCCCAGTGTAACGTCTCTGTAACACTCAGGAAACCAAACCGCCGTTTCTTTCCGTGGGGGGGGGTCTTCTCACAGTCCCGCCCCGATCTTCCTGTCACCTCCTCCTACTTGCACCCCATCCAGCTCCTCATCGGAAAAAGGGCTGTGGGGATGGTAGCCAACGTCGGTGCCATGCTGAATGAAGTCTGTGGATTGTGGCATCCCAACACCGTTGCCAATGGCAATAGGAAAACCATGACGGGCTGCCTCCTCTTCCTCCTCCTCCTCATCCTCCTCCTCGTCCTCGTCCTCTTCTCCATCCTCCATGTCGAGATCTATCCCGCCGTCATCTGGATTCACAGCTCGTCTGTTCTCGTCGGCTTTGTCGGTTGCGGTTTTTCCTCCACTGCGTAGTCGCTCTGCCTCAGACTGGGCTGACGCGTTGGCCTGCTCCTTTGCCTTCCGGCTACGCTTCCATTTCATCCTCCGATTCTGGAACCAGATCTTGACCTGCCGAGAGAACGCAGGGGAAGAAAATGAGTTGAAAAGATGGTCACATTTAGGAAATACACTCTGCTGTCTGTCTCTATAGATTTAAACATATATTTTTTTTAATACACTGAGTAATTCTAAAAATTTCCAGTGTATTTAGATAATATTCATAACGTCTCTGCCAGTCGTGAAGGAGAGATCCTCTCTCGCTTTCACTCCCCGAAACCAGTTTCTGCTTAATTTTTTGCAGTTTTCCAAATGCTGTTCAAGTGATTCTGGGCTGCACAGGACAGATAAATTATCCTCGATTTAAATATACATGTCATGATCAAAAAATCCTCAGACCTTCAATTTTCTTTGGCCACTGAAGCTGAAGAGCACGTGATGTCTTATCCTGAGTCAAATCCAAATCAGGAACCTCCAAAACAACACAACTCAAAAATAATGTATGCTTCATAAAAAGTCACCATTTTTTTCTTACACCCTCTTCCTCATGTTTATCTTTTAGGATGAACCCTCATAAACTGCATCTACTCGGGAAATCGGGTAATGCAAACATCAATTCTATTTAAAAACCATATATGAATTCTTTGGTTTGTACTGTGGACTTGGGTGACTATATCACTATTTATTATCAAATATACTCTAATTATAATTCATTGACACTAAAAGGATAATGAAGGAATATAAAATTAAGACAGAAACACAAAAACAACATTTGAATCTTACCCATAAAATGCAGAGAAATAAAAATGTACTAAAATTTTCATTCACTTCTCATCGATTCAGACTCTTGAAACAGGAACAGATGGTCGGTATCACTACAATAATCAAACCACGTAAAGTGCAGACATAAAGTAACGTGTGTGTTGTACGGAGTGCACCTCTAAATTACTTGTTTACCCTTCAATTCAAATGTAATATTGACTCCTCTTTGTTAAATCTAAATGCAAGGTGACATTTTAGCGCAGGATCATCACAGCTGGTGGAGCAGTTATTCACTGTGATAAGCGAGAAACAATGCATGTATAATTTAATTTAACATTTACCAATGCAGTGTCACAACACACCACTAATGGAGTGGTCTTCATTACTTTTGAGTTTTTAGACAGCTCTTGGGTTGTTTTAAGGTGCAATTTAAGTTGCCTTTAGGATGAGATCCTTTACAGAACTGTTTTAGAAATGTTATTGACGCTGAATGATTATATTTCCATTGATTTCTGATTTTGTGGCATATTCTCGTTCTTACGTTGTTTGTTTGTTTGTAAGTTGTCGTTAGTGCTGCATTTCTCCACCGGGACACTGTTGAACAAGAGGTTTTTGATTTCATTTAATTAAAAAAAAAATTAATGATAAAACCAGATGAATTAAAAAGCCTGTCCCCCAGGAACAGGAATTATAATAAAACCGAACTGCTCTTAGTCACTGAAGTGTAAGTCTGCTGAATTTCAGTCACCCTGCTGGACGAGTGTTCCACGGCTGCAGTTAGTTTTCATTTTGGGCGACCTTATTTTGGAATGTACATTAAAATGGGCTCTCACCCGATTCTTATTTCTGTGAATTAATTTTTTTTTTTCCTTCTTCTTACCTTGAAACGAACCTGTAACTAAGTGTGCCGAGGTGTTTCACTTCCCTGCCTTCATGTGTGAGGAGGAAGGTGGGTGTTGTTGACTTTGGGTATGTTGGGAGTTTGAACTGGTTCTCCAGCTCCAGGATTGGCCTGGGGCACTGGCTGCGCAGTGGGGCTGAGCGGGCGCTGAGGGAGAAGACTCAGGGAGGCAGTCTGGAGGGCAGTAGCAGAGAGTACTGTGGAAGGCCCACATCTACAGTTGCTTTGTTATCTACAGTTTCTTTGCTTTACTTTACCCTTTGAGCTTCATCTTTTCATTAGCCTCCTTTTAGTCTGAGCTTTTTTTTTTTTTTTTATTTTTTTTTCTTAATATTGTTTTAATATTGACTGTTTTGAAATATTGATGTTTTTACACATATTTATTTATTTGTATACACATATCTATATTCATGTCTCACAAGAGTCTGAAATATTTCACCTCTTATTGCACTATAAACCTTTTACATAGGAAGTTCAGTATACTTTAGAGTTCAGAGAACAGGCATGGGAACAGGCACACACACTCTGTATCATATGCTATACTCATTAACTTTAATACAGTTTATTGTTTTATTGTTGGGGGCGAGGCGGAGAGGGCGAGAGGGCATAAACACACAAAAACACAAAAGCTTAAAGAGAATTCAGGGTTTTTATTTTTATTTTTATTTGGCGTTTTAGGTTTTTGTTTAGGTTTATAGTTTTTTTTTAGACAATTTCATTTTTTTCGGGTTGGGTTGAGAATAGAAATAAAAATTGGAAAAAAAAAAATGACACACACACGGGAAAAGTACCCCCGAGGCGCCCGTGGTGGAGCTGAGAGCACGCAGGCTGCTGTTACTGATAATAAATAAACTCAGATCGGTGGTGCTACAGAAAGCGTGGGGGGCTCCTCTCAAAAACAGGTGTCAAAATTATAATCACGTTGGCTGTGAAATTAATTTACGACACGTGGCTTGTGTTTAACCTAGACCCTGTGTGTTTCAGTCAGCTGTGTTAGAGGTGGCCACTTCAGCCACTTTGGGCCTGGAGGTGCTTTGGTTGGTTTCCACTGGCTTTGGCTGCCAGGAGCTGCTGAGCTGTGGGCTGCCTGCGCACGCCTCCAGCTGCTGGACAGCAGGGCGACTGACTGGAGGAAGAGGGAGAGAAGCCAGCTGGAGGAGGAAGCAGTAGCTTCATCAGTCTGTAGCCTTGGGATAGGCACATCTACAGTTGCTTTGTTCTTTGACGACCTTCTTGACTTTAGCCTACAGAGGAGCTTCTTATGGATTCCGCTTTTTTAGCTTTGTTTTTTGTATTTTTTCTTTATATTTCTAATTTTTTTCTTTTTGTGTGTTAGTGTTGTGTGTTATTAATAATATTATATATTATATATATGTCTATGTCTGAGACTTTCACCAGCAACTGCCACTCTAGTCTTATTTATATAATTTATATAATAGGGAAGTTCAGGGAAGTATAATATGTTTTAGGGGGATAGGGTATGCACATATGCCTCTATGCTCTCTTAATCATTAACTATAATAGCTTTACTCCAGTTGGGGGTTGGGGGGGGCAGGGAGAGGCGGCGAGGAGGGCCAAAAACACAAAATTAACTTAATGAAAATTCAATGAAGGGTTTGGGGATTTTATTGATAAACTACAGAGCGTTTTAGGTGTTTGTTTATTTGTTTTTTTATAGTTTTCAAATTCCATTTTTCCATCGTTGTTAGAGAAATAGAATAAAATGAAAGGAAAGAAAATATGACACGGATAGGAAGTAACCCCCGAGGCCGCCGTGGTGAGCGAGGGAGCACGCAGGGCTGTTACTGACACTAAATAAACTCAGATCCACGGTGCTACAGAAAGCGTGGCAGGGAGAGCTCCCTCTCAAAAACAGGTCGCAAATTATAATCACGTTGGCTGTGAAATTAATTTACGACACGTGGCTTCTTCTCTTTTTTTTTTTTTCAGCCGGTGTCCGATCTTAGATGCCACCTCGAAATGATATTAGACGAACTGAAGCAGAAAGACTCATCATTAACAGGTGACTTGCTAATCGCTTAAATACTAAATATACAACACTGCATATTCTGAATATTAAAACAAACAATAAATGAATAAAAACAAATTAAATTAAGAATGATTTATTATGCCTATTTTTGCTATTATTATCATCATCATTGTTAATAATAATAATAATAATAATAATAATAATAATAATAATAATAATAATAATAATAATAATATAATAGAAGCCAAACATGAGTCGAGTTAAATCAAACATTTACTTTTTTCAATGAGCTTTCAATACCTCGGTTCCTAAGAAGTCAAACGATCTGATCGAATCCTTGACCTTCAAGTAAAAACGGGCAACGGTTCACACATGTGCACCATTCACTCAGATTTGTGACTTTAGACTTGGGGTATTTTTGACGCACAAAAATAATAATAATAATAATAATAATAATAATCTGATTTGATCACACTTACAGGTGTAATCTGGCAGTCGTGGCATCATGATCCCAGCGCGGATCCAGTGCTCCAGGGGCAGAGATCCCGCCATGGCAGCTGCCTTCAGGTGCTCCGGGTAGGTCTGGGTCAGCTGCGTGAAACCGGTGTACGCGAACGCAGGGTGCTGGCCCCCCAACGCCGACAGCGGGTACATGGGTGCCGGGTACATGCCGGGAATCGCCCCCTGAGGAAGCGAAGCGAGTCCCGGATGCGGGAGGTTTAGGACGCCAGGCTTCGGGATGATCCCGGCCTGAAGCTGCGAGGCCCGCGGGGACGGGGTGTCGGAGCGGCGGCAGGAGACCGGGCTGCCCGCGGGGCTGTCGTTGCTCAGACCGGGGGAGAGGTCACGGCTCGCCCGGTTGCCCTCGTCGGCGAGAAGGGCGTCGATCCTGAAGTTCTTCGATTTCTCCATGACGGCGTCACTCGGGACGAGCCCCGGAGCCCGAGGGGGAAACAAACGTGCCAAGCGGGGCGCACCTGTGCCGTGCGTCTTTGCGCGGATAGCGGAGCCTCCTCCAGTCACAGGCTCATGCGTTCTCCTTATCCTTTCATAAAAGTTCAGGCCGCACGGATCGGATCAAGCGCGCAGCTGGACAGAAGAAGACATTATCAACTTGTGAGGAAAAATGTCTTCAGGAGAAATATACTTCTCGAGAGATGCAGACTAAATTACCGACGGTCCCATGTGCATCCCTGCATCTGCTTCACTGAATTGTATCTGCACATGCCGCTCTGCAACACTGCATCCCTCCTGCTGTTTAATACTAACTTAACACACCACGGCGGCGTGCGTGTGCGTGCGTGTGCGTTGTGTTGCGTTGCTCCATCCACCGTCCCTCTCCACCCCTGCAGGCCTCCGTGAGCCGGGATTGGCTGGAGGTCGAGCTGCTCATGACGGGCCTCTAATCAGCTAATTACTCGCTCGTTTCTCCCCCCCAGAAGGCGCTCAGAGTGAGGTAATGTCCAACCCTTGTCCCGCCTGCAAACACCTTCAACTGCATCAAAGCGCGGAGGTACATTAGAAGATTAGGCAATCGTGTTTTTCAGTATCTATCTTACTGCCAGCTCCCCACACTCACCACAGATTGCAGCTACCTCGCCATAAACAGAGAATTATATAGACCGGTTTAATTTTTCCAAATTGCTTATTAGAGTTGCAAACGTCCTCCACACCTTAGCAACAAAATATTACCCCCCCCCCCCATCAGTCTTAATGTTATAGGGTCCCTTTTATTGGGTTAAGATGAGAAGGGAAAAAAACATAGTCCCCACTCCACATTTCAAATCATTCATATTAAAGACTTGCTTCACTCTCATACTAGGGCCACACCATCGCCGTTAAAGTTTACGATCAAAGATTGCACACAAACCGTATAAAAGCGTAATGACTTGGCAGAAGAGGCCATAAGTTAATTGGCCTCCTGCTTAATGTGGACTAATGCAATTTTAAGACCTGAAAAAGCGGAGGTGAATCAGCTGAACCGGAGTCTGACTTATTCTCTTCAGCCTGTTTGCACCATGTCCGTCAGTTGGACACAACGCCAGGGGTCTAATCTACACCGTGTTATTTCACTCATCTAAAAAAGAAAGAAAACCTTGTAAATAATAATAATAATAATAATAATAACAATAACAACAACAACAACAACAACAATAATAATAATAATAATAATAATAATAATAATAATAATAATAATAATAATAATAATAATAATCATAATAATAATAATAATAATAGTAGTAATAATAATAATAATAATAATAATAATAATAATAATAACAATAATGGGTGCAGTATAACAAATTCTAAAGAGCCAGTCTAATTGTGCTGCGGACAAAAATCAAACTCAGTTTAGCTGAGACAACGCCTCCGACTTGCGACTGTCAATGGACCTGACATAACTGAGAATCTGCACATGGATGCAGCACAAATTAAATGCAGGATGAAAAGCGATGCTCAACGTTTGAATCAACTCTGGGTACAAGGACCAATTTGTTTTGTTGTTTCGAAAACGAGACGCTTCTGTCACTGGTGGCTAAACCTCAACAAAACCTCGTTGGAAAAAAAAAATCCATCGATTTTTATCTTTTTAAATTTTTTTTTTTTTGCCAATTTTTCTACTTTGAATATGACGAGTACAAAAATATCTGGAATCCTGGACATCTGGACTCCATGCGTAAAAAAAAATAAAATTAAAAATACTCTCCAACCTGTCTAGCAGGTGTGCATTAAACAACAGAGGTGGGCAACTGGTCGACTGGTGGAGTGGCATAAAATTAACTGCCAACAATTTTGATAATGTATTTTTTTGTTTGAGTTCTTTAAAAACAAACAAACATACAAATTCACTAATTCAACCAATTCAAATGTGATTATTTTTCTCGTTTCCTTTGTTTTTTTTTTTGCTATGAGTGTAAACTGAACATCGCCACCTCTGGGAACTTACCGGGTGCTTTGTGTTCCGCTATTTGTTTATGGGGAATAAAATTATCATCTAAGAAAAACAAGACAAATATTCGCTGCGATGACCGAATCTTCCCTCTAGTAACCAGAGTCTGATGCACGGATGAACTGAGCTGGTGCTGGTCCCTCGACCAGACCTGCTTCATCCACCTCATCGGGGCCCAAACACTTGGAACAACAGCCGGTTGCAGGAGCCTGCTCCGGATGTCGCGGTGTTGGGGTCTAATACGCGCTGCTGCTCCAACCTCCACCCAAAAGAAGAAAAGAAAGGAAAAGGGGGGGAAGCAACCCTCTAAAGCTTGTATGGAAGGAAATTGAAATCCATTCTGCTGATATCAATAAAACACTACACAGTGCTGGGGGGGGGGGGCGGTGTTTGAAGACCCTCACTCATGATATGTAATTGGCCCGTGGTGGCGAAGTTGACCTCAAGAAAATTGGAGCGGCCCTGGAGGTTCCGCCCCTCTCCCCCTCTCTCTCCCCCTCTCTCCCCCTCTCCCTCTCTCTCTCCCCCTCCCTTTTCAGGTGTGGCCCCGCGTCTCCCGGCCCCTCACGTCCCCGCCGGGCCGGTTCCCCGCCCGCCCCCGGCGCTGATACAGGGGTGATTTGCTCCCGGGGAAATCAGCGCCGCCCGTCTCTCCCAACCTCTTCCCCTCCGAAGCCGCGTTTCCTTCGGTTCTTTTATGATTTGAAAGTAATTTAAATAGCCGGGGCCGCGGGTGAATCCGTCACCCGGGCCCCGTTGACAGAGGCGCGCAAATGAAATTGAATCAGTGGCCGAGGACGCGCCTCCGCCCCCGGTGCCGGCGCCGGCCTCGCCCGAGCAAGAGCCGCCTCTCTCTCCTCCAAGGGATCAGACGGCGTCGGGAGGTCACGCTGGTCCCGTACAGCCCGGTCATTTTTAATAATTAAGAAAAACAAAAACAAAACGCCCCAGATGCCACATATTCTTCTACATGGGAAAACCGACGAGACGTCGCGATGATGCCTCGGGTGGCGCAAGAGGTTAAATAATTTAAACCGATCCAGGCGGAGAGAGGACGCGTTACCAAACGACTCCATAAATAAAATCGGATTGGTGGAGGGTTATTTTGTGTGAGACGCGAGAAGTCGTGGCTCCATTAACCTGTTCAATTCTCCTGTAATTTCATTAGGCATTTTATTTCGAAAATGCACAATTTAAGGAAAACTATAAATAAATAATAATAATTAGGTACCAGAGCTTTATTCTGAAATAAGTCCCAACAGTTCACAACAGTGCCAGAGGATTAATGCACAACTGGCTTTGATATTGAACCTAAGTGCTGCAAATTGCTGAGGAAATGTTCGGTCAGTCAACTAACTGACATGCAGGTAGCCCAGGGATTTTAGGCCACCTGGGTCCCTGGGACCCTGGGGCCCTGGGTCACCTTTGCCCTGTTGGTGATCCAGCCTTGCAGTGCCCCTGAAGCAGTGTGGACTACTGGCAGCCCAAGATGAGCATTTACCTTTCCTGTGTGGCAGGTGGAATAAGTTTCCTAGTAAGTTTGCTTGTACGGTATAACCCTTCCTTCACGCAGCCTATGGGCAACATAGGCAACATAGGCAACACAGGCGTGTTATAACTCCCCCCTCAAAATGCAAAATGGAGATATTTGGCTAAATTTTCAAGTTATTTGTACATATATGTGGTTTATGACCAAATATTTTGAAAAGTAATGATATTCCCATCAGCCACAGTACTTTGTATTTACTGCTAATTAAATGTTTAAATGCAAAGGTTGTCAGACCAACGTATTAAGACAAGATGGTGTTTGATACACATTACGCCGGATAAATGTCGGCGTGTCAACATGCTGACATTAGCACGTAGCTGAAAACCCTGCCGTGGCCAGGTGCAGCCTCACCGAGCCGGCAGCTGGGCCGTGAACGCTCGGATTTTTTGTTTCCTTTTCCTTCCCTTTCACCTCACAGCTACAGACAGCTAAGACAGTAACGCAATCCTAACTGCACCGGGGAGAAATCGATCCAGCCGACCCAAATTCTCTCTTTTTTTTTTACCTCCATTTCCTTTTCCTTCGGCCCACATGCCCGCGCATGCACATGTCCTCTTGAACCCTTTGCAGAACTCTCTAAAATGCGCCGCACACCCTTCACACCGCAAGATGACAATTGGTTCAAAGGAGCCGCCAGCCCTTGACGTTGCACTACAAAGACAGAGTTTATTGACGAGTTATGGGTCAGTAAACTCGGCGGCCAAAAAGAGTTTACTGAAACATTAAAGGGCTTATCAGCAATTACAGGCATATTTTTCAATCATTACCACAGCTTTGAGATAGCTCGCCCTGTCCTAAAACTAATACAGTTGTGCTCTTGTGCTTTCCATGTGCTAGACCTCGTCAGCACATTACAGACCCCCACTAGGTCACTGATCCTCGCTGGTTTATTTAACCCACTGATAAGACCCTTCATGCTGCTGACAGCTGAGACCAAGGAAAGTTCAGGAGCTGAAATAAAGCGAAGGCTCCCGCTGCTTCCACAGACTGTCTGATTAAATGGATCCAACCCCTGGTACAACGGACCATGAAAGACTCAGATTCTTTCACTGATTCCAGGTCTTGTTGGATTCATCCTGCTTTGATGGTGTGTGTGTGTGTGTGTGTTTTGTTTGTTCATGTGTGTAGCGGTGGGACGTTGCTGTGGGTCGTCTTGTTTCACAAACTGTAATCGACGCCCCTCTGTGAGCTTTACCTCAACTCGGGAATGTTTTTTTTACTGTTGTCTTTCAGTGATTTTGCTGTACATGTAAAATTAAGTTGCTTTTTCAATGCATGGACAATATTTCATTTAGGAACTTTAGCTTTATTCATTTTCATGCACAAATATACTCATTTGGAAACCAGTGTGTCACGGCATATGTGTTGCTGTGACACTACTCTGCATTATCTCTTATGGACTTTACCCTTTGAAGTTGCAGTTGCAGTTTTTTTTTTTTTTTTTGCAAGAGCAAGCCTTTCTTCACAGCTCTAGCTAACGTCGCTGGTGTTTGGCGACCAACTACAAGCGCACATTCCTGCGTCTGCTCCTCCATCAGGGTTGCCGTGACACATGTAGCCACCAGCTAACACTTTCAACCAACACTAGTTTTCCCACCAGGCCTGGAGAAGAACGCCGGGAACGCGGCTGTGATAAATGAGTCGCATGCACAATGGGCTTTCTGTTAGTTAAAAATCGGCTCACCATACCCCAGGTAATTAGACTAATTCCCATCACGTTAGAGGCAGACAATAAATCAGCTCGCTTTCTGCCAGACCTTGAGACAAAATTAATGTTGTCTCATTAAAGAGATAAAGGTAATTTATGAGAAATTTACCTCTCTTTGAGTTTCTGTACCCTGTACCCATCATTTATTAACCAGTAGTGAGCTTTGCCATTCGACATCCAGCCCCATCTGGATGTGAATCTCCTTTTGTGTGGCCCAGCTGCTTCGGCCTTACCTCCTCTCCCCCTCATCCGGTGTGTATCACCGCTTTCACAAGATGAGCCCGAAGGTCTGTTAGTTTGATTTGGTAGATTTTCATTATTTTATTTCCCAGTGACCCTCTGAGCACTATGAGAAGAAAAAATTACAATATGTTAACTTTAAAAACCGAAACAATGTCCAAAGTGTCTCGTTAGAGTTAATGCCCCTGATGCTTACAACTACAGAAAAGTAAAAATTTATTTTTCAGTCATCTATTTGTGTTTATCATAAATATTTGGGGGTTTTTTTGACAAAAGTTTTCAACTAAATCTTGTGGCAATGTGGCTGCAAAGTCACCATCACTGGAGTTATCATCCGAATAAGATCAAACATTAACACTAACAGAATCAATTCAGTTAAATTTAAAGAGGCTAATTTTGAATCTGAGTTTATTTATTAACTTGACTGGCATTCAGGAGAGTACATACCTCTGCCAAGGTGAAAAATACCCTATCTTGTTATGTTAAGGAAAGTGATAAAAAAATGAATAAATAAAATTCCTGCATGCAGCCTTTTAACCGGATCCACACCAGCATCTAATGGGTTCATCCCTGGGCCAAGCCCCATCCTTCCACCAAGTTCGGTGCGAAATGGTTCTGTACTTTTTGCGCAATCCTGCTGCCAATGAAACAAACATACCAACAATCTAACAAACCAACAGCCTGACGCAGGTGACACTATAACGTTCCTTAGCAGAGGTAAAAAAAAAAACAAGAACAAAAAACAGGCCCAATACATAACAAAGCAAAAGCAGGTAGTGAGGTCTGTGAATCTGGTGTGACCACGAAGCTAGCAGCGGGGGTAGCCATGTTGAAATGATGTGCAGACACTGGCCTGAAGCTGGGCCGACATATGTTCACATTCGAAAGACAAAGCCCTCGGTTGTAGTTACTACGACGGGAGCGATGGAGGAAGTAGAGCGATGGAGGAAGTAGCGCGATGGAGGAAGTAGGGAGATGTCACAGAGCAAAGAGGTGAGGAGGTCCGGGTGAATGGATGGTTTGACTAAACATCGGTCTTTAACGCAGTCAAAGTGCCCAGCATTGATTTCTTCTAACCATGACCACCATCGTTCCCTAACCTTAACAAAGCGCCTACTTAGCTGTAACCTTTCCCTGAACATTGCTTTTGAGCATAAACTCAACCAAACCGTAGCCGTGGTGCCGATAGGGGGCATCGGACCAGAAGATGCCTCCATGGGTCACTTTAGAACAACTTGTTGAACAAGTTCCAAGACCGTGCTCAGCCACATGTGGCCTGGAGCCAGCTCACATTTGGTCCTCTGGTGTCAGAAGACGGAGGAGTGACTCTCGGCAACAATCGGCTGCCTGGGATGTTTATTCAGTAAAACATGTATTCCAACTGAAAATCCCAAAGACGGACAGTCCAACCGTCTTCTGACTCTCAAAAAACTCAGACTCCCTCTTCGGACTTAGATGAAAGAAAGGTGAAACAGTGCTTTGACTTTTGCTCAGAATGGTTTCTCAGTTTTAGCTGTTTGAAACCTTAATTTATAGTGATGGATCGCTTTAATTTCCACAATAAGAAGCAGGGATATAAAAAAAAAAAAAGAAAAAAGAAAATGAAGCAGTGTTAAAAAGGGAATTTTACAACAAAAACCTACACTGTGCAGTTTCAAAGATGTATGGATAAATCTTTTGATCACAGGATGGAATCAGATAAATGAACAACTCCTTGTGTAGGAATGATGTGTGTCCAGGAAGCTTCAAATAATCAGCCACAATTAAGTGTAGTTAGTGAAGCTGATACAGGTTTTACATACTTTTAAATATATGATAGTTATGACTACTCCTACCTGACTTTTAGCTAAGGTAGAAACAATGTGTTTAACATCTCTGTAAACACAACTTTATTAATTAAACAATTAATAAATAAATATGAAAAAAGACCTATTTGTGACTATAAGAATATCTAAAATAAATGTATAGTACCGGAATGTGTTAACTTAATGACAGATTATCTGGTCTGAATAGCTCCCTTCGATCTTTCAGATACGATTTTAGCTAATCAGTTGAAGCTTAATAAAACAAACCAGACGTAGAGCAAATAAAAAAAAAAAAGGATGGGTTCAGAGTCTGCTTAACATCTAAATTTCGGGAATTCCAACTGTCTAATTTGCAAATCTCTTTCCCAGCCCACCTGTTTATTTTTTCCCGCACTGGAAACAAAAGCGTCCTTTCAACATAATCTAGTCCAGCGTGAGTTTTATGACCATTTAATGGGTCCGTCCATCTAACAGCCCCGAGTTTTACTGTCGCTCATACAAGGGCCCCATTGTGCCTAGACACAGGAGATAGGAACTAAATACACCTTATCAACCACAAGACATCATTACTTTCACCCTGCTATCTCACTGTCCCTCTCCACCATGCATTATCGGCCCACTTATGTGGATACTCAAAGCCATCAAGTGCTTTGAAGATCTCCGGCAGTCGTCTGTTTGCTCTCACCGTTCCTGCCTTCAGATCAACCCGGTTTAAGTTGTAAATAGCGTTGTAAACAACGATAGCCATTTAAATCTTCATCTGATCGCCACTTTGGGCATGAGGCTTAGAGCTCATGAGAGCATGTTTTCTGCCATGCTTTCCCCGCTGTGCGGAAATCGCCCACTGCCGTTGGCACCCAGGTAATGTCTTCTTATTGCCCAATTTACCAAAGGTTACTGAGGTGAGAAAGGCAGACGGGCATTTAAGGACAGTGAGAGCAAGACACGGGCGGATTGGTTTTAAAGTTAAGAAAAAAAAACCCGTCGTAAAAAATAAACCGACAGGTTTCTAGTTGGTTTTTCAATGTGCAGTAGGACCGTTTGCATTCTTTGATTCTTTTGCAGCGCTTGTGTTTGACCAGCGCTCGAGTGAATTACAGTGCTGCCTTCAAACAAACGAGAAAATTATCTTTATTAGTGCACAAAACTCTGTGGGTCAGCTGATTACTTTCGCCCAGACTGTAATAGCTCTTTGATAAGCTGCCATAAGGTTTGTTGCACACATATTAATATTCCCCTCAGAATGAATTTTAATAACTTTAATGACCCCTTAACTTCAACTTCGCCAAAAATTTCATTTTACTCAACACTTGAATTTACGATAATAATAATGACGTTCTCAAAATCCCCAACTGTAGTTTGTTTTTTTTAGAAAATCTTAATTAGAAATTGTCAAAAGCTATAGAGGATGAACGACATAGCTGCTCAATCCCTGATTACACCTGAGGACGGACATGGGACGCAGAGTTGCTCGCACTTCAATAAATAATACAACAGGGGTGTGCAAGATGAGGCGTTCCTTTGTTTTTTGTATTTGAAGACATCTGGATGACAGGAAAGGTCCAAATAGGAAAAATGTGTGTGACTGCTCAAGTGGAGTAATAACAAAGGAAATGTACAGAACCTACAGACTGTGCATGATGTAAGAGTCTGCGTGTTCTCAGACTTTCGAGGACGTCAGCAGACAATGAAGTTTACATCACTGCCATGCAGGTGCAGGCACCAGGAATTGGCCTTTAACGCCAATATGTTAGCATGGTCACCGCGAGCACGCTAACGCCACGGTCTCATTGAGCCACAGGCATGACCGTAGACTCTTTGGGCCGGATTCAGCTAAAAACACAACAACGAACAAACAAAAAAACCCAAACAATTAATAAATTAATTAAAAAAATCTCGTCAGACCTAAAAAGTGTTTAACGTTGCTCCCAACTGCCCACACCGGAAGGCGGAGCGAAAAACGCAGCCTCACGGAGAAGGGAGCTCGGGGATCGTAAGCGCTTTTGCACTCGGCTGTTGGCCCGAAAAAAAGTGACTAAAATATCTGTCACGCGGACGGAAAGGGCAGAGCTTGAGCGAGAGGCTGACACTCTGGCCCATGTTTCACCTCTGCACGGCTGGCCAACCACAGCGCAACGTGGGAGTAAAGGTCAGATTGATGGTTCCATAAATTACAGAGACGGTCGGACAACATGCCCCCCCCCCCCCCAAGCCCCATCCTCTAAGACAGAGCAAGAGGAGAAGAGCAAGTTTGTTTGTTTGTTTTCTTTTTATAGAATTAAGTTAAATCTTTCTGCTCCTAAAATGAGCTGTTGTGAGCAGAGCGCGACGGACCGTGCAGGTTAGAGGGAGGCTAATCTTTTAAGCAAATGAACCTCTCTCTAGTAATGCTAGTAGTGCCACCTCCCATCAGGTAATTTCTGCTAGGACGCAGTTAATATTCCAAAAATTGAAATGAATTGATCAGTCACTCGACTTTGTCGATGGACTAATGGAGAGCTGTTAAGATTTGTCGATGTACGAAACTACGGCGGAGGTAAATCAAAGCGTTGCGGTGTATTTTAATGGCTCGCAATTGATCAAGATGTCATCAGGTGTGTGACAAAGTGCAGTCAATCCAGCTTCTTTGGCAACGGAGATGTAATGAAGTGACCAAACAGCCAAAATACCCTCCACGGAGCACTAGCATTCAGCTCCCTCTGGTTGTTTAGCGATGTATTAGCACGCTTGACAGGTGAGGTGACAAGAAATACGAATAAAATAAGAAAAAAGTTAGAGCTAGCTCTCTTCTTTTGTTTTTTTTCTCCTGCGAAGCTTCATTCAAACCCAACGTCTCTGTCGCCAACTGAATGACTCACGGCACAGCGTGCTCCACCGCTGACTTTGAGAATAGGAAGAATGAAAGTTTTACACTTGATCCGGTTTAAATACGATTGTCTCTGCCTCCTTAAGTGGTCTTTCCTTCACTCTTTGTTCCTGATGTTTGTTCTGTTTCTCTTCTACAAGGGTAGAGAGGTCAGGGAACTCATCCTTCTCTGTCAGCGTGCTAATTGGTTTGAATAAGCTGCCCCTCCTCCTGATAAACTACCTGTACTCAATCTTTAAGGTAGCCTAAATCATTTTTAGTTGGCCTGTCACCGACACGTAGAGATGGTCAAACAGGATCAAACGGTCAAACTTTTAGGCAAGTGCTTATTTTGTAACGGTGCAGAGGGAATAAAAAGAGTTGTTGCCGTGTATAAAGTTGGTAACTAAATCTTAGTATATAAATAGAGTCTTTAGGGATTAAACAAAATCTCAACTCTATTTGTTTGTTTTCTTTTTTTTTTTTTTTTTACAAACCGATATCTTTGATTATCAGAGCTGATGATTCCACTAAATCTAATCTTTGTGTCCAAATGGTGCATCCTTGAAACTACTGCACATTTATCAGTTACCGGTTATTTCCCCTCTACTGGCACAGGTCAAATTTCCTGTCAGTCGACATAACTCACATTTGAATGAACAATAAAATCTCTACTCATCTGAAAGGTTTTAATCCTCCCTGATGAGAGCTTGGCTTTCTAAACAAAAGCCGATCTATTAGGATCAATTTCCTTTTCCTAAGTTTTAGAAAAAAGGTTTTCCTACCGATATTTAGGACTCACGGCTAAATTACAGATGTTTTTATCCCCCTATGAGTTGGAGTGTGTCTTCTAGTCTTTTCATAATTTGTCACGTGTGATTCTGCACTACAGTTTTTCATATTGTATCCGTGGATTTTATTGGCTTTGGCCTAGTTTTCAGGCGTAAAGCACCTAGTAGCTTTTGTTAGGAAACTGCTACTCAAATCTAATTGTTTCTAAAAGCCGACATCCTCTTTCCACATGTCCCTAAATGATTCCGGGAAGGAAAAACTAATTTATCGACATTTGTCTTTGTCGAAAGGTCCTTACACCACTGGCGATATTCTGTTCGCTCTCGGTGAACTGACGGGCCGAGTTTCAGGAAACGTTCCAATGGGAATGGCTCAGCCGGGAACCTACTGAGGAATTAACAATTCCACAGCCGGCCGATTCCGTCACACAGGCGCTGACACGGCGAGATGATGAAGCGGCTCGTCTCCTGCTCTGTCCTCACAACGTGCCCCGCGCGAAACGTCAGTCTTTCGTTAAGAGCATCCGCTTCTGGTCTGTTCGGCAGCTTAGCCCGTAAACCTCCTACGCTCGACTTAAATCTTTGCTCTCCTGAAAGGACCAGATTGCAATTACTTAAAACCCAAAAACAAAGGTCTGCTGCTACACCAGGGTACTGTTAATGCTGGTGGAAGCTGCCTCCACTGCCAGCACTGTCCGCCAACTTTGCAAACAAAAAGGAAACAAAAAAACAAAAACGTTTTGACTTGTTGCATTAGGAAAATTATCAGGGAAATCACAGGTCTTACTGGTAACACTGTAGGAGGCTCTGTTCTGCTGCGAGTGTCCCACTGAAGGGTGTCTTAGCGAGAGCAGTGGAACTAGGTTCCCAGGGCCCGACCGCGAAGCAATTTTATGTTTTTAGCACAATAATTAAACTATTGCTGTTGGCTTTTTTGTATCTAAAATGATATCAGAGCTTCTTCTTCTTCCTCTAAAAGGTTCTAATGGTTTAGGAACCAGTTGATCCATATGAGAGTGGCAGCAGGGTCTAATCCCGAGTGTTTGGTTTTAACACGCTGGCTATCTGCTTCCCACATCCACGCACTGTCTTTAGGTTTCTAGAGTTTCATTATGCTACTTCGACGTTGCAGCACTGGGCTGCACTTGTTTATAATACAGTAATCCTTTCACAGTGTTGGGGTAGGATGCAAGATGGCCGTTCACCATTGTCTTATTCTCAGGTTAAAGTCAAAAACCCGAAAAAAAACCCTGATGGAGGCGACGTAACACTCACATGGTTATTACATTACGTCTGGAGCTGAAGCTGAAATAGGCTGAGATTTAAGACTGTGCAGACTTAAATGCATTTTAAAAAACTTCATCACTGATTATTATTCTGACCTTTACAGATACATGAGTTTACTTTTGTTAATTCAGTTATTTGTACAGGAGTGACAATGGATGGATGAAAAGGGAAAGGGCTGAATATAAAGGGCTCAGAAGTGCAGCAGCTTGAATTGAATTAAATAATCATTACTTTATTTTCAAAAATCAAGGCACGTGACATCTATCCATCTAAAACCACAAACTCACAACAAAATCAGTACGCGCAACCATTGTCACGTTGCCCTCACACCGTTCTGTTGGACACTGATACAGTAAAATATACACAACAAATAAGATGTGACCTCATAACCCGTGAGCTTTAAAAGGTGCCAGCAGGCGTGTGTTTAAAATCTGGGGTAGAGAGCCAGCCCATTTCCCTCGGTTCCAGTCTTTCTGATGGACTTGGCCAACTGCCTCCGACGTGTAGCTGCACATAATGTGCAGACTCGAGAGTGGCATCTTCTCATCCAGCAAGAGAGCAAATAAAAATGCATATTTCCCTAAATGTTCCTCAAAGGGAATTTTAGGTCATATCTTCAGCAGTAAACCTCACAGTCAACAGGTGTTTTGAGATTTTACTCTGATTATGTCTTTGCCTGGGGGAGGTTCCGTAAATGTTCGGTCGATCTTCAGTGTGTCCCCCATAGACGCAGTCATGTCTTAAGTTAAGTAGCTCTCAGTGCGCCTGAGTTGCTGTTCAGTAGCGGTCGAGGTTAGGCGCTGGGAAAGGATGACACCCAGGATTTTTGGCCACAGTTTGCTGTTGGGATTTAGGATTAAGAGAGTAGAAAATATGCGTGGAAGTACTTTGCATTTTACGCGTATGCACAACTACAGTGTCTGTCTTTCCTACCACAGAGAAACGGATAAAGTGCTAATGTTTTCATATGCCGTCTACTCCTTTATCACCGTCCTCCCCGTTTTCCTGCACCGACCCTTTGTCCGCCGCTACCTTCTGCCGAGGCTGTGCGCTCGCCCTGACAATGCAGCATTGTGGAAATAAATTGTTCCATTAGGTGCATTGTGTTCTGTCATCAGGCCAGCCCCGCTGAGTTATTAATGGACACAGCCTCTGCTTTGATTAAGACGGAAGATTTATGAAAAAAAACAAAAAAACAAAGCATGCGCTGGTTGCGTATCAACCCAACCTACTTTCCTTCACAGAGGTGGGCTCGCACGGACACACCGGCAGGAAGTGACCTCATGAATGTCACCGAACGGGAAGACAACTGGTCTATAATTTGACGGATGCAGGACAGTTTTATCTGATTTCACTCTAACGCACTGATGTGGCAGAGACGCGCCGCAAACGCACTATGAAAAGCGAACGACTGCCAGAACTGTCAGGTTAAGTCGATTAAATGTTTCCCGCTGTATTCAGAAATTCATTCGATCCTTTTGTCATTTACATCACCGGGTCTGTGTTTTACTAAAGAGAGATTGCCGTCTAGAATGCTAGATTATTCAAGCAAGAGTCAAGTCAAATTTTATTTACACTGGCCGATATCACAAATCACAAATCTGTATAGCCTGCAGCACCTTCTGTCCTCCAACCCGCGCATTTCTGCACAGAAAAGGTTCCATCTGCAATTTACAGTCGTCCGTCTCATGCATGTCTGTTGGCACAGGTTCAGTCCCATTTTTAATCAGACCAGCTGTTGCCTTTTGCCATATTTTCACACTTCTCGTCTGTTTTTTTTTCCTGTGCTTTGGTGATTGCGTCACTGTGCAGGTGGCCGACGACGACAAGCTTTCGGCTCTGTGCGGCTGTAGTTAGCGATGCCAGCGTTCTGAGCTAGATGATAACGTCGGCGTTCCAAAACGATATTGGCTGATTACCGCTGCATATGAAGTACAGCTGAGGCAAACCAAATATGTATTATACATTTGACCTGTCGCTAGTCTTGGACAATGATAATTTTGATTTGAATAATGAAGAAAAGTTAGAGGATCGTCGAGGGATTGAAATTCTTCCGGTGAGCAGACGGGAATCTGCTGGTAAATATCAAAATATTACCAGGAGGAAGAGGAGGAAGGGGGGTGTGTCGTTAACCAAGCTCTTAGTCAGACACAGAGTCAGCTACATCACCTCACATGTAACGTGAGCATAGTTTCAAATTCATCAGCAGCCTCTCAGTGCCCGATTCCTCCGAGCAAACAGATTATCAACAGGCGATCTTTTAGCGCCAACTCACGGATAAGACTTCTGCAAGACCCGAAGCCGCCCAGTGCAGCGCATCAGAACAGTGTGTGGGCCACATGCTATTTTTAACATTCCATTACATTGCATTTACTCCTTTGGCAGCTGCTTTATCCAAAGCGACTTTGGAGCAAAGTGAGGGACAACGCTAAAGCCTCAGTGCAGTAGGACAGCTTGTAGTAAGTGCTGAGTGCTAAATACTAAATCTCTTCGCTGCATGTTTCTTCACTCATTTTCTTTGTATCATACAGGCTTTTATTCATTCATTCCCTCTCTAGAATACAGGTAGGGGTGTGTGTATGTATGTATGCACCATGTACAAGTGTGACTGATCCCATTTATCAGACCAGTTAACCCTTGGCAGTGACTAGTAATACGGCGCAGGAGACCAGAGGGGGGATGCAGGCACTCGTTCTAATTAAATCCCCACCCCACCCCACCGCCGCCCACTCACCCGCACCTACACCGACTGCCTCCCCTCCTCCGGCAGCTGAGACACTGACCTTCCAACCCAGCCTTCCCCCCTGCTGCCTGCATCTCCCACCTCAGCTCTGCAAACAGTAAAATGACACACGGACACAGTTTTAAGCTCCAGCGGGAGTTCACGTCGCCCCCCCCCCCAACTCAAGCCAAAGCAAAGATTCAGAAATTACCCATTAGGATCTAAACGATTCACTTGGTTGTCGCACCAGCGTCAAACACATTGTGCTTAATAAAAGGACGTTTCTTGTCACTCGCCGCTCAGATTCAACACATGCAAAAAAAAGAAAGAAAAAGTTTACACATCGGTTAAATGAACATGTGAAGGCAATGGGAGTAACTGAAGGTGGTCGTAGGGACGGCAACTGTTGGATGGATGGCCAAGAAGTTTCGAACACATACTTATGGTCTCAAGGGGATGAAGCCTGAAAGTCTGCGGACTTTCCGTCTAGTGCCAACGCAAGGCTGACATTTTCATGTTAGTTAAATTTCTCCATGGCTTCTGTGTGGATTGCCACCAAACTTGGTACAGCAATTTGTTTCTCCTAAATGATAACTTACAACATTGGTGATCTCCCCTTACTCTTCCCTTTATGCCGGTCAGTGTATTGTATATGACAAAATGCATTTTGTGGTTTGTGTTTGTCTTTTTTTTTGTTTTGTCTTTTTTGTTTTAAGAACTAATAAGTAAAGGTCTCTCTCAGTTTGATGGATGGAGAAGCCAGAAACTGTGGCCACAAATCAGCGAATAAATCTATTTAAACTCTTAGGGAAACAGGAACTTTGTGGTCAACTCCGCAATACATTGCCCATGCTAGTGTATTCAAGGTTTTCATTGCAATAACTATGTTTGCTTTCCCAGGACTGTCGAGCTAATCGGCATATGATGATGATGCTTCTCCCCTCTCAGCTATGTATGCCCTCGCTGAGCTGTTGACCTTTCTCTAATCCAGCCTGTTTTCAGTGTGAGTGGCAATTGATCTTCATGTTGATGCAAAATAAATGTATCTTTCCTTCACTTGTGACGAAGTGACAATGAATAAAGTGGAATTAATGTGAATAAATGTTTGCACTGGTAAGAAGGCGCACAGCGGGCTTTTGTGTGGCATGATGGGTTCAAAAGCAGGTTAAGAGCGGGGGTAAGCTGTGTGGCTGACGGCATCAAAGCGGGTGGCTTCATTAATACAGTCCCCGGCTGAGGCGTAGTCCCAGTGGCTCCATCCACTGTTTGTGAAGGTTACACATGAACTTGAGCGCCTTCATGCAGGGACAGGCAATTGTGTGTGTGTACAGAAATATGCACAAGCAATAATCCAGCACTAACTGTTCAATCATACCCATATTTTTGTTTTTAAATCTAGTGGTGCATGTCTGGGTCCGTTTTAAAGATTTTTTTTTTTTTAGTTTTGTACTATCTGATGCCCAGCTGCCATTTGTCAACACAAGGTACAAAGTTTATTAGCATAAGAATTTTTAACTGTCTCAAACGACAGTGATAAATGACAAATGGTTGCTAATCAATCACCGTTCTTTCAACAGTGACACAGGTATTAGTCCGTCATAATAAAGGTAAATAATGTAATTAGTGTGTTTATTGCTGACATTTTCTGGAGGTTCAAGCAAGGAAAAGTTTCTTTCTTATCTGTCTGCATGAAAGAGTGAAGGTCTTTTTAATATAAAAAAATTCCTGACCACTGTATAAATTGTATAGCAGAAATCGGTACTGTGTTTCTTTGCATATAGGATTGTCAGAAGCTCCAGATGTTCTGAAACAAGGTTTTTTGACTGATAAAGTGTTGTTACCAGTAAAGCTACATTATGGTTTTTCGTTTTTTATTTACATATACACCCTGAAGGAAATGTAAACTAATATGTAACTGCTATGAAACAGCAAGTAAACTGCATTAGAATGGGAGGCCTACACAGAGGCTCAAGTCTAGTTGATGGATTGAGGATATATGTTGCAGTTTGGCACCAGAAAAAAAGACGATGCATTTTAGGAGGTGTAGGTGTCCGTCTTACAAATCACGGCGAGGCAGATTTCAATAATCAGACAATGACTGCTGCTACTGCTTTCATCTCAAAATATCTGGCTTTTGATATAATACAGTTACAGTTATATGGCTGCGAATAAGGAGGGAGAATGGGATGATGACCAGATTGTACAGGACTGATTTTTTTTGATGTGGTTTGTTCCCCTGAGACAGAAATTTTGTACTTTATTTATTCTTCCGTTTTAATTTTACATAATTTACATAATTTTACTTTCCTCCCTTGCAATTACTTATTTAGATTTCATATCATGCGGCTTAAGTTTTTCTTCCTGAGAATAACATAATAATTAAACTGCCCCAGTTGGGATGAATAATGGTCTTTGAATTAAACCGAACAATGTTGAAAAAAAAAACAAAAACAAAAACAAAAAGCAGATTATCAATCTCTTCATTATACTTCAGTGCAAACAAAACCCTAAAATGTGCAATATAGCTGTTCTTTACCACACAGTTTAAGTTGATATCATAAAACTGCAAACAGTTGCTTATTTACACATCCAGCAGTTATGGAGCAACATTTGGAGTCATGTTTGTGGAGTCCTGGAGAATGTAAATCCAATATTCGCTATCCTTTAACTCTGGTTTTGGTCAGTTTGTTGTTTGGTGCTGAGCAAGTAGTGTGTATAATGTTTTATTTTTAATTTTTATTTCATTTAATTATTTCTTTTTTTAAAATTTCACTGAAAACAGCGGAAAACTACACCATGAGAGCACTGACAATTAACTAAAAGAGCAAATTTATGAACTGGACAGTAAAAAAAAAAAAAGAGCTGACACTCAGTGTAAAACTGAAACCGAACCGAGGTTAGAGCCACACATTTGGTTTAAGTTGAATCTACTCATGTCTCCTGACTCCTGTGGAGATTTCTTACACTAAGTTTCGTTGTACAAGATAAAGCAAAACTCCAAATACAAAATTAAGTCAACCGTGGCCACTAGGTTTTAATATATAGTTTTGAAAAAAACATAACAAAAAAAACAAAACAAAACAATGCAAGACAAATCAGATTTAGATCAGTTACATTCAAAAAAATCTTCTGTACGCTCTGGACGACAACTGACATGAATTCCTTGTCACCGCTGACAGAAGCGATTCGAGTCATTTTGATGCATTTGTATTCTATTTACATAAAAACTTAATAGATACCAGTGTGTGTGTCTGCATTCAAGCATATAGAGGGTCACGTCTACATCTCATTTATGTAATGGCTTTACATTTATCGCACCCTGACAAGACTGACAGATGGAAATGACATCACTAACATTTAAATTGTTGTCCTTCTCTCTGCAGAGTAATTCACCCTAAGTGATGCATATTCCACCAACAAGCTATTTCCACGCTTGCGTACTTCATCTTTACTCCACCTTTCTCAACACACACACACACACACACACATGCTTTAATCCCCCTTTCACTTTCTGCATTTCATTTTACTGTCCCTGCAACCTCACAGTGTCACTGCGCTATCCAATTGGCATAATTGAGCCGGGTCAGATGATAAAGAGACCTATAACAATCAATGCAGGTGAAATAAAAAACAGCTCCCAGTTATTACTTTTGGCCTTTTCCAACGTCAATCAATGCCCCTCCCCTTCACACACACACACACACACACACACACAGATCAGTTTAACAGAGTGGGACTGTTGCTTTTATTTGTAGAAAACGTTTGATGTCTCAGAAAGAGAAGGAAAGAGACGGAAGGAGGTGAAGGCAGCAAAGGAAGAGGGAGGAGGGGGAGGAGGCTCGGCAGCATCAGAGCCGAGACGAATGAGATGTGACAGGCTGCCACTCTTCTCAACACCTTCTCATCAGCGTGACACAGCTGTCACAGCCCTATTTCAGGAAAATTAAACAGCCTTACGGTAAACTGGCCTGCCTGTGGGGGGGAGGGGCTGGCGGAGAGAGGAGTGTGTGGTGTGTGTGTGTGTGTGTGTGTGCGCGAGAAATGAATAAGCTTGTAGTATGCAGATGGGCTCTCTGCCTCTCTCTCCTCCCCCAACCTGTTCCCCCTCCTTCAAGCACCATCCTCTCCTTTTGACATGGTAATGGCCCCAAATTGATGAAGACACTTCACTCATTCTGTGACAACTCCGCTGGCAAGAGACATAAACACTTCCTCCACGGCTCCTCATCCATCACTTGTGAAGCCCCTCCCTCTTGCCTGCTCGCATTGGCTGGGCGGGATGTTGTTTAATCAGCTAATTTGTCCTTCTCCGGCCATTGTTAATGACGGTCCCACCTCTGGATTATCATGTCATCCCGTCCTCCTAATCAGCGCTGATGAACTGCTCATCAGACTATTATCCTCCTTTTTCCTTTGACATGCTTAGCAAAGGTTATGGACCCATAATTATAACTAATCTGTAGGGTCACATTTCTCTCTTTAATTGGCAGAATAGAAGCTTTTAGTAGCTTCTCCGCAGTGGCTGAGATAATTCAGCTCTCATTGCACTTCAAATTTAGAAAACACAAGCAAATGAAGAGTGTCTTTTTTTTTTCTTTTTTAAGGTTGCAAATAATATAGGAAAACTGTCATAAGTATCTGTGCCACAAATACATAGGCAAATAGAGAAATGCTACATATTTTCCATTTTGAGTTTTCTTCTGTTTTGTGTATGTGCAGCAATTTTCTCTAAATGCTGCCACCTATTTTTTGTTAAGGTCGTTAAGATTGTTATGATTATGTATATCTTCCTGAACATTGTTCTTGCAACCATATGAAAACTGAACACACACCGTTCCTCATAAAAACACTAGAAACCAGAGTCAAATTCATTGTATGCCTGAACACACTCGGTCAGTAAAGCTGGTGCTGATTCTGATTTATTTACTTGTTTTCTTAAACTGCAGTATGATCATTATATATTTTTGAAGGAAATACAAACTCGATAATAAAAAGAAATTTCTTCTGTTTAAGCAGATTCTTCTGTTTAACATATTCAATTCTAATCTGGGGTAAAGGTATAAAGAGGCATGAAAAATGGGCAGATTCATATCCAATACTTAATAAAAATATTTTAAAGTGTAATACACACACACACACACACACACACACACACACACAAATATATGCATACATACAAACACACACACACACACACACACACACACACACACACACACACACAACGGTATTTGCATTTACTGTGACATTCAGGTGTCATCAATCAGTTCCTGATTTGATAATAGAAATATAGAAACCGGCATTGAGCTATGAGGACCAGCATTAAGCACAACTAATTTAAGGATCTGCTAAGCTGCCGTAGCCCAACCTTAATTCAATACTGTGGATTTCATTTTAAAGCTTATTTAAAAGCTGATTCACTGACATTTTCTCCTCTATTTCTTTTAAAATTAGTATAATTTTATATACTATCATTTTTATTTTTTATACTTTATTTATATTGTTTATATATATATATATATATATATATATACTGTCAACCTTATCAGCTACTTTTAGCTAAATTTCATATTTTTCATTCAAATACTGACAGTGGCATCTACTGAAGTAATGGATTCTACATTTTTCAACATCGCTGAACTGAAAAAACAAAGTACAACCTAACATAATACAAAAAAAATGCAGGCATCCTTACTGGTTGGGGAAACATGAGGTGTCTTTCTAAACACTGTGAAATTCAGTGCAGGGTTAAGAGAAGAAATAAATGAATCTGTCTCAATGTGATTGTTTGTGTTATTAAAGTTAACTCAACTAAAAATCTTGTCCTAGCTGCCCGTTTAAGCCATTTTATTGCAGTTTCAGCACAACTATACAGCTACACTGTAGATGAAAGAGTTGTGATGCCTTTAAAAGAATTTATAAACATCCAACCTGTACTGACCTTGTATGGCAAATAAAAACTATCGATCCTGCCTCCCCAACTCCCACTTTAAAAGACTTATTGTGGAGCTCCATTTCATCTAATCACTTGGCAAAAGAGTCCAGGGTCTAAATAAAGAAAGAATAAATAAAAAAGTCCCTGGGCCAACGTGTTGCTCTCACCTTTGCAGATGAAATTACCCGAAAAGCTGTTACAAATCAATATAATCAATGCAATCAGCTAACTGACACAGGCAATCTCCTGCCAGTAAGTAAAATACCCCCGGTGGAGATCTTTCAATCTCTAGTGCCATAATTGCCCCCGAGGGCGACGTTAGGGTGTAGCATTTTGTACACTTAATTAAATTAGTGAGCTCTGTGGACAGGGTGGGTTGCCGATCTCCCAGGGAACGGATAGGTCTGGCCCTGTGCCAGTAATTAAGGCAATACCTTTCCTGATTGCGCCAATCCCCCTTAATGAACTCATTATGCATTTTAACCCAAACACTCCCATGAATTAATGAGCACAAAGAAAGCTCCTGGATGGAAAGAACGTCCCGATCATGAACGCAAGCCGTAACTCATCCACTCAACCGGGCAGACGTAATGTCCATATTTCTTCCTCGTTCAGCTGCAGCCAAGGCTAATTTGGACTTGAGTGACAGCAAAAGTTCTGGGTCTGTACACATAAAGCTTTAAAGCAATAAGACCCCTCATCTTGCAAGTAACAACAGAAACTTCACTGGGCTACTTTAAAAAGGTCTCCCTGGAATCATATTCGAATTCATTGAATTTAGAAAACTTCTGCATGGTCATTTTGCACAGATAAGACAGCAAGATCCACATTGGGTCCACACATACATGTAAAATGATTTAAAGAGACCTGGGAACACTCCAGGGTGGGAGCAGCTCTGCGCTGACCCATAATGCTTTGCTAATTAAATAATTCACTAATTGATTCATCGCCAAATCAATAAAGCATGCAGATGTTTTATGGCGTGAGAGCTAAAGTGTGTTCATGTTTGAGGATTGGGGTTGGGTTATGAATGAAACACACACACACACACACACAAACACACAAAAACCCCTCAACTGAATGACCAGCAAAAGCATGTGAAATTGGTGCTAAAATGTAGGTGAACATTGAGTTGACCTTGCGCTTGAGTTGTATGACATCATTTCAGCCCCTCACAGGCAAATGATAGTGAATATAAAAGGCGAGGGTGGAGTCTGACAGAGTGTGTGTGTGTGTGTGTGCCTGTGCACACATGTTGAACCTATAAACACAGCTCCGTCCTGAGCCCAGTCCCAGGAGAGTCTGGAATTTGTAGGTTGGCCCGAGGAAGAAATCCGCTGGGATATCATTAATTAAATTATAATGAATCCTTAGGGCGATTGTATAAAAAGGCATGTGCACTGTAAATATGTGGCGTGTTATGGATACTTTATGACTGGTCATTCGAGTGTGTGTGTCCGTGCCGGGTAAGGTAGGAATTACCCTAGAAAGTAATTGGGACAGCAGTGAAATGCGACACCTCACTGATCTGAGTGGAGTACTGGTTGTAAATCCAGCTGCATGAGCAGTTTGATATTTGTTTTCAAGCATGTCTGCACCAACACAAATACAAAGAGAGACAGAGTATGGCCACCGTCGCTCAGCGCTGTCAGATGACGGTTGCGCTCGTCTGTCGATTCAACTGTCCAAGTTTTCTGGGCAAACTTCGTTGAAAAAAAAATTTCTCATTTAATCTGAAGCTGCATTAACTCTGATGGTCAAACTAGCTTGTTATTTTAAAAGCTCTAAATCAACAGTGTTGTGCCTAAATTATTCAGAGAAAACACACTGTCTTTGAATACATAAACACTTCACTTCTCTTGGCTCAACTGTCACAAACACAAAAATAGACATTTTTAATGTGTTTTCAAGGAAGGACTGTCCCCTGTAGCAGTGCTCTTTGCAACCTAACATGACCGAAAGTATGTGGCCACTCGAGCATTTCACACAGATGACACTGCTGGATATTATATCTCAATATAATAGCCTCTATTCTTTTGGGACATATTTTCAAGAGATTTTGGAACCAAGCTACAGGGTCTTGCTCACATTCAGCCAGTGATGTTGGGCACCGGTTGTGGATCAGCCCTGGCTTGCAGTGGATGGTCCGGTTTGTTCCAAAGGTTTTGGATGGAATTCAGTTCCGGGCTCAGTGTAGGTCAGTCATGTTCTCCAGCACGAAAACTTGCCCTGACACGCCATCACGATCAAACTGGAAAGGGTGTTCCCAAAAACTTTTGTCATAAAATTGCAAACACACAACTGTCTATATCGCTGCACACTGCAAAATTAGTATTCCATATAACTGGAAATAAACCATAATTCCTCCTCCACCAAACTTCACAGTTGGCAGTGTGAATTCAGAGAGATATTGTTCTCCTGAGACCTGCTGAACCAAAGATTCATCCATCAGACCGACAGGTAGTGAAGCGTGATTCACCATTTGAACTCAACAGCAACACATTTAAACTTTTCCAGGGTTCAATGGTGGTGTTTTACACGAGTCCAACCAATGACTGGACCTGAATTTAGGCTTGATTACCACTGCTAAACCATGGAACGTTGTAGCGAGTGATGACCGTGGACCTGTGATTTTTTTTACGTACCTCAGCACTCAATATGCAGTCCCATTGTCTAAGCCTCTGTGGCCCATCACTTCCCTCCGCTGTGGCTTCCAGACATCTCCATGTCATAATGTGGAACAGCAATCACAGCTGACCTGGGCAAATCTAGCAGGCAATGGAGGCATGAACCTGAATATACTAACTTCTGTATGGTATTTAAATACAAATTCGAGATGCTTGTACTTTATTTGAATGTTTCCATTTAATGCTACTTCATACCTCTACTCGACTATATTTTGGACGAAAATATTGTACTTTTTTACTCCACAACGTTCATCTGATTGATAAAAACAAGATTTTTGCTTACCAGTACCTGACAAAGGTATCTACAGTGCAGACTTTGATTTCTAGTTTTGCGTCGATTTCATGTATTGATTCCATCGCAGTAACATCATCATGTTGAATCTCTTCAGCCTATTCTTTAGCTTTGGCCATATCGTGTACATCGGGCTACCTGAGCAGTTAAATTCTTATATTTGAGTACTGATTTACATACTTTTCTTGACTGACTACTTTTTAATTATAGGATGGTGCTTTATTTCACAATTATATCAAAAACTGTGTACACAGTGCTCCGTATTTAACATTTATTTAATCGTTTACCGTGAAGAGAATGAGAGAAGAAACATGATTTCAACAGAATTCTCCATGATCAAATAACACATTCTTACTTATAATATCTGTGAACTTCACCAGTACACTGAAAATATTTGCTCAGTTTACCAGCAGCGTGATACTAGTATTAGTTCGCCATCAACAACTACATAAAAAATTCAAAGTGATATGACAGATCCAAACTTAGCTTTAAAAACAGAATTAAACAGTATGTCAATTACCATTCCAACAATTAACTGCAAATTTTAACCATCAGAGACCTTTCTCAGTTCTAACATGGTCAAAAAAAAAAAAAAAAAAAAAAAAAAAATCACTGCATTACAGTCACAAAAGCATAAAACTTAACATAAATGCCCAAAGTTTTAGTTTCCCTAATAATAGTTTTAAAAGGTAACATTTAGGTCTACTAGGAAAGACCTTCAGCCCCTTTGGGATGTGGGTGAACCCTGAGAGAACAAAAGTGTCAGGGCACGTTTATACATGTCAGGAAACCCAGATTTAAACAAAAGCATAGCCGGAATGGAAAATAAGTCAGTGTTTAAAAACACAATGCAGTGAAAAGTGAAGTTAAAAAAAAAAAGGTTTAACTGCAATGGCAAATATGAAAATGACTTTGAGTTATAGTTAATTCAAACACTTCTAAGTTCATGTTCTATTAATTAGGTGTGTAATAAGTAACACAGAACCCCCCTCTCCCCTCTTTTTTTTTGTGTGTGTGTCTGTGTGTGTGTGTAAGAAGATGTTTTGTCTTTCTTCTTGTGTTATACTAATAGCTTGTCCACACATAACCAACTGTACCGACAGAAATCTGGTCATTCACCGCGTCTATAATGCTTGTGGAGCAGGGGACTGTGATGCTGGAGCACCTCGGTGAGTTCAAAAGCAGCATTACAGGTGAGGAGCTCTGTGCCCCTCTACATGTCTCTGGGGAGTGACATTGTTGAGAAAAGCTCTGCGTGCAGTTGTCCATTGAGGATCATAGCACATGGACAAGATGTTAAACGTACAAAACTCAGAAATTTGAGATAAAAGGGAATTGGACCATTTTCCTTCTTGGTAGGGAATGTAATCTGATATGTATTGAACTCAGGTCTTCTTCCCCGGGAGAGTCTGAAAAAAGCTCTTATGTTATCCCTTTTCTAACTATCTACAATTTTAAGACAAAAACATATTCTTGTTTTACAGGGATACACCAGAAAATACACTTATTTGCTAAGGCTACAGCCAACAGCCTGTTATCTTAGCTTAGCATAAAGAATTGAAAGGGGGGGCAGGTTTTATCCAAAGATAACAAAATCCAAGTACTGGCACCTCTCACTAATGAACATGTTATATCCTTTTCGCAGAACCACCAACCATTTTTCGTTTTTTACATTTTGGTTATTGTGTAGCTTTAAGAAACAAGATACAACAAGATAATTTGTGAGTTTAATAAGTGCTGGTAGGAGGATTTTGTCACCTTTGATCAGAGCAAGGCTAGCTGTTTCCAGTCTTTATGCTGAGCTATGCTAAAAGACTGCTGGCTCCGGCTTCACATTAAGTGGACAGACAAGAGAGCCCTGTCTATCTTCCCATGTAACTCTCGAAGAAAGTGAATATGCATATGTTTCAAAATGCCAAACTATCCCTTTAAGATTAATAGGTAAGGCCAGTTCATTATTAGAAGCAACTTCTGGCCCTTGCCAAAGTCCTGACATTGCAGGGTCGAACTACATTTAAGGCCTTTCAGATTCTTTTTATCATTTGGTGAGTCTATAAGAATTACAAGAATTCTCTGTGAGCTGCAGGCTGGATTGATGATTCAAGCTAAAAGCTTATACTTTTGCCAAGCTCCCCAAGCTGACCGAAAGGCTGTACCTAGGTTTTTTACACTTAAGTAAATAAATAAAAGGAATATTTTCAAGCCTAAATTAAGAGACGTGCATTTATGTGTGCAAAAGGTCTCCGAGAGCCCACATCCAGTGCACCGTGTAAGATCAGACCATGTTGGTTTGGGTGTTGGGGCTGCGACTCTGTAGATCCTGTACCTGGTCAAGAACCCAGTTGATGTTTGGTCTCTCCTGAGGGTTCGAAACCATTATGGAGCTCAGCAGCATCTGCAGGCCCTCTGAGTAACTGGTTGCAAGACAGAAAGACATTAAATTAGAACAATGTAAGTTGGATCTTTGTGTAGTTATACAAGCGTCAATAACACCAATCGCATGATCATTATTCATTTGATTTCTGTTTACTTAGCACAGGTAAAACTACAGTAAATTAGGTGAGTTCATACACAACAAATAACAAACTTAACTAAAACCCAACTTGTGTTTTCACATTGCATTTCTGTTCAGTTAAATAGAGAATGTAACTGCAGTTACTTTGGGGAGGTAACTTTTTTCTTCTTTTCCTAAACATCTGAATGGAAAAAAAATAGTTGGAATTTTTCCTATTACTATGTTAAAACTGATACATCATGAGGGAAACTTTTTTTAAAGTTACAGTGTAAGATAATGTTAAAGTCTGAAGACTGACCTACAAGACTGTGGAATGGCCACTGGATTCTGGACAGCAAGGGCAACACTGTCCCCCTTCTGAAATACCAGGTCATATGGTCCCTCCAACATCATCATGCAGTACAGTACACAGCCGAGTGACTGGAGGAGTATAGGAAAAGAGCAACAGATCAGATGAAGTAGTAGTCAGTCAATGATACACAGTAAGATCACTGTGACTTATGAAAACGATATGCATATATTACATGAGCTAGAAGGGACACAGAATACAAGGCTTTACCCAGATATCAGTGCGCTCGTCTATAATGCAGTGGCTCTCTACATTGAAGAGTTCAGGCGCCCTGTAGGAAATGGTGCACCGCTGGGCTGCCCAGTCCTGTATGGTCATGGCTTCCCTGGTACCTCTTACCTGTAATAAATTCAGTTTTATTAAAAACTTCACAGGGTGAAGATTGTTTAGAGGACATCATTTTCAGAAGATAAGCCTTTAACAAGAAAGACAGCTGAAAACAAACCAAAAAAGGAAAAAAAAAATCCCACTTTGTGTGTATCAGTAATATCTTAAAAACTCTTCATATACCCTACTCCCTTACTTCAATCCTGGCACTGTTCATTGAGCCAAGATCCATCAGAACCGGCTTGTCATCCTCATCCAGAAGAACGTTTGTGGGTTTCAGATCTCTGTCAGATCAAAGCAGACACATGGCATGCGTTCAGATTTCTGCAATTCTGGTCATATGACAAGGAACATATACAAGTTAACGTTTGGAAAAGTGATAACATGAATGTTTAACTGTGGTGTATCAAATAGTATGCATCTCTCTGATTGGGCTTACATTACAATTCTAACAGTGTAGTATGTACCTGTTAAGTTAAATGTCGCTGATAAATTACAGTAAATGTTGGCTGAAGAATCACCAACACTATGCAATATACCTCCATTAGGATATAAACTGTAATACAATATCCTCATCCAATCTTGAGTGGTTGTTCTAAATAAGTACTGACTGGCAAGGTGCCTAAATTTCTGCTCAATCCAGATTTATTTTTTACCCCAAATCACAAATTGAAACAAAGTGAATGTAATTCTGCATTAGAAAAATATGTCATTTTCACTTGATAAATATATCATACCATACAGTAAAGGGCTGCAAACATTGAACGTAAAGCTTCTAAAATTTCTAGATAGTGTTTGTTAAAGTAAAACTAGCATGAATCTTTTTTTTTTACTATGTTTATCTTTTTTTTTTTTTTACTTTAATTACCACTGTGAGCTTTTGAAAACTCTGCTTCTGTATGCCCTGTATGTAAATGTTATATGTGTACGTGTGTATGTGCGTGTATGTGGAGACAGATTACCTGTGTGCATAGCCTTTTTCATGAATGGCCTTGAGTCCAGAGCAGATGCCACGAAAAATTTGCAAAATCTGTTTTTCAGGCATTGAGCTTCCCTTGTCTCTTAGCTTCTCCAGAACGGACCACAGACTGCCTTTCTGTTTACACAGAAACACGCAGACACACAGACACACATAAACCAGAGTAAGATCATTTCCCTCATGGGTTGTTCTATTCATACTAACTGCTGCTCCTACTTACGCTAATATAAGGCAAAAGTAACCAGGCTTCACTCTTGCCTCCACGATCCACAAAGGTGTGTGCAACCAGGCTCAGGATGTTGGGATGGTTAAATATCTGATGCATTTCCACCTCTGTCTGAGCCTCCTGGCGCCCTTCGCGGTCATGGCACAGGATCCTCTTCAGGGCATAAAAGCGCCCGTCCTTTACCCCCTCTACCAGATCAACATAACTGAACCCACTGATAGAGGACACAGGCAGATTGGGAAGAGTATATTAGACATTATAAGGCTTTAAATGATAAAGCTGGCAAAAGTCTATATTGTTGTTGCTGTCAACAGATCCCATAAAAAAAGGCTATTATCAACATCACATCAGTTCATCTCTCTGGATTTTCAATTCTCCAGTCTGTCTTTGGTTCTCAGCCACCAGACCATTTGTTCCTTCAGAAGATGTCAGACACAGATAAACAGGTTAATTCCCTTATAACAGCTGGGCACTACATTTTTCAGAAAAGTTCCTGGAAGAGTAATAGATAATGCATTTTTTGGTGAATATTTTCAACTAAGATTTGATAAGATTTTTTTTTCTTTTTGCAATAATCGAAGATGTCAACCGGTGCTACGCTTTTTTTCTCAGCGATGTGTTTTTGAAAGTTTTTGGACAACAACTGCGGCCAGGGCAATGAGACATATCAACCATTTGGTTGCACATACAACTGTATATCGTATATAATAATTCATTGTAGGTGTTTGACCTTTTTTATGGGATTTGTTGAAAAACGTAAAACATTACACCACTTAACAATGAAGTTGAATTAAAATGGAGCTTTAAATATCAAACATGCCTTCTTACCCTTCATCTAGTTTCTGGACAAAGTAATACTTTTTGTTATCGATGGTGATGGAGCCACGGGAGCATATGCACAGGGTCTGCCCCATCTTGACTGGTTCATCGTTCAACACCAAGGGCCTATTTTACTTATTTCAAAAGGGCCACAAGGTTTTTCTTTCGTTTTGTTTTGTTTTGTTTTGTTTTTAAAGGGCCTGGGAGAAAAGGGACAGGACGAATAAAAGTTATGTTAGAGAGACAGACACACAGAAAAGAAAAAAAATAAAAAGATGTAACGTTACTTACCAGCTTAAAAACACTGATTACTGAAAACGAGCTGCGAGATATCGGCCTATCGTACGAAAACACACGTTAAGACACTCGACGAAGCGACGGACGACAAGCGCTAACTGTTGTGTTAGCTAACGTCGACGCGAGCATAGCGACTTCGGGACTTACGACCGCCGCGGTGCGACCTCGTCTACGGCCCCAAAAACCCCGGGGCGGTCTCGACTGACCACGCCGGACGACCGACGGCCAAACGCGGCATTCAGACGCCACCAAAGGCGCCGTTGTGTCTTTATTCCTAGCGGCTGGCTCTCTGTTTACCGAGTTAGCTCGCCGTCACACTTCCTCCGTGTTCTTCTTCTCGTTCTTTTCCGCGCCGCTGCGCGGAGCTTTTTTCCGGGGGGGGGGCGGGTGACACCTTGCGGCGAGTCCGAGGGGAGCGACGATGTCGGATTACGAGCACAAGAGAGAGAGTAGCGGCGATGACGGAGGTGATATCTGAGCCGTTTCGAAGCCTAAAAAGTCTAAAAAATGTCTTGACCTCTTGTGTGATAATCTGTCTGCCCCGTAAAACCGGGAGCGTCTTAACGTTAGGCGGAGGTGGATGCTCGTTAAACTTCACCCGTGCTGACTTGGTGTTAGCTACGCGTCGTTGGCTAGCTAATGCTAATGCGAATTAATTTAACGTGGTATTAACGATACCTGCGTAGCTATGGAGATTAAGATGGCTGTAACCGGTGCGCCAGAAGTTACTGCTAATATTAGCCAATAATAAAGCAAAGCTTTGCCTCGAATTTTTACATGTCTCTTGTTACCTTGCTAACATGTTGTTAGCCTAGCTAGTGTGCAAGTTGCTAACCAAAGCTAGTTAGCGCAAATTAACAACGTTTTTTGTTTATCTGCTCCGAGGCCCTGTATATACTACTCGCAGGTTACCATAAACAAGGAGTGTTAATGTGTAATTTCCGGACACAGTCCCTAGGTAGAAATTTTTAAACGGTCATTTAAGTGGTAGAGAGGAACCTAAGTTACCTTTGGTTCGTTCGTCGGTGGCTAGAAACGTGGCCGCACAGGTAAAGGTGGTAGCTTTTATAATTCTCCAATTCCCAGAAAGCAGTTGTTCACCTTGGTGAGTTGTCTTACCTCAAGCAGGGCCGCAGGAGGAGGGAGGCAGAGTGAAAACTAAGCCTGTCTCTTCTAGCACTGCGAGGGGAGAAGGGACTGCAGTCAAACGCGCATCCCAGCATCTCGCACCTGAGGATGAAGATGAGTCCTCAGCGGACCCACCGGCCCCCTGCAAAGTCTCCAAACTAGGTTTTAGCATGAGCAGTCAGATGGGGAAGAAGCCGAACCCCATATCTATTAAACTTGGAGCAACAGTGAGTGTGTAACAGTGCATATTAGCTGCTTGCACAGACTGGAAAAAAAAAACAAAACAAAACAAAACAGAAATCATATTTGTTCTAACATTTGTAATCGCAGTAATTGTACCTTGCATCACAGGCTTATGGTACACCTACAGAAACCGCATGATGAGAGTTAAGACATAGATACGATGCTAGCAGAGTGCCCAGAGAGGCCCAGAGGAGGATGATGTTCATAATCTTTAACAGTCACAGACACATAGTGTTTGAATTTTACCATTATTGTGTTTGGTGCTGATACAGTTAAGATTTATTCTCGAGTTGATTGATAGAACTAATGAATTAAAAATTCAAGTTGTTTATTGAGCAAAAGTGTCAAATATTTTCTTGTTACACAAATGTGAGGATATGCGGCTTCTCTTTTGCATGTTATAAAGACCGTGAAGAAATTTGTCGTTGTTAGGTTGTGTTGTTTGAGTTTGCTTCCCTTAATCTCATGTCCCATCTCATGTTCTAGAAACCCAAAGAGCCTGTACCATCGCTTCCTCAAAAAAAGCCAGGGCTGGCATCTGTTTTTAATGAAGATGATGATGTAAGTGCACATCTACGCAGTAATGGCAGGGTTGTAAAAATGCATAAAGAAAAAATATAAAGAGGATGACTGAGACTTACTCTTGACATGCAGAGTGAACCTGAGGAGATGCCTCCAGAAGCAAAGATGAGGATGAAAAACATTGGCAGGTATCTACAAACACACATGTAATTTTTTTTTTTTTTTTATATAAGTTGTATTTTTTATACAGCTTTTTGTTTCCTCAGCTTTAGCTATGATGAGAGAATTCAGCTTTTTAATCTCCTTAAATTGATAGCTACATTGCTATTAATTATCTAAAATCTTTGTCAGATTTTATGTGACTAATCTGTTATCTTTACAGGGAGACGCCAACATCTGCAGGACCTAATTCCTTCAACAAGGGCAAGCAAGGCTTCTCTGATCATCAAAAACTTTGGGAGAGGAAGCTGAAAGCACAAGCAGAGAAAATGTAAATGGCTAGTAAACTTTATAATTTTGTATTGGTTACACCACATCAGAGTCATCTATGAAGGCTCAAATGATTCCTCACTGAAACCTTGGTTTTGACAACTTCTGACCTTTGTGGACATGCAACGATTAATAATTTAAGCCTTCTATGATACTCCATGACTGAACTCACGTTCACATGTCTAACCATTACCGGCTGATGCTAACTGTGCAGAGAGAAACCAAGAGGTGCAGGGTGCTGTGATGAAGAGATGGGACAAACAAATTAGCCAGATATTGCTTGAACTGAAAAAATAAAATAAAAAATTGCTGCAGTTGCTTTCTGCAGGGTAATGAGAAAATCTAGCATCTTAAGAGCCCTCATGCCCCTTTCTGCAACATAATTGTTCCTGTCTGAAGCTGGTTAGGTGTGGTCTTTAGCAAGTTCTTCATTTTACTCATCGAATATTTGTGTAAAAATGTACATAGAAGTGTGATAATGTTTTATTTTTGAATCCACAAATGGGAGAGTGAGTTTGAGCGATATGTTAATGTGTGGAGCAAGTGGGGCATAGACTAGACATACAGATTGATTGTGTTGTTTAATTTAGTTTCCCAACCTCAATGTACAACCCTTTTGTTTTCACCAGTTGTGCCACCTCATAGACAGCTTTTTGTTTGATCTTTAGGTTTTGTCCTTATGTTTGAGCTTTGTGCCAGTATTTCTGGTTTTGCTTATTCAACACTGACTTCTTTCTGTTTCACTGAATCTGGCACACTTACTATACAAATGTGACTGTTTTTCCTTTTCATGTTCACAGCTCAAGGGCTGATGATGTGTTTTTAGTTGAAGATTGTGTGAAATTTAGAAATCATACAGCTGTGGATACCAGTGTGCTGGTAATGTTCATAGGTTAGCAGTAATTACACACATTTACAAACTCATTTCATTGGGATTAATAAAGTTCATATTATCTTTAATATAGCCACAATACTTTTAATTAAGATAAATGTGGTACCTCAGTGACCTCTCCTGTGCCTGATCAAAAATTTCAACTTTAAATTCCTCTCTGGGATACCTCACTGTTGTGCAGAATTTCCCAAATGAATTACATCAGTATCCACTGCTATGACTTGTTTTATCAAACAGAATTCTCTTGAACATGTTTAAATGCCAGTAAATAAATAAAAAATAAATAATTAAACCGATAAAAAATTTGGATGATATATATTGTGTCAAATGATTATTGCTGATATGTCTGCTGTAATAGTACATGATGAACTACACATCACAACATCGTTGTACTGAAACCGTTATACAAACATATCAAAAACAGTTGTTGAACTTTTAAGTTATTGGTGTCCGTTTTAAGCCTATGTTTTCTTTTCATGTTTCGTTCTATCAGTAAAAAATCGAGTTATATTCAGTCTTTTTAATGCTTGGAATTGTAGAGTTGATTATTGACTTTTTTACGGAGTGAACTTTATGGTAGCTTTTGGTACAAAGGGTGACTCATTTTTTCCTTTACATTAGAAAATGGTCCATTATGTTTTGACATCCTACAAACATGGAAATTTCCTTGACACATTTGTGAATTTATGACAGCGCAGTTTCAGTAAACAGTGCGGTATTTTAAGCTGCATTTCCTCATTGTGAAGTTAATCAGCATGCTATACATACACATGCACGTATATGGGTTTGGAAAAAACTATTGCTAGGAACAGTCTTATCCTTGATCCTGCATGAGTGATAGCGGCTTCACCCTGTGATCAGGCACAGCCTTCCTCAAAGACTTCCAGAAGTTGCAGGTGGCTCTGGCAGGTTTACCCGATGTCCAGTTCAGATTTGGTAGCACCTTTAAGGCCCTTTGGACCAGTGTGGGCAGCGGGGGGTCCTGCTGGATAAGGGAGGCTGAGTCTCCACTGGTCCATATTAGCAGAAGTTTGAGGGAAGAGTTTTGCAGCAAAGCCTAGCGAATATAGATCAAGTAGCAAATCATCATCTACTTAACCTCTCGATGGAACTCTGATGTACTCAATGGGAAGATTCAGTGGTTTTGTTTGTGGCTTATGCAACATTACATTTTCAGACAGATTTTCCGATCATCTACATAGCTGCTGGTTTCAGTCTACATCCGATTATTGTTATTTTAAGAACTGAAAGGAGAAGAAAGTTTTTTGAAATAAAAAAGTACTGTTTGGTCATACATGATTAAAATGGATGACTGTAAAGTTGAAGAATAATCAGGAAGGTTAAAGAATTGTGGTTGGTTATACAGTATATACAATATACCTAAAGGTTAGACATATAAATCCTCTAATAATATAATGGCAAGCAGGGTATCTGCAGACCTTTTCTTGAAATGCATTCAGTTTACAAATATAAACTAAAAGTGGGAGTGCTGCAACAGTGGATTGTGCACATAGCATATTATTCAGTTCTTTTTTGTCTCAGTATGGGCAAGTATAAATTTCTGTAAAAACTTAAAGGAACTTGAAAGAACAGATCATTTTCATTTCATTAATTTGGCAATCCATATTATGCCACGGACATGGGTCATGGTGACACTGCGACATGCAATGAATGCGGCATTAGTCCTCCACTATCCATGAAATTTGGGCCTACCTGGACTCCTGATTCCAGTACGAACACAGCATTGTAGTTGCAGAGGTAGTCAGCTGACAGGAGGCAGATAAGCATTTGGCTTTTCTGTATCGCAAGAACCACATCATTCGTATATGCTGCAATAGAAAATGGCAATCATCAGGGTCCTTGACATTCGCACACACACACACACACACACACACACACAAACACACACAAACACAGGTGATCCTCCCACCTCCCCCTGGAAGGATGTCCCTCTCAAGCAGACAGACGCGATACCCCCACCATTCTTCCAAAACTTGGGGTAGCAGCACTTCTAGGGGTCTCTGGGTGGCTCTACCCTCTTCAAGGTTAAGCAGGTCCATGCCGGATAGACATGCTGCAATTAAAATGTAACTGTAGATTTACTTTACCTGTGCAGTGACATTAAAAATGAAATCCAGATACAGGTATCATACACTGAGCATGCTGGCCTACCTTGCTCATCAGTGTCAGGTCCCGATATGGAGGAAAGGGTCCAGCCTCCCTCCGCCTTTGCTGATGGAGGGCTCACATATGACAGAAGCACATCGAACTCTTTCTCATCTGAGAAAGAGTGTTGGTGGATGTGAAAGAAGCTTTTGGCACCAAAACATTTGAAATTTAAACTTCAGCAGTTTTAAAAGTGATAAGATTAGAGTAAAGGTTGTCACCTCAGTGTTTGTCATAACAACACAAAATGCGTTATCGTAATGTGCTGCCTACATTTCTTTTAAGTAAATGCAATGGGTATGTTACAAGGTATTATGACTTCAATTAGTTAATTAATGTAATGCTCTGTGTGGATGAATAAATTGAAAACAACACATCCTGTGAAAAGGGCAGCTGTTGAGTCAGGATGCCAGAATATGCCTGCTGGCTAAGCTTGATAGTGTGTGTGGGTGTGTGTGTGTGTGTGCGTGTGTGTGTGTGTGTGTGTGTGTGAGTGTGTGTGTGTGTGTGCATGCGTGTGTGCGTGTATGTGTGCATGCTTTCTGACCTTTATCATGTTTTCCATGGTTGAAGTGGGATCTGTAGATAAGCTGTAGCTCCAGCCATTTCACATGCAAAACAATTCCTAGCCCAGCTACCAGCATTAAAGATGCGATGGGATACCCAACCACTGATGACCACTTCACTGAAATCAAATCCAAAATATAGTTGTCAGACTGTATTATGTCTTAAAAGCAGAAATAATGGTCACAGGGAAAATGATCTGTAAACACAAACCTGACATCACCACATAGTTCACAATGCAAACTTGTTAGAAAACAGTAGGTTATTTACACATCAAGCAGTCAAGGGGCAACATTAACATGCGTTTACAGCCGTGTTTAAGTCCAGTATTCTCTCTCCTTTTAGCTCCGTCTTGGATTCCAAATCTGCAACTCTCCTCACTTGCTAGTTGCTAACTTTACTGTTTAGTGATGGTAGTGTACAGTAGGTTTATCTGACTGACTCAAAACAGCTGAAATGACACTGAATAGAGAGTTGAGAGTGAACCCATAACTAATTTGCAGGCCATGAAACCACAAAAAATGTAGCTGAAAGAGACTAATATTTTCTTTAGAGCTGCAGAGTTGAGCCATAAATCTCAGTGGGTTGACAATAAATAGTAATCCCTTTCGCATAAAACACTGTCATTTGATCCATCATAAATGAAGAATATTGATTAGTGCAGCTTTAAATGTTGCCCACACAAGATTAAACCTAAAGATTCAAACTCACCATCAGGATCAGTCAGTGGACACAACTGTGAACATGGGTGTTTTGTAAATGGCTACAGAAAGAGGATGGGTTTACCATTGAGCTCATTGGATTGGTTGCATTATTTTTGACCTTGCTGGATGGATCCTTTTAGTTCTTGCCACAGGACTACAGAGGATGTCAGCCTGCAGCTTCATAGACCACTGAGTTTTGACTGCATGGTGACACATCTAGCTGCTGACTCTTTGTAAAATAACACATCTGCCCCGTCAGGTATCCAACACACCTGACTCAAACCCTGGAACTACTATCCTGTAGATTTTATTATATATTCTACTGTATTATCATTTAATGCTGATGTTTGACATAGTCATTTGAGCTGTAATGTAACAATTTTATGACAAAATATGGTATCAATGATATGAAGACATGAAGTCGACAACGAAAAAAAAGGTACCGTTAATTTTCTTCTTGAGCTTGATAGTGACGCTGCTGTTTCCGACGATATTATTGGCAATGCAGGTATATGCATCGTTCAAGTGCCGTGGAGTCACCTCTTTTATGATGGCTTTTTGTATCACCACATACTCTTCTTGTATCTCTGAGCTTTTTCTGAAAGAGGGAAAGCATTCCAGCAGCTTTGCATCCCAGTGAAAAGTTATAATGCAAGCCCAACTGAATCATTGTGTTTACATCCTGGGATTTTATAAAATCTTAATGAGCAAGCACTAGCACTACAGAATGAAGGACAGTTAAGTGATGGCAAAAGCAAACATTTTCTAAGGGGCTGCAGTGACTCACTCTGGTGTCTCCATTGGTAGTAGAGTCAAATTCTCCTTATTGCCGCCATAATTCACATACCATTGCACGTTTGATGAAATCTTATTCTCATAAGTAAAATATACCTTACAGGTCAGTGTATGAGACCGACCTAGAACAAGTAGAAAAATATGTGCATTAAAATTCAACCCTTAATGCCCTAAGAAGAGAAAGCTGTAAGATTTTACCATAGCACACTTAAATACACTTACCAAGCTCTACTTCATCCGTCGTGTTGTCAACTGGATCCACTATCCTGGGAGGGCTACATTTTATGTTTGCTGGTTTGGATTGGGAAATAAAGTCATACATACAGTAAAAAACATACATACATACAGTAAAAAACTGCATAAAACAGATATGAGTTCTACTTTGACATATAGTTGCACTGGGGTGTTAGAAACTGGGGTGTTTGGTCACAAAGCAAAGTTTTTCAATTTACACATCCAATTTCAACCTGATGATGACCTTGGATGAAAAGTTAGGAAATCACCAGAATTATTACAAATCCTTCCGTGAGAGGCATGGATGTCCGTACCACATTTCATGTTGATCCATCAAATAGTTGCTGAGACATTTCACTCAAAACCACGAGTGTGAAACCTCATAGGGGAAATGTCAGAGGATCATCAAAGTCTGTAGGAATCATCATCTGGGCATCACGAATGTCTGTACAAAATTTCATTGCAATATTTCAGTCTGGAGCAAAGCTGTGGACAGACTAAGTGACAGAGTGACACTGCCATCACTTGAGCCATGCCGCAAACACTTCGACAGTGGCCTGGATGCTTAAACTTAGATGCAGGCTGTTTACACTCACTAATAGCGGAAAATCCTATTCTGGAAGAATTTATCAAGTACGAGGACTTCTCGTTTTTTAATGAAACGACAGTGAAAACTGAAAACTGAAATGCTCCAAGGGGTTTCTAATCTGTTCTCTATGCTCTCTGATTTCTCGAGATGTTCATTCTCATTGTTTGCACCCTGACATAGGTAACAAATCATAAAACTGAAGGGGTAGGGAGGCTAGCTTTTTAGGCTAAAAAGTGGTCTTGTTGAATATCACACTTATCCAGTAAACACACAGACACACACACACACACACACACACACACACACACACACATATAGCACTTACGTACAACTTTGACTGTAACAGCCCTCCTGAAGGTCCATGTGACTCCCTGCTCAATTATTTTTCTGTCGCAGAAATACACACCATGGTCGAATTCGCTTTTGACTTGGCAGAGGTGTAAAAACCCATTCTTTTCACAGGACTCTCTCTCCTGCTCAGACACAGCTTTGTTACCCTGTAAGAAAGCACACTTGTCTGATTTTTTGCTGTGATTTAGTTGTTTCCATTGTTATATGGACAATCCTGCTCATGTGTGTGCTTCACCTTGTACCATTTGACATCTATGTTGTTACTACATTTGTGTCCAGGGCAGGGGATCTCCCCGCCAGCACTGTTGAACAGCTCTACTTTGCTTTCCTCAGGCCGGAAGCACCCAAGACTGATACTCTCCACCACCTGTAGCTGCAAGTGCAACTTGCTGCCACTGGACAGCAGAGACGTGAACACTCAATAGAAAGTCATGCAACCACAAACAGTTCACAGACCCAAAAACCTATAATTTGCCAATTAGCAAAAAAGTTCTTTAAAATTGTTTTGTCTCCAGTATTTGTGCAAATAAAAAGTTATTAATTACTTATAAACATTTATGGTGGCAAGCTCAAGAACTTATTGTAAGTAAAAATATGATCAGTGATTTTAACCCTCAATCTTTGGTTGGTGAGGCCACAATCGGTATGTGAACCTTCATGCAGATGATAACAGTTTGACGGAAGTGGTGCTTTTCATTAATAGCAGATATAATAGCCAAAGGTTTTAGCTCGACTGTGACTGGAATCTGATGATTTTAGACTCAAAGGTGCCCTGTGGAGCTCCATAGCTACAAGAGGTCAGCGACCCCACAGGGTACCTTCAAGACAAAAAGCAAAGCAAAAATGACTTTTTTTTTTTTTTTGATTAGACCTTTCAGTAACTTGTGACTTCACTTAGACTATAGCTTTTTTACTTGATGACTTGATATCATCCCAAGTTATGAAAAAAAGCTTCTAATCATCTCTCCATTTTCCTTACAACAGATATACTTTGAATCAATCCAGTAGCGGCCAAACACGTGATAAGGAGCTAAAGGTGCATTTGGCATCAAAGAAAAATGCACACAAACTAGCTCAGATAATCACAGGTAGTTGTGAAGACCCTGCTGTGGTCAACAACAGAAAAACAAAAAACATGGCAATACGCAAACTGTTTAGCTAAGAAATTACAAATGATTCTGCTTCACAGCAAAAACGCAGCAAATGCTGCACTTTTTTCCACTGCAATATGACAACAACAACAAAAACACAACCTCATTTTTTGTACACTTAAATCTTAGGTGCATCAGTCAAAATTTCATTTATAAGAATAAACATAAGCATTAATGTGGGCAGAGTTAATGATAGGGATAAGAAACGTGATGATTTACCCTGTGAGACATGTGTAGTTTCCAGAATGTTTTGCTTCAGCTTGGAACTTTTTCTCACAGTTAAAGGATTCCTTCTCTCCTCTGCCTTCTGCAGCCATGGACCACACCTTACACATGTGCCCTTTTACAGATTTTATGCACGGCATCAAAAAGCTCTCTCCCTCCACAACTCTGTAGCGATGATGTGTAGTCTCCTGCCAAAGACATCTGGGTGCTGCAGTTGCCACAGAGCCATATGTTTGTTTTTTTAATTGTACACCGTAAAAAGGAGAAACCATTAGTAATAACACGACTTATGATTAAAGTAATTACCTGATGGTTTCTTTTGAGGGTTTCCAACACAGCATCCATCCAAAACAATGGGAAAAATTAAAAAAAAACATAAAGCATCCAGTTTGTATCTCGTGTCTCTTAATCTGTAAAAAATCTCACTGATTTCAGTCATCGTGCTGATCAAAGTAGTTTATTTTTTAAAATCTTTACTCGGGTATCGCAAGATCTAGAGTTGTTGGTATTTCCTTTAAATCTTCAGAAGTGTTTTTTTTCCCGTCTCTTGTGTGGTGACTCTTCAAGTACAGATATTTCAAAGGACATATAGACGTTGTAGTAGGTGGTATTATATGGTTTCCTGTTAGTTGTTTTCATGATTTCACTAGAAACTTCAACGGCACTAATATTTTTGTTCCTGGTAGTTGTTAACCACTTCCTATGTCAACAGCAACAGACCATTTCTTAGAATTTCCGTATGTTTTACCGTGCTGTGAAGGGAAACATTAATCTTAGTCGGTTACATAGATTTTTCCAGGGCATGCTTTTTAATATGATAAAAATCAGAAGACCATACTAAAGCAAGACACCAACACAATTCTCTAAGAGTAGATTTAGATACCAAAAGCATGATGCACATGCAGAGGTTATGCACATCATGCCTGTGGTAAGTGGGGCTAACCCCATGTGGTGATTATATACCTCTTATATAGGTCATATTTCCATTTTGCTTGCTCAGTTTCTAATCTCACTGTGTATTCTGCTCTATGTTGCATTCAGAAGGTATTCAGACTTCACTTTTTCCACATTTTGTTATGTTGCAGTCTTATTCTAAAATCATTTAACCCCCCCCCCCCATCAATCTATACTCAATACCCCATAATGACAAAGCAAAAACAGAACTGTAGAAATTTTTGAAACTTCCATGTCTGCTGATCATCTTTGAGATTATTCTACACCTTGATTGGAGGCCACCTTTGGTAAATTCAGTTGATTTGACATGCATTGGAAAGGCACACACACCTGTTTAAATAAGGTCTCACAGCTGGCAATGCATATCAGAATAAAATCCAAGCTAGAGGTTGGAGGAACTGCCTGCAGAGCACAGAGACAGGATTATGTCAAGGCATAGATCTGGGGAAGGCCACAAAACAAAATGTGCTGCACTGAAGGTTCCTGAGAGAACAGTGACCTCTATATTTCCTCACTAGAAGAAGTTCGGAACAACCAGGACTCTTCCTTGAACTGGCTGCCCAGAGAAACTGAGAATCATGGGGTGAAAGGGCCTTGGTAAGTGAGGTGACCAATAAACTGATGGTCACTCTGGCTGAGCTCCAGAGAGCCTGTGTGGAGATGGAAGAAACTTCCAGAAGGATAACCATCACTGCAACTCTCCAAAGAACTGGGCTTTATGACAGAGTGGCCAGACGAAAGCTTTTCCTCAGTGAAAGGCATTGGAGAAATCTCATTGGAGTTCTCAAAAAAGCAACCAAACGAGTCTCAGACTGTGAGGAACAAGATACACTGGTCTGATGAAACCAAGATTGAACTGTCTGACCTGAGTTCTAAATATCATGTCAGGAGGAAACCAGCACTGCTCATTACCTGCCCAATACAATCCCAATGGAGAAGCTTGGTGGTTGCAGAATGATGATGTTGGGGTGTTTTTCAATGGCAGAGACATGGAGACTAGTCAGGGTTGAGGGAAAGCTAGATAGAGCAAAGTACAGAGATATCCTCAATGGAAACCTGGTCCAGAGCACTCAGGACCTCAGCCTGGGCCAAAGTTTCTTGAATCCAGTTGAACATCACTAAAAATCATCTCTTGGTAACCTTCAGTGCAGCAGATATTGTTTTGTAGCCTTCCCCAGATCTTTGCCTCAACGTTATCGTGTCTCTGAGCTCTGCAGGCAGTTCCTCCAACCTCTAGCTTGGATTTTACTCTGATATGCCAGCTGTGAGACCTTATTTAAAAAGGTGTGTGCCTTTCCAATTCATGTCAAATCAACTGAATTTACCAAAGGTGGCCTCCAATCAAGGTGTAGAATAATCTCAAAGATGATCAGCAGAAATGGAAGTTTCAAAAATTTCTACAATTATGTTTTTGCTTTATCATTATGGGGTACTGAGTATAGATTGATGGGGGGTGGGGGTAAATGATTTAGCATAAGACTGCAATATAACAAAATGTCAAATTTTATGTCAGACAATAGCCACATAGATCCTCCTTTGACACTTTTCATCAGAGAAGTAGGGCTTAAAATCCTCAAATCCATGTGAGATGCTTGTCGCGTCATACCCAAGAAGGTGCTTCAGGTGCTTCAACCAAGAACTGAGAAAAAGGGTCTGAATACTTATGTCAATGTGATATTTCAATTTTTACTTTTTAAATAAAATAGCAAAAAATTCTAAAATTCTGTTTTAGCTTGTTGTTATGGGTTATTGAGTGTAGACTGATAAGGGAAAAAATTAATGGATGCATTAGCTTAGCTTAGCATAGAGACTGGGCGAGGCAGGGGGACACACTCCAAGCCTGACCCAGTCCAAAAGGAAACTATGCAATCCAACGCTCATTTTTTCTAAGCAGAAATATAATTTTTTTTTACCCATTTTACTGTTATTCTGTGCAGCATGTTGGTTAGTTATCTGATTTCCAGATATGATTAGTTCTGGTGTCTGTACAGGTACAATGGTACCAGCACCCAACTGCTCTTTGTCGTGAAGTGGTCCAGTACTCACCATGAAATCACTTCTCTTTTTTTTCTTGTTTTTTTACATTTTTGTGTGTGGACAGGTTAAACAAACTTGGACATAATGTGTTTATTAGTGAGATTTATAGGTCACACAAGGGTATGTTTTTGAGCTTTAGACAGAGCCGGGCCCTTTATGTAAGGTCAGGCCAACCATGTCCTGACCCAAGCTCCATACTGAATTCATACAGAAGTGTGGTATTGATCTCATGTACAAATATGTCCTGTTGGCTGTTAGGGCTAATTAGTTAGCAAACAATTGTCCCCTAACCCATCCATCGCATACAAAGCAATGTTAGCATTCATTTATTTAGATTCACATTTCTGGCCATCAAGACATTCACTGGCATTTTGCTTTGTTGTGGTGTCCATCAACTACTTAAATACACACCTTAGTCCTATTCTATATGTTAGCATCATAGCTACTAATTAACTTTGTCTGTGTGCTGTTTGGCCAGTGTAAACATAGTTTACCAGAGTCGATTTGCAGAAAACTTCGGAGTCAGTCATAAAGTAAATATGCATCATTGTGCTCAAAGTACAGTTGTAACTCGTCATATTTCTCAGTAAATATCATGGTTCTGTCTTACTAAAGGAGTTTCCTCCTGAAAAAGGAAACATATCTTGGCTAATTCAAGAGGACAAGATGTTATATTGGCAAATTAGGACAATAAACTTAAATGATGAAAAATGAAAGGTCAATATCAATTCTTTATTATGAATTATTAGGCTGGTGCTGATATTGGTATGTAACCTTAACTTGGCTTAACATTTAACCAGAAGGCAACATCTTGGACTGTCTATGGTAAGTCATTCTGACTTTGCCAAATCTTTTAACAATTATCATCCTGTCTGTGGTAAAAGGCTTATTTCCTGTGAATGCTGCGGCACCGGCAGGTAATAACGTAGCCGTTTCCAGAAGGAGGAGGAGGCCGGCATGGAGCTCACGCCCTTCCAGGTGACACAGTCTCCAGTCTCAGTAAGAAGGTGTAGGGCCTCATCTAAGGAACCTGAAGTTGACGCTTCTGTCGTCTGAGTTTTGATGAAAATCAAGCGAGTCTGCCGCTCCACAAGGGCTGCATGGATGGCACTCAGCAGGCCAGACCCTGGACCAGAATCTTGAGAGTTGGGAACCAAAACCACCGCCCGGCTCTGCTGTATGCAGTCTAATACTGCCTCCGCTTCAGCTGCAACCAACCAGAGCTCAGGTTGCACACGACTTTTTCACTTTTGTTAGGTTGATTTTCTTCAAAGTATTTTTTAAAAATACGTACCTATCCCTGGCAAAATGTCACGATCATAAAGACATAGGGAGTATCCAAACTTCTCTTCCAAAACGCTCTCCAGCCATCTTCTGTCATTAACACTTAGTCCTGCATCTGTGTCACTCTTATAACAGATCAAAAAGGCGTCGTAGCGTTTTCCATCTAATCAAACGACAACAGACAATTGTCCAGCAGTTCACAGCTTTGCTATCTCACAACTGGATAGTGGTAAGGGTAGAAAATAATATGGATGCCTTCTCTAGCACAACCATGCAATTTTAGGGAAAATATGAACCTGTAATACCAAAGTTTAAACATGCAGTAGCCAAAAGTATGACTCTCACCACATCTGCTGCTGTGGCAGCCAAGAGTGTCTCTTAGGAAAAGAGTGATGTCAATTTTCCAATTGACATAGATAAATACTGTCACAATCATTATCAACATGATGCCCATGATGATGAGGACCAGGGAAGTGTGTGAAGGGTGAGCTGTAAGGTAATAATGGAGAGACTGTTATACAAGTAGCAGAGTGGAGGAAATGAATGTGAATGTGGTTTGAGCTTCGTACACAATGTACTGAACACAACAATACTGGAAATAATCATATACAGTAGTAAAGCCAAAGCGAAGTTCTGGGTATCTATCTAGTTTACAAACTTTTTTGAGCCAGAGTGATGGTGACAAAGCTTGGGAATTGGAAGGAGGACTCCATTTTACAGGTATAATTCTTTGATAGATCCTCCTTTGACACTTTTCTGAAGATCAGAGATGCTGTCAGTTTTGTTTCTTCAGCCTTCTGTTCCCTGAAAAAGAAAGGAAAGGACGATTGAGAAAGACGAGCTCTTGTACGTGTGGGGTGAGTGTTCATATGGCCTTGTGGGACATTGTCAGATTTGTTGTAATAGCCGGATGGTGCCTGTGCAGTGTTTACCGTGTGTAATTGTAGAAAACTGGAAAGCTTGTGTTTCGTTCCACAAAGGATTTCCCCATCAACCACGACACCCCATCAGATTTTGAATATGTAACAGCTTTACAATCAATCACCAATGTTGAGCCTGGACAAAGCAGTTCACACACATTTTAAAAGTAATAATTCAGGAAGGTAGTAAATGTTTGTATGTGTATTCATGCTACAACACTGAAGCTCACCCAAATCTACAGGAATTACATCATTTTTCTTAGGCGAAATGATCACTGCAGTTTTCCGAACTTCTGCGATAAAAACGGAGAAACTCTTTAAACTGGTTGTTGAACACATGAACTTCAACTTCAAGATAAACATATTGATAAATCATTTTTCTTACTCTTCGGTTTGACAGTGAGTACCACAGTAAAGGTCTTATTATATGTTTTTCCATGATACAGGTAAGGTCTTTCACACATGTAGACACCGTGGTCTTTTTCTTCCACACTTAAGAAGTAACTGTTATTTGACAAAGATTTACCATTCTGCAAAATGGAAAAATAAGTTGAATCTTTCGGCATGAAGTCAGTGAGAACCGTTGTCAAATGAAGGAGAAGACATATTAAAAGCCCAAAAAAATGTCAGTATACATTGTAGAAAAGAGAGATTTGTAAATCAAATGGGTTAAAACGTGCTGTCCCCACCAGACCCCAAGTCTACAACTTCTTTCTATAAAACTAACTCTTATTCACAATCAAAGATCTGCGATGTATAATTACCTTGTACCAGGTGGTGTTTTTTGTGGTAATATTCGTGGTGTTCTTAGCAGGGATATTTACATCAGGGCAAATCAATTTGCAGGACTCCTGTGTGTAACATGTCTTAGAGTACTTGTGCTTCTCGTCATACTCTCTGGAATGTGGCTGGTTTACTGTCAGCTTGAACCAGTTGCTGGCATTCCTGTCACATCACCAAATAAAACATTATAAGTGTAAACTGTATGAAGGTTTCACTAACGAATCACAGCAACTCACTCTGAATGTGAAAGTGGAGAAGGCTTTAAGGATCCGTTTCAAAATACAGTTCTCCTCTTATCCAGTGTGCCAAAGACGCGGCATTTGTAGAAACCACTGAGACGGGATAGCTGGTCTTAAAAGGCAGACTTTGACAGAAGGATCCACTGAAATGGGGTTATTGTCTGACATAAAACTGGCCGTGTATAAAGCTATCCAGTGCTGTAATCCCACAGAAAGAAATAAAAGAAAAAAAATAGCTTTAATAATTCTCAGTACATTCACAAATTCATTTCTCTCATCCATTTATATGGATGTGTCCTCCTTCATGTGGCAGACTATCACAAATGCCAATGACACCATTTCTAAAATGACATTATGCCGCTGTCTTGGCTTTATTATACCAGGGAGAACAGGTGTCTACTGCAGACATCTCCTGGATGGCTGACAGATTAAAAATACACATGTACACGTACATATTCATATCTCATACACTCACTGAGCCCTTTATTAGGCACACGTTATTGACACTGGAAAGGGGCTTCACCTGTTTTGGTCAGCCTGCCGCTCACTGAATGTTTTTTTGTTTGTTTGTTTGTTTTTGCATCATTCTGAGTAAAAACTCCAGGGCCTGTTTTGTGTGAAATTCCAAAGAGATCAGATCAGCCTGTTTGACACCAAGAATCATGTCACAGTCAAAATCACTGAGATCACATTTTTTTTCCTCATTCTGATGTTTGATGTGAACATTAATTAGGGTTCCTACCCGTACCTGCATGATTTTATGCACTGCACTGCTGTAACATGATTAGCTGACTAAAGGAATAAGCAGGTGTATAGGTCTTCGGTGAGCGTAGGCACACATTGTACAGTGTCAGAATGAAAATATGAAAGCTTACACAGTATACATAAATCTTTTTATGTTAGGGAAACATAATTTTAAGATATTAGAATAGAAAACAAACCCCAGGGAGCATGTATAATTCCCCTGATGATTCACAGACGCACTGAGAATAACAAGGTCCATTCCATGAAACAGCACTTTCATCTGACCCTGCTCAGCTGATGACATGTTGGTCAGATCCATCTCCTGGGTGGTATAGCTAGTCCAGATTGGTTCAGCATCACCATTATGTTTATTTGTTTCCGTGCACCTCATCGACACCACCTCATCTGCCCTGACATTTATCTCCTTGCGTGTCAGTTGGCATGCACCTGTGAGAGAGTGTCACAAATTTCAGTTCATTTTATTGTGCCAAACTGTTTGATGAACTGACTTGTGGACAGCAAGAACTAAATTTCAAAGATATCATTATAGTATTTTATCACAAAGAAATGTGGGTGGTTAAAAACCAATACCAGTGCGGCGCCTACGTCCTGTTCAATGTTAAACTGAGGCTTGCACACAAATTGATTGGTTTATGACATTGTCAATCAGCTCTGGTCCTTTATCATACTGTTTTTAAATGGTCCTGATTACACTGAAAATGACATGTGCAATAGGTTTGAAGTTGACAAGAAACTTTGAAAGGCACATGACTTGAACTAGCACAAAAATCCTGGTTTTTATTCATTTTTAGTATTTTTTTTTCTGGGACTAAGAGGATTTTAACCATTTAATCAAGTGTCTCCTAACTAACAATTTGCTACCATCCACCTATCAGAGATTTCCTTCAATTATTGATGTTGATTTGTTATATTATATTTGTTATAATGGTAGAAGTATGTGGGTTTCTTGCTCTCGGCAAAGTGACTTATATGAAAGCACGGTGGTTTTCTTAACCACATCCTAGTTTCTTGGTGCTTGTTACTCTTCTGAGTTCACTGTTTAGGACAAGGGTATAAAGCCCGAGGAAATCCACATTTACCGGTGCTTTAAAGGAGAGATATGTGAAGAGATGAACTGATGTATTCAAAATGTTAATGTTTATAATATTTGCATAATGTGCCAATTCTGTGATTACATCTGCCTGTTAAACTGTAGCTTAGAAAACAACAATCTGTGCTTGTAGTTATAATTTTTGTCAGCCAGGACCACTATGCACTTTAGTTTTCAGTAGTTTTAGCCAGTTTTCTTTTACAGTAATGGATAGTAAAGGAAATATAGTTACTTGTATAGTCACTAGTTCCTTAAGTAATCTACTTCATTACAATCCCTTGTACTTTACTTGAGTTTATTCATTTTATGCTTTTACTCCACAACATTTCATGATGCTCTGGTTTCTTTGTTTATTTGTTTTTGTTTGTCCATGTATCACCGTTTTTCATTTCTTTTCTCTCTTCCTTATTTTTTGGGTTTTTGTTGCATGGTGACACGTTTTTTTTTTTGGATCCTTTCTTTTCATGACTAATCCATTCCCACCCTTCCAGACCATTAAGGGAATTCTCTTACCTGGTTTTGTTGTAAGGAGGAGAACTAGAAGGACCAGAAGTACTTTCACCATCATAACACCTTGCAGCACCGTGTGTGAAGCATTCAGCAGCATTGTCAAAAATGTGCTCTGGATGAACAGCGCCTAGATGCAGTTCTAGTGAATTACAGCTGTGCATTTCCCTAAAACTGTGATCAGATTGTGTGACGACAGAAATGAAACTTAAGAAAACGCATGACACTGTCGCTGCAATGTAAACACCCCAAGAATCTCCTACCAGAATGTTACTATTATTAGTGTCATAATTTTTTCATAGTTATCTATAGACTGTTTATTTTTCATATACCTTTCGTGATATTGAGTTACTCTTCCATTATAAAACTCAAACAAATAAACCTAAACTATGCAATAATCCATTGGTGTAGTTTCACATCATCTCCACTGAGATGTGGAAACGGTGCAGGGGAAGCCCATGCTGAGCATGTGCATTACCAAAGGAAACAACACAACACCGACTGATTTATTCCATGTGACAGGGACTTTGGACGTTTTTTTGGCTGAAGTAGGACATGTAGAACAGGATGACAATGATCCTATGACCCATCGTCCTTCTAGCCGGGAATCTGGTCCTGTCTGTGGGTTTAAAGCAGGCCAGGCCACTGGCTGCATGTGAGCCCAATAGGGGTCCCTATAAAGAATGAATAAAGGATAAAGAGATAAGGGGAGCAAAATAAAAGCAGAGGAGCAAAGGAGGATAAGAGAGTAAAACAGCTGGCCTGGACCAGAAAGAAGCTGGCTTTAGAATTTCTTTGGACACAATAAAGAATATCAACAACCTGTGATGTTTGCTATTGCACTAAAGCAGTGGTGGAAGAGTGTTATATTTATCATATACAGAATTTATTACAGAAATATTATTGCTGACACATGTAATAGGCATTTTAATGTCATCAAAGTACAGCTAATTGTAACAAAATGTATATGGGTATTTTCATGTGTAACAATATGAGCTGATCACATTTTTACTTAAAACATTTGATGTGTGGTGAAGCAGGAGAATTTTCAGTGTTGGTGCCGTTAGGGCTCAGTGCTGCTTTCAAAACTGTGGACCACCATATTTTGGTTGATAGATTTTAGTAGTGGTGGGTATCTCTGGGTCAGTGGTTCTCCTCCTGTCTCTCTGAGAGGAGATGTTCAGTTTCTGTTGGTAGTTTTGCATGGTAATGGAATTCTGTATTGTGGTGTGCCCCGAAGTTCAGTTCTTGGTCCTTATTCATTCACTTTGTACATGCTTCCCCTTGGACAGTTAATGAGGCACTTAAAAAGTATCTCCCATTACCGTTATACAAAGAACATTCTATCATATGTTTCATTCGAAACTCAAAACATGGCCAAATTTTCATTTTTAAATACTATTCAACTAAAAGATTAAATTGCTGCTAATTTCTTAAAGCTAAATACTGAAAAAAATTAGATCTGAACTTCTTTCCTTCCTAGTGTTTTACCCTTCCCATAATGCAATGTTGATGACATTATCGGGGCTATTTTCAGAGATGTAACTCAGCCTCTCCTGACTCACAGCAGACAATATGCACATGACTGTATGCGACTGTGTGGTAGTTCTCAATATAGCATGACCTTTTATGTGTAATATCGATGGAATTTCCATCAAAGCAGAACCACCTTCTGCTTACACACTCAGATCTCAACCCAGTGCTGTCAGCGTACTAATTTATTGTGTGTGCAAATGTCACATGTACCATGTTCTTTTTTTGTAGAGTAGTAGTTTATAACATGACACTATTACACAGCCTGGCACACCAGCCATAACCACACAAACCACACACCAACTGACAGACAAACCAGCAGCAGCAACGTGGCTTTATCACGTACTTTCACTATTGCAATGTATAAAATGACAATGTGAAAAAATGATGAGATTGTTTTGATGAGCCTACAGAGAAATATAACCTGAATCTACAAGTCTCCTTGCCTCTATAGAGCTTTACAGTGCTCTAGTCTTTGTTTGGCTCTGCTCTCTTAGGATTGGTTTAGGTCATAGCAGGGCACTGTTTTCAGTGAAAGGGCTCTAAAACTGCTCCGCACATAACAGCAGACAGACAGAGTTATAGACTAGCTTGTGAGCATAGCATTCAGCATCAAGAGCCCGACGTTTCCCTCAGGAGTTGATGGAGACCAGAAACTTCAGCTAAAAGAGAGTGAAAATTGGTCTTTCACGAAATATCCAAAACACGAATCAAAATTTTATGAAAATGTTGATGTTTAAATGAGAAGTTTGCTAACAATGGCAATTTATTATATTAAAAGGTTAATGACAGTTTAAAGTTGAAATCCTTGAGCTTTTCATTAGATGAAACCCTGTTTTTGACATTATTTATACTGGGCATTTTTCAACAGTAGCAATTCAATGTGCACTCAGTTGGCAGTTAACTAGTCACACCTGGTTAAAACTAATGCAGTCTAATACAACAGTGCTGCAATAAATCCTGCCTCCAGGAAGGTTATTGTTGTTTAGTTTTTATCAAAACGGTTTCAGAGAGGTGTCGATTCAACATTACGGACATTTTTGAGGCTTCATTTTGTCGTGCAGTTGAATTGTATTGCATTATACAGACAGTTGTTCCTGTTATTTCATTCACCCAATTTATATCAGTGAGGTTGGGCCAAGTAATAGACAAAAACAATCAACTCTCTCTATAATGCAATATGCCACATTATCTGTAAGGTGAGGGCATTAAAAGTGTTCAACTGGTAAAGATGCTGTGATGTGGACAAATACTCTTGCCATGTGCAGCATGGAATCAAATTGCAGTTCCAATCATTATTGACTGACTTTTTAAATGTGTGAGTTTTTAAGCTGTTCTAATAACAGATAAGCCTGGTATTTTGGTTCTATTTTTGACAAATACTAACAGTTGTTGCCGAATCAACCAGGACTGAAATAATAAGATATGTTTAAATCATTCACTGATAGCAGTACCTGGGCTGGTAGGTCCACCCACAGCTTCCTTTCCTACTTGTTTCTCTCTATAGAGGACAAGACATTTCACCATCACAGTTCTGGGGAGATCGCAACATCATCATTATCAGTTTACAAGGCTGTGTTACAAACCAGGCAAAGCAACCAAATACCCAGGGGCCCCAGACCTCCAGGGAATAAAAGACCCACTGGTTCACTGAATATCATTTCTGTCTACATAATTTCATTAATTGCAAATTTGTTAGAAATTTATACAACTGATATAGAATACCAATTATGACCAGTCCTTCACCTTCCCTGATGTGGCCCTGTACTTGTAAATCTGCCTTAAGTCAAAATCTAGTTGTAAGACCTTCATTGTTTTAGTTTAAATAGAGCTCATTTAAAAAAAAAAGTTTAGTTTCATCAAATTACTGCCCAAGCAAGAAAACCTCAAGCAAGGTAGTGTTCCATCAAGGGTGTATTATAAGGCTCCAAGCAACAATTACTTTTTCACTATAAATAGGCCAGAGATTTCTTTTCTTTAATAACCGACTGATTGCTCAGTGTGTCAAATGATAAAAAACAATGAAAACTAGAATCAGAATCCAAAAGATGTCCACTTTGCTATCATAGAAAACTGGAAAAAAAATAGCAAATATTCACATTTGAGAAGCTGGTATCAGTGGAAGCAGATTGCAGTTCAGCGATATGGCTTGAATATGCTAACCTTTCACTTGCCTCCAATGACATTAGTTTGGACTGTGTCAAGGATCTGTGCCTGGTTGAAGGAGATTTTATTTGTCTGTTTGTCTGTTTGGAAAAGGCCTGTACACTCAGTGACATGTGTTCAGTCAATCAAGATTGGATCAGGTGTGGACAGTGTGGGTACTACCGGGGCTCACCAGCAGTGGGCACCACTGCACTAAGGCATTGCATTTTAATATATATATAGGGGTAGAAGATACTATTTAAAGGGTTGAAGCAGGAATGGAGAGCATTATGGGAACAAGACCAGTACTTTCAGTTAATAAGCAGCTTCAAAACTTCTTTAAGGCAAATTGTGAATCCAGGAAAAGGGATCACATTTTTAAAATATATGTACTTAGTTGAATATGCCTTAAATGTATACTCATGTTAAATACTAAAAACTGATCTTATATATTCATTCTGACTTTGCCAAAGCTTTTAACAATTATCATCCTTGTTAGCTGTCTGTGGTAAAAGGCTTATTTCCTGTGAATGCTGCGGCACCGGCAGGTAATAACGTAGCCGTTTCCAGAAGGAGGAGGAGGCCGGCATGGAGCTCACGCCCTTCCAGGTGACACAGTCTCCAGTCTCAGTAAGAAGGTGTAGGGCCTCATCTAAGGAACCTGAAGTTGACGCTTCTGTCGTCTGAGTTTTGATGAAAATCAAGCGAGTCTGCCGCTCCACATGGGCTGCATGGATGGCACTCAGCAGGCCAGACCCTGGACCAGAATCTTGAGAGTTGGGAACCAAAACCACCGCCCGGCTCTGCTGTATGCAGTCTAATACTGCCTCCGCTTCAGCTGCAACCAACCAGAGCTCAGGTTGCACACGACTTTTTCACTTTTGTTAGGTTGATTTTCTTCAAAGTATTTTTTAAAAATACGTACCTATCCCTGGCAAAACTTCACGATCATAAAGACATAGGGAGTATCCAAACTTCTCTTCCAAAACGCTCTCTAGCCATCTTCTGTCATTAACACTTAGTCCTGCATCTGTGTCACTCTTATAACAGATCAAAAAGGCATCGTAGCGTTTTCCATCTAATCAAACGACAACAGACAATTGTCCAGCAGTTCACAGCTTTGCTATCTCACAACTGGATAGTGGTAAGGGTAGAAAATAATATGGATGCCTTCTCTAGCACAACCATGCAATTCTAGGGAAAATATGAACCTGTAATACCAAAGTTTAAACATGCAGTAGCCAAAAGTATGACTCTCACCACATCTGCTGCTGTGGCAGCCAAGAGTGTCTCTTAGGAAAAGAGCTATGTCAATTTTCCAATTGACATAGATAAATACTGTCACAATCATTATCAACATGATGCCCATGATGATGAGGACCAGGGAAGTGTGTGAAGGGTGAGCTGTAAGGTAATAATGGAGAGACTGTTATACAAGTAGCAGAGTGGAGGAAATGAATGTGAATGTGGTTTGAGCTTCGTACACAATGTACTGAACACAACAATACTGGAAATAATCATATACAGTAGTAAAGCCAAAGCGAAGTTCTGGGTATCTATCTAGTTTACAAACTTTTTTGAGCCAGAGTGATGGTGACAAAGCTTGGGGGTTGGTAGGAGGACTCCATTTTACAGGTATAATTCTTTGATAGATCCTCCTTTGACACTTTTCTGAAGATCAGAGATGCTGTCAGTTTTGTTTCTTCAGCCTTCTGTTCCCTGAAAAAGAAAGGAAAGGACGATTGAGAAAGACGAGCTCTTGTACGTGTGGGGTGAGTGTTCATATGGCCTTGTGGGACATTGTCAGATTTGTTGTAATAGCCGGATGGTGCCTGTGCAGTGTTTACCGTGTGTAATTGTAGAAAACTGGAAAGCTTGTGTTTCGTTCCACAAAGGATTTCCCCATCAACCAGAACACCCCATCAAATTTTGAATATGCAACAGCTTTACAATCAATCACCAATGTTGAGCCTGGACAAAGCAGTTCACACACATTTTAAAAGTAATAATTCAGGAAGGTAGTAAACGTTTGTATGTGTATTCATGCTACAACACTGAAGCTCACCCAAATCTACAGTAATTACATCATTTTTCTTAGGCGAAATGATCACTGCAGTTTTCCGAACTTCTGCGATAAAAACGGAGAAACTCTTTAAACTGGTTTTTGAACACATGAACTTCAACTTCAAGATAAACATATTGATAAATCATTTTTCTTACTCTTCGGTTTGACAGTGAGTACCACAGTAAAGGTCTTATTATATGTTTTTCCATGATACAGGTAAGATCTTTCACACATGTAGACACCATGGTCTTTTTCTTCCACACTTGAGAAGTAACCGTTTTTTGGCAAAGATTCACCATTCTGCAAAATGGAAAAATAAGTTGAATCTTTAGGCATGAAGTCAGTGAGAACCGTTGTCAAATGAATGAGAAGACATATTAAAAGCCCAAAAAAATGTCAGTATACATTGTAGAAAAGAGAGATTTGTAAATCAAATGGGTTAAAACGTGCTGTCCCCACCAGACCCCAAGTCTACAACTTCTTTCTATAAAACTAACTCTTATTCACAATCAAAGATCTGCGATGTATAATTACCTTGTACCAGGTGGTGTTTTTTGTGGTAATATTCGGGGTGTTCTTAGCAGGGATATTTACATCAGGGCAATTCAATTTGCAGGACTCCTGTGTGTAACATGTCTTAGAGTACTTGTGCTTCTCGTCATATTCTCTGGAATGTGGCTGGTTTACTGTCAGCTTGAACCAGACCCGGTTGCTGGCATTCCTGTCACATCACCAAATAAAACATTATAAGTGTAAACTGTATGAAGGTTTCACTTACGAATCACAGCAACTCACTCTGAATGGGAAAGTAAAAGACTTTAAAGATCAGTTTTCAACATACAAATTTATGCTTTTATCCTCATTTCTGCATGGGATAGTTTTGGTATCACTGGGGAAGGTCTGCAGATGTCTTCTATCGCCACAACACAGCAGAATACGGTGGCATTTGGTTTATGGCTAACAAGGCTTCAAAGAAGCAAATTAAGCTGAAACTATCTTGATGGAGAGAAGAGCCCTTGTTAACAATGCTACCAGCATGAATCCATTGAATGAAGGTTGATCACTCGCTTTGGGCAACCTAATGGATTGCTGGTAGATTTTGTGCATTCATGCCACCCTAAGGACGATTGTGCTCAGTGATAAGACCTTTTTCTTCCAGCACGATCATCAGGTCAAACTTTTTGATCAAATGCCCGCAAAACTAATGATGTCCCCATCAGCCCCAGCATTACTTTGTGTTCAGTACTAATTTTCAGTAAAGTACACTGAATAGCATTGTTGATGTTAGTATTTAGCAATGCTTTAGGGCAATGCTGCTCTTAAAAGCACAGGCTCACAAGGCAACCACCATGGCTGTTGGTGGTTAGAAGTAGAGAGTAGGGTTAGGGTATAATAATTTCGAATGTTGCCAATATGTAGAAGATATAAAGTTTCTGTTCATTAAGATATAACTGCTAATAGAAATAACTGATGTAAACCCCCATGCATGCATCATCTTTGTTGGCTAGTAGCAAAAACAAAAAAAAAATTCTGATTCATGTGATTCTTGCGTGAATTACTTGTGCTACATGTTTATTTACTTGCTACCAGACAGTTCTAGTTTTGTTTATCCCTTTCGGCATATTTTTGACATTACCTGACAGAGCAGGAGTAATTCCCTTGATGGTTTACAGATGCATTGAGAATCACAAGACTGCCTCCACTAACAAGCACACCCATCTGTGTCAGCTCTGCTGATGACATGTTGTTGGACACAAACATCTCTTGGGTTGTATGACCGGTCCAGATGGGTTCGGTTTCACTAGGATTATATTCTCTGATATTGGGACAATGCAGAGCCACAATCTCCCCTGCCCTCGAATTTATCGCTTTGGATCCCAGGGGACATACACCTGCAAAAGAGTGCCACAATTTTTAGTTCATTTTACAGTGTCAAACTACAACATGAACTGGTTTGTGTACACGGAGAATGAAAAGTCAAAAAATATCCTCATCGTGTTCTCCCAAAATCACTGAAATGTGGCCAGTTAGTCCTGTAAACAAATGATCTATTCATGGACAAATAAATGATGCCAAACAATATGAGAGTTTGGAATATTTGGAAATATACTTTTGAGCTTAGGGGGGTATAACTGTCATAAAAGGAAAACACTGACCACAATCCAGCTTCTTGGTAGCAATGACTCATCACAGATTAAAATTTTGTTCATGCTGTCCCTGAGTAATATTGTGTAAATATAGCATAGATGATGTGTGCACCAGCATGACTAGACATTATCATTGCAGCTACACTAAAACAACGTTGGTGACAAAGTTTTAATTAAATGTGTAATTGTTTGTCTTAATACTGTCATATAACAGAAGTCTGTTGACAGCCTCCTAACTTTGCTTCAGTTGATGAAGAAAGAATTAATGACAATCTTTGAAAAAACAAGGCTATTGTTATTATTATTATTATTATTATTATTATTATTAACTATTATTAACAGTGTGGTTTTTTTTTTTAGTATTAGTATTATTATAATCCACTTAACATGGTGCAAGAAGTACTCAATACTCAACTCGAGACCTTTTTAATGTCAGATAGACTGCAATGTTATACCTGTTTCACAATGAAACCATTAGGGACAGTAAGGCCTACAAATACTTATTGAGCAAATTCATTTATTGAGATTTATATGACATTTTTCATAGCTGTATATAACAATTATTTCCACCGTAAATAAGCTGTTAACATGAACTGGACTCAGCGAAGAGGCATGACTTAAATGAATTCATGTTTTTGCCAAATCGCTATCCTTGTTCAATATCAGATGAAGAGCCTCTTACCTACTACGGCTAGCAGCTGTCATAGTGTTCACTACTGCTTTGAAGGCAAAAACTCCACAAATTGCTGGCGCTCACAATCTGCTCTCACAAACATACACAGCTGTACTTCATAAATGCATCTTCTGAAAGACTAACATAGAAACAAAGCAAACGACAACTAATATTACTGTTAACAGCTGGCGTGGAAAGAAATTCCAGACCTTTTAAAAATACTTTTAGATACCCTGATGAAAGTACCACTACAACAGTGTAAAAATACTCCATGGTTACTTCTTCTTAAAGTATACAAGTATTGAGAGTACATGTTAAATTCAAAAGTTAAAGTACTCCTCACACAGAATACTGGGCCCTAACAGTGATATAGCCTATTAAATGATTGATACTGATGCAATAATGCGTATTCAGTGTTTTACTATCGTAGCTGGTTGAGGTGGAGCGAGTTCGAACTAACTTCTATACGTTTTGGGAGATGAGCCCAACGATTGTCACCCTACTGCGCCAGTCGGGATAAAGCCGATGGGTCGATAGACGAAAAAGTTGTCTTGCGTCTATAGTAGCATAAATTGAGGCACCCAAATTGGAGGTAAAATCACCTCAGAAAAAAAATTCAGCATGTAATAACGCAACTGTGAAATTAGATGCAGGGCAGGAGATGGTTGAATAAGCGATGGAGACAACAGGGTCAGGCGTCCTCCAGCCTGACTCCTGTCGGTGAAGTGAAACGAGCGCGGTCGTCCTCTTACCTGTCAGCGATGCCAGGAGGAGAAACAGTCTCATCATGGCGACACCTCGCGTCGGTCTGCGGATGATCCACCCGCCTGGAGTCCTCCTTTTTAAAGGGCTTCCAAATGCGCTTCCTATCGCACTTCTATGGAAATGGTGGAGGTCACTGTAAAAGAATGACCTCTGCCGAGTCACGTCCTATTTCCAGCGGACCGAAAGTGAAAATGTGAGGAGCGGTCGGTTCCAGCCGCGTTAGTTCCAAAAGTTTGGATAAGCGTTGACTGTGTTTGTTCAAGTCTGTATACAGACATGGAGAACTTGATAAAAACAGCAATTAAAAGGGCTGCTTCTATCTATCTATCTATCTATTTTTCTATCTATCTATATATATATTTATTTATATATTTTTACATATATATTTATATATATATATATATATATATATATATATATATATATACACACACACACAGAGCCACGAAAGGAGGGGCACATATATGTGTGTTAATCAGCCGAACGATGCGTAACTGAACTATAACGCATCAGTAAATGATATATTAGCCTTTAATAAAGTAGTAAAGCAAGTAGTCATAAGTTATACACCATCTACAAAGGGGCCATAAGAAGAAGGGTTATCATTATTACAACGTTTTAAAAAACAATAAAAATTTAAAAAAAAGCTGATTAAAGTTTACTAATCTATTTAAATCAGTGTCACAGCTGATGATGCGACGGCGAGCACCAGATGAAACTCCAACTATTGTGACGTGCAGCTGGGCACCACCGGCAACCACATCTAGAGGAATGATTCCTCATTTGGTCAAATATGCTTGTTTGGCTTTTTTACCAGCAGTAGTGTCGATGACCTGGAGGCAGTTACATACCAAGACTAATACTGCTGTCATGGTTGTGTGGTGGATATGAAGCTAGGGCCAACAGCTATTTACCTTAGTTACCACAGGAACTAGAAAAAGGAAGAAATGGGGGGTTAAGTGTGAGACAGTCTCCTCCAGTAACCCAAAAAAATCTTGTCGCTGTGAGGTTGCCAAGTAAACAACATACACTCCAAGATGTCAAAATTGTCTTTTCTTTACACGTTCTGTACATGTTTTTGTTTAATTTAATAACTTTGATAACTTTGCTAGATAAATTAGCAAATCATAAAAACTGGAAACAAGTGAACAAATTATGTACGACTTAAGTATAAAGTATAAATAATTATTTAAGTATAAATAAAGCAAATCCCATTTTTGTATTAGTAGTTTATACAGTAGAAGCTTCATATTTAATGTACAACATTGTATGTTCTTTTTTCATATCTTGGCAAGAAAGCAAAATGTCAGACTTTTCTTTCGCTTTTTTTTTTACTAAGTTGAATGGAGACAATATAAACAGATCTTGTTATGCTGTAAACCTTCCATGTTTTCATAGCAAGCTTCTATCAGTTCCTGAGAATTTATTTCACAAGAATAGGAAAATCAATATAGATTATAGCGGAGTGGGCCAGAGGGCAATTTGCTTGACTCATTTACAAAATACAATGAGACTTGTCTTTTTTTCCCTTGCAGCAACACACCTACCAGTAATGGAATTAACTGCAGCTGTGTCACAAGAGACTCCTTTCAGTCGGGACGTGGGGGGGGGGGGGGGGCTGCATCCAAGAAACTCCTCCTGCTCCTCCTCAGAGCTTTGGCCTCACAGACAAATGTGTTTGTGACCTTCCAGTGAATTGGAGTTCTGTCCTTTAAGAAAAACAAGGTGGCAAAATGACGACGGCAAAATTTCTATTAAATCGACTCCCATATGATGTATTTCAAAGGTCCAAATTGATGAAATTCAACAGAGATTTTATTAATGCTGTGGATGGATCTGGTAGGCTCCTGTTCAGCAATGTGAGTGTGCATAATTTGGCACGTGTTGAATTTAAAGTATTATATGTATTCATAAAGTGGTACTTTTGCCTCTGGGAGCAGTGTCTCCTTACTGTCTGGTGGACTGTTCAAGCTCCAGAGGCCACAGACTGCCAACCCCGTCACCCTGCCACCTGTCTGCTCTGCTAGGCCAGACAATGGAAGCGGTGACAAAGATGGACGGAGTTTTTCACCAGCTCCAGACCAGAGGAATGCAAGAGGTGAAAGAGCCTTTTGTGCAATACTGGAAGTTAGGGTTGGGGAGTGATAGTACTTGAAGGAATCTGAATTAAGAAATCCTCCATTATTTCTCATCAACTTACTGTGCAGAAAACATATACTTGCGCCTTACTGTAAGGCTGAGCTGGGGGGGATTTAGAAGCCGAAATAAACAGGATGTTAATTCTTATTTAGCAAATAGGCAACATGTTCTAACTGCTTTAGCAGTTTGGAGGAGAAGCTTTCATTGTCACTATAGGAATTAAGTTTTATTTGGTTTCTTGCCATGAGGTTAGGTGACCATTTAAATATGAAGCTACAGCCAACAGCTGACATGTTAATGTAGAATGAAAGCTGGGGGAAAACACCTGACCTGGCTTTGTCAAAAGATACTCTGTCAAAAAAAAGTCTGCCAACTGGCACTTAGAAACATAGTAATTAAATTGATTTATCTCATCTATTTATTTTTTTGGTTTCAAGGGGAGTTATGTGCTGAAGTGTTTCTTGCTAGGAGCACTGACCTCCTGGACTCTAAGCTGGCTGTCTCAAGTTGGGTTTTTGTACACACAGAATGGCTGTTTTTCCCCTTCTCCAGGCTTAATACTAAACTTTGTCAACCATTGCCCTGCTGTAACTTAATATTTATCATACTGACATGAGAGTGGTATCAATCTTCTCATCTAAAATTTGAGCTTCTTCATTTCACTAGAAAGATAAAGTGGAGCACTAGTTCTCAGACTATACTAAAGGGTTCAAGCATTTACTTAAAATTCAGTGCACTATTGGCGGGGTTTAAGAGTAGAAAGTTCCTTCCTAATGATAAAAGATTAGATACAATCAGTGTTAAAGTGATAAGTCTAAGTTTAATGATTCCAGACACACCATACCCACTTGAAAAAAAAACCCTGAAAAACTGGATCAACAAAACAAAACAAACAATATTAAAGTAAATCAATAAACAACAATGCTAAAAACCTTAATTCAAAAACAGAAACGGAGCGCAGAATGATATAATCAATAGAGAAAAACAAAACGCAGCCCTGTTAGCGACTAGCCAGAGAACAGTGTGGCAGAATTAGTAGCTAAAGAGCCCTCACCTCTCGATATTTCCCTCAGGGGTTGGTGGAGAATGACATGGAAAGAGAGCAAATATTGGACTTAAGGGTTTGTCGGATACACAGAAATACTACTCCAAATGGATGATAATTTTGCTCTGTGTCTACTGGAACCGTCAATAAGCAACTTATTGCTAGCACGCACTCCATAATCCATTGTTGCAAGCTTGTTTGTTGTATTCAGAAACCTGAGAGGAAAATGACTACAGCATGTATTTCAACCACACAAGAATTAATTCTTTACATTACTGATCCCGTGGCTTTGTCCCTCTAGGAGCTGTGCTACCTGTGTATGCATCGAGCCCAAAGAAATGTTCCAGTGTACCTGAGGGAGCAGCAGCAGGCAGAGGAGAAAGCTCAGGAGAAACTCTTACTGCTTAGAGAACAACTTAGGGACAAGAAGTATATGGAGGAAGAGCAGGTGTGTGAGTCTACAGCAACACAACAGAATGCACACCCTATATAAGCTAAACATCAGCATGCTATTGTGCTTGATTGTTAACAGGTATGATGATGTAAGATGAAAAGTCAGAGGATCACAAAATTATTTTAATTTGTCCTGAGGGAAACATGAATGTTTGAACCAAATAGCAATCCATTTAATGGTTGTTGAGAAATTTCATTAAAAACCAGAAGTGCTAACCTGATGGTGGTGCTAAATTAGAAATCAGTGGAAACCTAAAGTCTTTACGATTCATTGTTTGGGGAATATGAATTCACTGAACCAGATCTCATGGCAAATATCTATTGAAGCTTGGCCAAGGTGAATGGTGAAATTACCAATACAAGTTCATGCTGTCATCTCCATACTGAAGCTTGGTCCCCTGTGGTCAGTTTTTAAACCCCTACAGTATGTGGAGTTAGTCTGATGGTTTGCTATTCTGTAAACACAGAAACTTCTTTTCTGCCCCTGGTAGTTCAGATCACGATGCATGTAGCCTTCAGTATAACATCATCGCATCCTGATCTGGAGCTAATGTAATCTGCCTATGTTCTTGGATTCTAGGGAGGCGAAAGCAGCCATCCCCTTTGACCCTGGTTACCCCAGATAACCTCGGACAGCTGCCCAACAAATCTCAAGAAAAGACAGTGTGTCTTTCAGAAAGATTTACTGCTGTCCTGTCTGAGACCTCAAGGCCCAATAGAAACCTCTGTAACCCAATAGAAAATTTGTTTACAATACCAACAAAACTCCTAGAAGTTTGTAAAATGCTTGAATAAATAGATACACTATTTAAAATTACAATTGTGACAACTTTTTAAATACCTATTTCATGCTGTTTATACCGTCTGCTACTTAAAGTGATCAAATTAGAGCAGAAAAGACACACAAAAAACAGATTGAGCATGTAGAAACTATTAGTTTTATACAGCCAGTACTAGAAATACGATAAAAAAAAATCAAAGCAGTATGTCAAGATAAAGTAAACGCAGTGATAAAAACTTGTCAGAGCTAAGGTTGTTTTCTAGAATGGTCAAGTCCATTGAGGTCATCCTCTTTCCAGCACTGGGAAGATGTGTGTGCAATAACACAGCAGTCATTATTCAAAATGAAACAACTTTAAGTGCCTTACATGTTTTTTTTTGCCAATATCAACTCATGGTTCAGTAAAAATGGGCTCTTAAGTAAGACAGATCAGCATGTCCCAGGAATCCATTAAGGGGGCCCTGCTGGGTATAATATGCTCTTTTTCAGTAAGTGTGATTATAATGAATGAGCAACATGAGCACGTGAAGCAGGTTGCTGTATTCAACCGGCAAATATCAGTGGGGAAAGAGAAACCTTACTGGCCTCTGTACCTGGTGAGTGAAAACCCACAGCTCCAAAGTTCAGTCTCTGCCTAGTTGTAACATGAGTCACCAGATCAGGATAAAAAGTAGCTACTACATAAAGCCTCACTTTTGGTATATATTAACACCTATTATCCGGCAGATGTAACTGTTATGTGTTATTGGTAAAGTGGATTGACAAAGAGACAGAACTATCGTTAGCATGCTGATCATACTTATTTATGACGCCTTTGGAATGAAGTGTAAAATAGTCAACCTTGTTGATAATATCTGACTTGACACTTCAAAATGCTATCGAATGATGATGTAAACTGACAAGGTTTTAAGTTTCCTTTCACATATCCACAGTATACCTCAAATTAAATATCAGGTTTCTAATCATGTTGACTAAGTTACCAGATACTAGTAGATTATTTTAACCGGATATTTCCAACTGAATCTTCTTTCACAGAAATAAATATGAAAAAAAAAAAAATCTTACTCACAAACTATTACTTAAAAGTTATATTACAGCTTGTGGTGCCTCAAACACTCCTTGTTTACATAGTTGATAGCTTACCTATGTATCTATATCCATAACAGCTGATTTACTTATTATTAGTCTTTACTTACTAAGATATTTAAGTTTTACTGATGTAACTCGATTAAGATAATCACTAGTTTGAAACTTGTGATTTAAGAAAGAATAAGAATTTAATGCTCCAACATTATGCTGTCAAAAACTGTAGAAACTTTTTCCCTGCCCCCCCCCCCCCTTCTCCACGGGTGAATCAGGGCTTCCCAAAAGCCATCTTATAAGCCGTGACACATTGTACAGGGATGGGCAAAAACATCATAAATCTGTCAAACTGCGTGTTGCAACCCAAACCAAATACTCTACACCCTAGTGCTCTGTCACAGAAAATAATAAGTTCTACATTTGATATTAACTACCTCTCAGATGTTATGATAAACATGATCTGGTTTTCTCTGAAGTGCAGTCCCCCACTTATATAATTCCTGTGTTGTTTTTTTTTAAGGCGAGAATCTACAGTGTGACAATTTTCTCTCATGTTTCCATCAGCACATAGCTTTACCGCCTTCTTCACAGAATCATCTGATAAGATCATATCTACAAACAGCCACAAACTCCCTAATTTTGCCACTCATCTTGTTAAAGGGAAATTCCACAGATTTTACACGATAAGGTTTTTTTATAATGATGTTCATGTCCTATGTTTATAGGTCTTCGGACTGCATGTGTGAAAAAAGGTTTTATGTTGTATAAGTTGTAAGTCTTCTGTGGCTCCAGAGTAACATTAGCTGCGTGACATCTGACAAATTGCCAAAACTGGGTCAGCCTCAGTTGGGGTTGAAGACGGCAAAAGGGAAGAAAATCATGGGACGTGGAGTTAGAAAGCAATGAGTTCACCTTGACCTCTGTAGCCCGCTTCTCGTTTTAATGTGGCTCACTGCCATATTAGCTGCTGCTAGTTTAACATTGGGTAATATAGTTGTCAGGTCCAAAAGCTGTCCATCCTGAGGCCCGACAGTTGTTTAGAGGGGCAATGCTAAATCAGGGGAGCACCCTGTTCAGTGCAGAGGGCCTACATCCTGGCCAGCTGTTCTTTTGGTGGACCAAAAATGATGTTCATGTTGTATGTTCAGCATTCGGGCACCAGCGCCAAGAATTTTTTTTGCTTTGTAATGATCTTGCGGGTCAGATTCTGGACGAGGGGGTGCGTTATGCCAAATTCTGCTCTGGGGCTACCTTACAACTGAAGTGAGTGTGTTCTGCCTTCTGATTTGTAGGTGGGGGATAAGAAGTACACAGACCCGCCTGGATGTCAGGCTGACAACTCTGGGTTCACACGCTGTGAGACAGCAGCCAGCAACGCAGAGAGCCGAGCGAGGGCGCAGAAGGTTGCCTCTGTTTCTTATTGCTGCCACAAACATTGCTTTTTAGTTCCGGCCCCACGCAGACAGTGGAAATAAATATAATCATAGTTGTTTGATTATATTCAAATTCTCTGCATTGTTTCTGCTTTTTGTAGTAGTGGAAGAGGTACTCAGATCCTTTACTTAAGGAAAAGTGCAGGAGTATTACCAGCAAAATTTTGTAAACATATAAAAAGCATTTTATATAAGCAGAGTCATCTTTTTAAAGGCATTATATTATTGTATGGTATATTACTGGATTAATAGCATTGATATATTAACATGGAAGTAAAAGTTCCATGTTTACTTCGTAAGATACAGAGGCTTAAACTATAAAAATGCATCGCATTTTATTTGTTGAAATTATGTTTTGTTACCTGCAAACTAACTATAATACTTAGTACTACAGCTGTCCGATAAATGTGGAGTGTACAGTATTTTCCTCTGAAATGTTGTGAAGTTCAAGTATAAAGTTGCATGTGTAAATACTCAAGATAAAATACAAATACCAAAAAGTACAGTACAGTGCTAGAGTAAATGTACTGAGTTTCTTTCCACCTCTGTTTTTTTAATTGTTCTTTTTTGGGGGCCTACAAATATTCTCAGAACTGTTACTGCATGTCTTGTTTTTAAATTGGTCTACTACATGGCGAAGCTGATGTTATACTCACAGATCTCCCAAGTAAATTTAACTGCTGCCACTCAGAGGAAAAAGGAAGAACTGCACAACCACCAGGCACAGTTGGAAAAAGAGGGGAAAATGTTCAAACACAACAAAGCAGAGTGAGTAAAGTAAGGGGGAAATGAAAGAAATGGATATCAATGCAAAAAGCAGCAGCCTCGGTCCAATTCTTTTTTTGTTTTGTTTTATTATGAGGACACTGTGCTAGTTTGTCTCTCTGGCATGTTTACACTCCAGGTTAAATTTAGACTGCATTAATCGCTTTGAGAAGAAGCGGGACATTGGTAAGTCAGTAGAGGACGAGTGGAGTCGCAGCGTGAAGCTCAAACACCAACGAGAGGAAGAGGAGAGGCGCTTCCTGAGGTGTGTGGATGTAGGCTCGCCTTGAGCCGCCATCAAATACTTACATTTGTTCATAAATTCAGGTCGGTAATAGGTGTCCGATGAGTTGGTTGATCATCCACACACAAAATTTGGCAATTAGTCTGATGAACATTAAACTTACAATAACTGTTTTGTTTTTTTTTTGGTCACTTGGACTCAACTGAGACAAATTATGAATGTTTACAGATCATCAGCTTCTAAGTTATGATATGTATGCAGCCCTGTTCTCAGACAACTGCTTATTTAAACATCAATTACATTAGCTCTCATTTAAAGTTGTGCTTCTGGCCACCTATAGTTATAAGTCCAATTATCACTCTCTTTTAGCTCTGTTTTTGTTCTATACCAACCCCTGAGGGAAACAATGGACTTTTTAGCTGCTTAACACTCCACTATGCTCACCAGCTAGTTGCTGACTGCCTCCATCTGCTTTCTGGTACTGGGAAGGTCGTGTACTTTGGGTTGGCTGCAAACAGCTGCTGCGACTCTGCTGCATCTAAAATGACATGAAGAAAGCAGTGAGACTGAATCAGAACTGTTGTGTCCTGACAGCTAAACAATGAGGGGAGTTGCAGATTTGGGTGAAAAGCCTCTATAGGTTCATCACTGTGAGTGACCCCTTTCACATTGTCACATTGATTATAATTGAAAGAACTGATAATTAAAGTTACTGCATGACATCTTCTTAATGTTCCTTTAAAAGAGAAAAAAGGTTTTATTGCTTCAGTTGAATGCTGAACTTTCAAATTTTGAAAGTTTAATTTCGAGTAAGTTTAATTTTGAATCATTTTGAGTAAATTATCTCCTCATTTCTTGAATTCAAAGACTGGGCTTCCCTGTCATTGCTCTCAGAATTGGCACAACACTCTTGTGACCTTGTTAGTGATGTGCCTAAGGAGATGCCTACATCATTCTCTGTCTCCCTGTGCTCAGGTCTGCTGGTCAGCTCATGGTGGATAAACTTGCACAGCACAAGCACTGCTGCCAGTGCAAGAGGAGGACCACTAACCTTGGAGAGACCAACATCTGGAAGGACTCTCATTACCTCTCTGGCTCACAATTCATGATTTGATGAGCAGTCTTCCTGTAGCTCTTGAACATCAGTACCTCACAGCCTAAACAACACCTCAGCCCTTGTTACTCACCTTGTGAAGGCCACTAAATATTAAAATAATACATCAACCATACTTTGATGTTGTGGTATGCAGTATGCACTGTTTGCACTATTCTTTGTTTTAATGTCGTATTTATCCCTGCTCCTTTCATAGATCAGTCTTTGGAGTTCATGTAAATTGGACTTAATATGGTTGTTGTTAGGTATCATGTATTGTGAAAACGTAAAAAACTTCACAAACAATTCTCCTCTCGGTCATTTTTTGCCTCAGAGGTCCAGTGTGAGACTGTGATACTGTGTATTATTGGAGAAAAGCTGAGAGAACCTAATCACAAAGTACCTACAGTAGTTAGCATAGAGGTAGAAGTTAATGCACTTAAATACTTTGTTAACATGGCTTACACTCAGTTCAAAATAAATAAGAATCATCTTCTCTATGGAGTGAAATCCACATAAACTGGAAAACTGGCTAGGCCATGTTATCATATTAGGTTTATACAAAAAAATCTGCCTAGGGAAAGGAAAAAATATTAAAGGGATTTTTACAGATTCTGAAAAGCCTTTATTTTGAAAAGCCATGATCTATTTTTTATTTTTTTTTTTTTTTTTTTAAGTAAGATTGTGGTGTTTGTTCTTGGGTAGCCTTCCCATATCTGACTCTATGCCAAAATACTCGGAGAAGCACATTACTTATTGAGAGATGGAAATCAAGAAATCAAGGCCCCAAGTTTGTGAGGACAGAAGGAAGAAAACACAAAAAAAACCCCAACATTAATATAAATCATGATGGGTTTCTTCAAAAATCATTATATTTTAAACAATTTGGCGTAAAAAAACAAAGGAAGGAAAATAAAACAAGATAAGGATGAAAAATTGAATGCTGCTTTATATGGGTGGATGGGTTCATGCAGTGGGGAGTTTCTATAGATTATAACTGTGTTGCAATATTCTTCTGGCTGTAGTCCAAGTTCTCTGTGAAAACCAGAGCTCCATTAATGAGCTCATGGAGGCATTTGAAGGTCTTTGATCGGAAAAAAGATGCACAACATGCTATATCCCAGGGACAAGAAATGTGATCCAGAAGAGGACCCAGCCTCAAACGACCACCAACCAGAGATTGTCCCATTCGAGGTTTCTTGGCCACAGTTCCCCATCAGAGTCCTTTGATATTGCAGTGTACAGGTATGCGTATTTTTTTTATTGAAGCGTAAAAATGACCTGATGGATGTGGAAATCCATACATAGTTACAGATGATGTCGTATCTGCTATTTTGAACCAAGTTCAGTGAAAAATTCTTTTGAAAATTACCACTGTAAAAAAGCAAATGTTAATCTTTAGTATCTCCTCTGTCCCAAGTGTCTATGTGTGAACCACCCATCTCCTGCAAAGTCTTGTGGTGTGTTTTATTAGTGATTTAACAATTCTTTGTTCACTTCCCCTTGGGTGGTACTCAGAAAACTCAGGTGGGCTTCTGAGATTGACCCTTGAAGAACTGTGAGTGAACCTGTGGAACCCTCAAGGGCGTCATTCCTCCTGGGTTGATCATAACCTCTGCACAATGGAGATTTATAGCCGTGGTACCGGCATGACTCCAGGGTGGCAATGTCTTGTCTCTCAGTTGATCAGTCCACCACTTTGATCCAGACTGAAATATCAAAACAACTGTCAGACCAATTACAATAAATTTTCTACACTTATTCATGGTGCCCAGAGAGTGAATCCTACTGTCTTTGGTCCTTTAGGGCCACCAGTAGGTCACAGCTTTCACAAATCCTGTGTAATATCTTGACATCTACCAAATAGACTGGTTTAACATTTTACAGACGTGGCTTGTAAGGTGTCTCATTAGCCATAAATGTGATTGAATCCTCAGGATGAGCTGCAATAGCTTTAGTGATGCCTTGACTTTTCATCTAGTGCCATAATCAAGTCAAAATTTCAATATCTTTGAGACATTCTTGACTAATGACATTCCAATTCCTCTGCATTATTTTGTGTTTAATTTTACTTATTAACATGTTAGCATGTTAATAAGCTAAAGTTAATGAATATGTTAAAATCATACCTGCTTAACATCAGCAACTAAGTCTTGTCGACTTGTTTTAGTCTCAGTCATTAGGCCTTATCAAGCATGGATCATGGATGTATTAAGGGAGCTGAATATGGTGCTGCAGCTCACATCATCATAAAAGAGGCATTTGTACAACTTTTGTCAGGCACAGGACCAGGGCATCCAAAAGACCATCTGCTCCATAGAGAACCCTCCTCACAGTCGCTTGTAACCAAGATATCATTCTTTAAGTGATAAACCAAAGCATGTGACTGCAGGAGACCCTGGACCAGAGACTGACCAGCAAATTCATCGTTTTTCTTTTTAGTTCAGTTTTTCTCAATTGTTAAACCTCGCAAAATACGTGGTCTCTCGGTTGAACGTCAACAAAAGCTCCTTGTGCTCGCTTCCTGATCCTATTTCTTGCTTATCTGCTCTCTGGGTGGTTTCTTAAAATTGAATGTTGAATTAAATAGTCAGGATTTAGTGCTTGGAATCAGGGTTTGGTGGCCAAATGACTACATTAGTTGTGTCATGTGTAACTCAGTCTTGCCTTTGGGATGTGTTGTGTAGCTTTTAGTAGGAAAAAAAAAAAAAGGCAGTGCCTCTTGGGGAATGTAAGCTCCCCTGTGAGAAACAGGCAGCGGGACACCAGTGACAACATACTTTATACTGTTTGTCATGCACATGATGACTGATAACCAGCGCAGGGGGTTATGTGAGGCTGAGCAATTTTGTTCTGCAACTAGAGTGTCCTCATATATTTGGTTCAAACGTGAACTTATTTCCCCTGGAGAAGAACTTTGAAATGTGTGAAATGAAAGAAACTTGTGCAATATAGTGAACACCCTCCACCTCTTTCTTCAACCATTCCTCTGTGTGCGTGTGGATGTATGTGTGTGCGTGTGTGTGTGTGTGTGTGTGCGTGTGTGTGTGTGTGTGTGTGTGCTTCCAGAATCCCAGGCTAGTAGATCTGACAGATATCCTTCCTAGTTTTACTGGCAGGGAAATTGTTTTTGGCTTTTTGACAGTTAGTTTCTGAGTTTCTCATTTCAGATCCAGATGTTCCCACCCTGCCCACACGTCGTTCCACAATGATCAGGCTAAAATCCCCATAAAACAAACACCGGTGGGCTATGTCACTGAATGACAAAAACAGAACATGATCAGATGATTACACACTGAGCAAAACTAATGTGGAACAACATCATTTGTATGTCCACTGTAAGAAAAAAACCCATTATGTATGGAAAATGGTTAGAATTAACTCAATTATAATAGAACACAAAGATCAGTGTATATTTTTTGCATTTGTGTTGCGCTCGCAGTATCACTTCAAATATTGTTTCCTGGTCTGGGTCAGTATGGTGTGAAATGAGAAAAATAAGATACTTATTATTATTAAAAATGGATCAAATTACTGTGTACTTTGGAAGGCGACCTAGTAGTGATGGACCTACAGAGTCCAATCACCTGAATCTGCAGTGCCCCTCCTTTTAGCTTGTTTAAGTTATATTTCTTATGACTTGGTGGACACCAAAACACAGCTAAAAGGAGGAGGAATATTGTGATTATTTGGCCAGAAACACAACAGCTTAAACCTGAATGAGAAGCTATAAGTAAAGGTTTGCAACCAACCTTTTCTCACTTGCTTAGACTCTAAAAATCAAAATCTCTGTAAGATACCAGAAAGCAATGATGATGGTTAAGAAAAATATAGTGTTCATGATCAAAAGCAAGATCTGTTATTGATTAGAGTTGTCATCAGCGCATCTGAGAGGCTGTCTTCTCAAATGAAACCACTGCAGGCCAGAAACCAGGAACAACCACGCCTGCTCCCTGAGCCCCTCAACAGTGTGTCTTACATGCGAACATGTGAATACACACACACTCAAGTACACACACAGCCTTTGTCTCCCTGTCTCATAAAATCAATACACACACAACAAGAGGGAAACACTTATCACACACCACATGTCAAAAACTGTAATTTCCTGACTAAAACATACATCCGCTGTTTAAGAGAAGCCTCCCTCTTTCCTGTTCCTTTTCCTATCATAAGGTACATCCTCATGGGTCACATATGAATAACCTGAACACATACACATGCTGATACACACACTGAAATTATGTGTACTGTTGCCTAAGGGGAGCAATAGTTGTGATTTGGACTAAACCTCATACAGATATGCACTCTCGACTGTTGAGCTCCCTTCTCCTCTTTCTTCATCCCTCCCCTCATAACCCCAATCACTTTTATTCACATTTTACTTTTTTCTCTGACCAGCTAAAAGATCAGCCTTTTATTTAAAGGCTGATCTTTATCCTTCCCTCTGCTTCTCCTTCTTCTCCCTCTCTTCACTTGTTTTACTTTTTGGCTTTGATAAATGTCCTTCCAGATGACTTCCTTCACGCCTCTACCACTTCTCGTCATGTTTGTTCCATCTTCCTTTCATCTACCCCTTTGTGTTTTCCTCTCTCCAGTGTATTATCAGAGGTTCTTGCCCACCTTTAATACTACACATATATCTACAGTTATAAGCATGAAGACACAGCTGCAGCAGGGAGGCCGTCCTGGCAGCAACACTTGGAAATCAGCATGGATGTGCCAAAGAGTGTGCATGTTTTGTGGTTTTTGGCTGTTAAATTACTTTCATTTTTCTATTGCGTGTCTTGGTGTGTACATCTGTAAATCCATGTTATGTCTGTGTGCTGCTCAACCCTCTCTCATGCCTGTTTATGGTCAAACTATGCTGGCAGGGTTTCTCCGAGCATAGCCAGTGTGATGGAGGAAAAAAGAGGGGAGGAAAGAGAGAAAATATTCTTCTGTATGTCCCTTAATGACAGTTCGTCCAGATTTTTCATCTTCCTCCCTTATTAAATATAAAATGAAAAAAAAAACAGTCATAAAATGTATTTCACACTCATTTGCACTCTGTGTCCTGGCATAAGTTCACTTCACTACTTTATTATCCCACAAGGAAAATTCAATCACAACATGTGTAAATGCAAAACACACGACAGCAGTGGGTGGCAAGATACTTGAAAAATTAAATAAATTACGTGTCACATAATGTGTTTGTGTTTGTGTTTGTGTGTGTGGGTTTGGGTGTGGGTGTGGGTGTGGGTGTGTGTTTAATTTCGATTTTCATTATGAAAATCGAAATTAAACAGGTTATTAAACAGGTTTAAACAGGTTTAAACAGGTTTTCATTATGAAAATCGAAATTAAACACACACCCACACCCACACCCACACCCAAACCCACACACACAAACACAGAGTCAAAGTAACACAAAACTGCACGCTGCCAGTCCCCAAATCATCACCTGTTAATCAACAACAGTTCATTCTCTCTGATCCCTCTGTGTCCTTTAATGACTGAGAATGAGAGTGTCCCAGTGAGCTGCAGTTTCAGGTTGAGTCTGACAGCATGAGGTGGAAAGGGTTTTTTGTGCAGCAGTTTGGCAGATAACACAGGGGGAAATCTCTTGAGATTTTAGTATGATCCAACTGAAGTATTGCAGCAGAATGACTGATTACTCTGCTGAACACAAACACCACATTCAATATCATTGTGTGTGTGTGTGTGTGTGTGTATGTGTGTGTTATTGTCTGTGTTTGAATAGGGTTCAGTACAATACATTCAGTCCAGACCCTTATCTGCCTGCTGGTAATGAGTGCAGTCTTGATAGATGTGAACAGCTGGGAATGACGGGAAAGAGAAAGTGAAATGGAGATAATGTTGATAACCTGCCAAAACCAAGAAGAGAGGCCACTGTGTGTGTGTTTGTGTGTGTGTGTATACCTATATTTGCAAAGTACCTTCTCTTGACAGGCTGCTTGAGACATTTCAAGTTGTCGGGACATTTTGGTAGTTCCTTGCTCCATGAAAAATTTAATTGAGGGTTCAGTTTAAAATGAGTTAAAGATGATTAAAGCAGTACTTATCCTTCTTGTTATAGTTGGGTCAAATGTGTATGTGACAGCTGTCACACGGAGAATGATAATCCCACTCTGCTCCACTGAGATTTTTAGTGTCTTTCAGGTCAGTATTTTGACTTTACATCTCACAGCTTTACTGTTTTAGTTCAACTCAACTCAAACATGGATTTCAATAGGTTACAAAAATTGTGGGATGCCTCCCCCTTCTCAAAATCCAGTGCCAGAAAATTGTAGAGGGGAAGCGGTTTCTCGTGTGCATCTCAATTTATCAGATTAAAAAAAAGAAGATAAGGAGGCCCCTCCAAGCGTACAAATCAATATTCAAAAATTTGTAAATTTACTGAAGCCAGGCTGTATGTTTGTGTATTTAGTGTGTGTGTGTGTGTGTGTGTGTGTGTGTGTACGTGTGTGGACCATAGGTCAGGTCCACAATCCGCACGTAATAACGCAATGTTTATTCACTGACCTGCAGTAAAACCAAATTGGCTGCCGGCCATTTCCAGCCGTAGCCCCTGATCCAGGCTCTATGTATTCTGCATTACAGCACCTCAGTCCTCTTTCAAAACATTTCAGGCGCAGATCCTCGGAATATATTTTGGACTACATCTGGATTCTGCTGGGAGACAAACTGTAATACGTCAAATCATCTTGGTCAAAAACTCTGTCTCATAAGTCTGCTTTTTTTAAGTGAAATATTTTGCTAGTAGGAAAACCCCTCATTTCCACTGCAGTAAACCTCTGTCAAAAATTCTCAAGAAACAGAAAAACACTTGAAATGCAGCAGGTTGAGAGATTCCTTTGAGCGGTATAAAATATATAGAGCCTCAAGTGAGGTGATGTAGCTGCGGATTATATGAAATAAGTGAGAGTAGCTCAGTATTTTTCCTATTTTTTTTCCGGGAATATTAGATTAAATACCTCGTGAGTATATACTCTGGTAGGTGGAAATACTTCACAAGTATCAACACAATAGACGGAAGAAATAACACAGGGTCAGGAAAGGAAAAAAGATAACACCCAGTTCATAAAACCATGCAGGTGGAGTTATAACTGCATGAAAAAGCAGAATAACACTGGAACAATATTCCCACTGTCATAAAAACACGGGTAGCCCCTTTGTCGGAATGATGCTGAGGTCTCCCCCCTGCTGTGAACACACCCCTTCCCACATACAAGCTCTCATTAACTCAAAACGCTCCAAACTTCCTGCTGGTCAGCAATTGTGCCCCACTTTGCCAGTTACTGTGGCAACGGTTGTTTTGTAGGAGCAAGGGCGTCTGGATGTGGGGAGAGGTCAAATGATGGCTACAGAGAAATGTTTGTTGGGGGGTGGACATAGACTCAGGCTGCACAGTAAGACGCCTTGTGTTTGTCCATAGCTCAGCCCCATTACCTCATGAAAGCATCATGCAGCTGTATGGCCACTGGAGGAAATATCAAGATCGGCAAATACAGTGATATTTTTTTCCTGCAGGCTGGTAAATGTTGATGTTTTAGCTCATTTGAACATTTCATACATATTTCCTCCTCCGAGTAAAGAGGAATAAAAGGACTAAAAGACTACACAGGAAAACTGCTGCACATGAAGGTGAGGAAAAAACAGTATTATGGAAATGAAAGCATCTACAGACGTGGCAGCTGCTCAGCAGTGTTTTGAGAAAAATGCTAAGTACAAGATGCTTATAAGAACAATGCTAGCATGCTGGTGTTAGCAGGTGCAATGTAAACCACGTTCAATATCTCAGTTTGCTGGTGCTACTCAAAAAGTTTTCCCTCGACTCTGCAGTGTGTTTGTCCAACTTCCCTACGCTGTCTATGACACCGCAAAAATAACATTCATAAACCTTTAACTGGTCCCAAATGTATAGTTTCAGTTTTAAACAAGGCAGAAAGTCTATAGTCAAAATCACAATTCTAACACACTGATGTTTAGGTTTGCTTAGCTTTATTGTTTAACATGTTGACCATCTTAGTTGAGCTTGTCAGCATGCTAACAATTCCCTATTAGCACAAAATCAATGAACAAAGACTTTAGCTTCAGTGACAGGTCACCAAACTACAGGATATTTGCTTAATGCTCCCATTTTTGTACATAGCTGCACAATGCACACGAAAAAGAAAATTAGACACAGAAAACAGGGATCATATTACGTTATGTGATACACAGGAGCACTACAGGAAAGCATCTGCTGTACTACAGTTGTTGATGTTTCGGGTTCACTGAGTCATACGGGTAGCCTCGGTGGGGCTAACATGTAGTGTCCCTGCAGCCCTGCACACAACAGGAGACATTCAAAACCTCATGTAGGACAGACGCTCATGTACACAAAACCTCAGCATGGTATTTATCCCAGATTTGGTTTCCCCATGTCCATTAAACTTTTTTGTTTTAGCACATTAGTCTCTGTTTCTCTGTGAGAAACCCAGCTGAAGTAATTGTTCCTCTATGAGAACGACGACTATCCTGTTCTGACTGATGAGATAAAAATCTCAACACTCCCAAGGACACAATTAATGTAAGCACTTTAGTACTTCTTCAAATTACAAGCACATGATACAGATTTAATTATTGGAGGGAACGTTAACAGTAGCCTTTAAAAACAGTATCTTCTTCCAGCTGCCAAGTGGATGACTGAAATGTGAGAATTTAGGCTTATTCTTCCATTTTACTGTAAGAATGAGACTGAGAGTAACTGCAGAGTCTGTTTGCTCTAAATCAAGTTGGGGAAAAGGCGGCACTCCAGTGGAAAAAAAAATCAAAATAATTACCTCCATCATTTTCTGTTAATTTCTATTTAACCACTTACCCACCAGCAAACCTGCTAACACATTTTTGAGTGAAGCCCTATCACATCACAGTTCTCATCAGTCATCTCCTTGAGTCTGTCACTTATTTTGAGACTCGCTTGCGGCCTAAAATTAGGGATGGTAATGTCAGTTGTTGCCCCACATGGCTCCAGAATGAAATATCACAGCAGCTATTGGATGGATTTCAATGACATTTTGAACAGATACCTGTACTTTACTCTGGCACCACCGACAAATCAAAGTCAAACTCAAAGTTTCTCCATCGAATTATCTCCATATCTGCCGGTACAAAATGTTATTAGAATTCATTATATTCATAGCTGATTCATACACAGTTAATCCAAAACTCAGACTCTGACTCACCATTATTACCAGTAACTGCAAGTGTTAACAAGTTAAATAAACTAACAGCTGCGCTGGCACTGTATGGATAAACACAAATTTTAGGCCCAAAAAGTCACCGCCGCCTACTTTTAGAGGCTGAATTTCTACCATGCTGATTGTCATTTGATGTCAGTCCTGTCTCCTAGAAACGACTTTTATATTAGAGTCATAAGTAAATGTTGTTAATTGCATATTTGGCAATGTGCAACAATGTCTATACTCAGTACATAAGTAAATGTTCACTGACTACGTATTTGTTTTCTGCCCAACCATCTGATCTTGCAGTATAACATCCACTTGCAGTGACTACAGCTTTCTAACTTTTTGGCAAGACTGCAACAGCGAGTGTCCATGACTGAGTTAGTGCTGAAGTTACACTGCTATTAGCCCTCTGACTTTTTCCAATTAGTTTCCCATCTGGCTGCTGCTCTTTCAAAATGAATTGCTGCATGCAGTTTCTATTGCATCACCAGGGTGGCATTTACCAGTGTTGCCAATTTAGCACCTTTGTCACTATATTTACTGACTTTTCACACCCCTTTAACATTTTTCTTTTTTTTCCTGAAGCCCCTAGCAGCAAATGTAGCAACTTTGTGAACAAACCTTGGTCACTTTCTTTAGAAGAGAGTTGCCAGTATTGCCCTGCGAGCCTGAGGTCGGGCTTTCCCTCCACAGGTAACGTCTATATGTGTCTCATTTAACTGACCACACGGGAGCTGACGTTGACACGAATGGGCCTCTAACTTTCTCTGTGAGCGATCACTTTAGAAGAGAATATAACTGATATTGCAGCACAGCCATTGTGTTTAACTTATGTGTTTGGGGATTTTGTCAGAAAACATTGCAGTCATAAAGTCAGGGTTTTAGCAGCACAGAGCAGCAGCTAGGAAGTCAATGCTGGTTAACATGCAGTCTCAACTGTCACATTACATTTTTCACCACAACATTATTGGTAAAGCAATCCAGTAAATATAAACATAATTTCTAGGAGACAGGGTTTTTGAGGTGTAGTTATGCCAGTGGTTACTTGACACACTACTTGATTGATCCCCTAAATGATCAACAATCTATTGGATTTCAGTATTAGATTTCTTGAAGGCTGGAAATTTTGGTCAGCTGTCTTGCAATTTGAGCAGTTGTACAGTCAAATTTCTCACATGGCTGTTGTAGCTGTATTATCGTCAGGAGTGAGCTTGAATTAATGTTATCAGGTTAGTATTTTAAGGGTTGTGATTAAAAACTATAATTTTGATAGAGATTGTGCTGTGTTATAAAAATGAACTTCACCGCAGAACAGACAGATCCTTTTTACATTTTTCATCCCTCTGTGGTTTCATATTATTCTTCGTTTTACTTTCTGTTCATAGTATAATTTTACAAGGTAATGCTGCCTTTCTGTCTTTTTGTGCCACAAAGAGCTGCAAGCCTGACTGTAGACTCTTAGTACTTAGTACTTAGTACCAGTACTAAATACTTAGTACTTAGTACCTGGTACTTAGTACTGGAGTACTGCCCTGACTTTGTTTTGGGGAAACAAACAGATTGCTGTTCTCTCTTTTAGAGGGAAGGCACCCAACTGAAACTCAGCGTAGGAGAAGCCTTTGCTTCTTCCAACATATACAAGAAAAAGCCATCTTGTAAAATGTTTGGAAACAAAGAATGTGTCACCGTATAATCCATTAGAGGCATTGCAGGACATGAGCCAGTCCAGCAGCTCAACAATCTGGATGTGACTCACCACTCCCAAATCCCAACATCCGTCATTAAAGTTCCCCACACCACACATGGAAAGCCCCTCTGTGATACGGGGGAGATAATTTGGTCTAGACCAGAGAAACGAAGATCAGTTCATCATCAAATGCTCATATGGATACAATTGTGAACTGCTGAGGATTCTATTATGGTCAGAAATAATCTTAATGGTTTGCTGATATGTCGTGTTGCTGGAAGAACTCTGGCCGGCTGGAAGAGTTTAACTACTGACCTCTGAGCTGTGATATCATCAGAAAATCAGAGAGGTGGACTCAGAAAGGTGGACTCGGGGGGGGGGGTGTTAAAATCAGATGTATCAAAACAGGAAACATGCAGCTGAGGAACATTCATTGTGTTGACGGTGTTTTGGGTAAACTGAGTAACAGAGATGAGACTAACATGCACTGTCCCTGCAGCTCCAGAGAGATTAATGCAGTGTCTCATGTGCAGCAGATTCTCATCTCTCTGCTGACTTTGCACCACATACTGAGCCGTTCGCTCCAATAAAAAGACTATGTATGCTCACACAATCATGAGTTGCCATGGGTAAAGATATTATCTAAAGATCTGCTTTCACTATGAGAACAGAGTCTCTCAATCACACATAACTGATACAGACTCAGAGATGAACATCTTTTGCACCGAGACCAAGACATTCCCTGAATAACAGCCCTGAAAAGGCCTTTGTAAAGACCCGTGGGGCTTTAAGACGGATTGGATTCACAGGGAATCTTGATAGCTGCGGTCTATCTGTGGCTAACTGTCACTCTCTTCAGTGTGTGGTTGGTCTCTCAGGGATGGGTGGATGCTCGCAGTGACTCAACTTGGATCAGACAAGCAGCAACCACAAGAAAAAAAGGTGCTTTTCGGAGTCACAGCATCCATTGGCAGGTCACACGGTTGGATTACGAAAGCACATTGCTGATATTGTATAAAAAAATATAAGTGAGAGAATGATAAATAAGAAATGCTTTTGACAAGATTTACTGGGGTGTTTTGTTGTGAAGCTTACTTGCTGTTGAGCTTGGTGCTGCTAGTGTAGGACAGCTTGAACACTGAGTAATCTAAAAGAATGATAGAACATTTTGGGAAATTTTTATATTTGCCTTCTTTTTTCTTTTTATCTGGTAAATGAAAAGTATTCATGGCATTATTTTTGAAAGCATACTCCCTTTACTTTTGGTGCCTAAAATTATCGAACAGCACTGCATGTCATAATTACATGAAAAATATCTTGTAAATGAGAGAACAATTTCTTATTATAATGAGAAACTAAGGAAGATGTTTTTGTCATGGTGTCAGCAATATGCTGCCATACTTAATGACTTAAGATTTTACAAAACATGTGATGGCCCTAGAAAATACGATTCACTTTAATATAGTAATGTACTAAACTGTGTATAAAATAGTTTCTAAAAAATTGCTTAGAATTGACTAATACACAACAGTAAAATTCTACTTGTACATTAATGCATCAGTAATAATGATCCAGCAACATAGACTTTTACTTTTCAGACTCTTGGTACTTTTGCAAATAATTACATACTTACATACTTGTAATTAAATGACATTTTATATGAAGGACTTTCACCAATGGAAATAGAGTATTTTTTATATAGCAGTTTTGTTACTTTGACTTAAGTAAAGGTTTTTTTAATACTTCGACCACTGATTACATCTATGCTCTGAATTCATTCACTGTATTCAAAGTGAACTGCATTTTTCCTTTTCAAATAGTTTGAGGTACGTTTTACTTGGGCTATTGTCTGGAATTGCATTGGACTTGTATGCTTTACGATGTTATATGCTGAACTCTGATCAAATTCAGAAGTAATCATACCAATCATTTAATCAATTTAACAACCTACATTAACCTGAGGAACAAAGTTCTTAGTACATTTGCTACTTAGGAAGCAGCAAAGTGGCTAATCTTTAAATTTTCTGAGACTTTTTAGTATGTTGAACCAGTCACACAAGTGTCAAAATTTGATGTGTTAGCCTGAGGTGCAAACCATCCATCAAATAAGAGTTGTTGAACTCATCAGCTTCTCTGATCCAATGTCACCACTGCAGACTCAGACTGCATTGTTTTCAAGTTATACACAACATCCCTGCTGTCCAGTAAAACATGAAGCAAACTGCTTAAATTTCACATCTGAATCATACTTTCGTGGGCTAAAGAAAAATAAAATTAAAGCCAGCTTTTGCAACAGTTGTAGAATTTCAATTTGTATAACACAACTTCACAATGAGTGCCTCAAAGGTTTGGTCGTTAACAACTGCTGGACCACGGCCCGACCCCATTTGTCCAGGAGAACGCCAACAAAAAACTCTCAGCAGAGATGGAATATCTGAATAATCTCAGGGGAGGCAGTTCGAAAGACATAGTTGGGGATAAGGAAAAAAGGTAAATGCAAATGATTAAGAAAGATTTTTTAATAGTGGGGCAGCTCATTCTCATCATTCCCTCTGCATCTGTGCTGTCAGATCACGAGTCTTTTTGAAATAAACTGCACCCATGACCAGCATTCAGCATCCATTACTAAGGGGTAAATACCGCAGAACTTTTGAATAATGAAAGACTCAATGTTTTGATTAAATCATGCTTTGATCTGATTAGACACATTGGCCTTATGGGTAAAAAATGACTTCAGAGGGGAGGAGAGTGGAGCACAAGTAACGACGACCTTCTAAATGAACCAAATTACATTTGTTTGAATGACATGAAATTACTTAGCAACAAAAAAAAACAAAACAAAAAAAAAACACAGCTCCTGGTGGATGCCATAAAATGTTTTGCTATATCTTTCACAGGGATGTGAGTCATTTTCCAGTAAACAAGGGTATCACATGCCCTGCCAAGCCAAGGGTTTTACCCATAATCATTGCGCAGAGCAACTTCCCTGTAGGCAAAAAATGTTTAGAATAATTTAGTGATCAAACACGTGTCTGTGAGAGGACACTGACAGAGAGAAAGAGCTGCTGTCACTGTGTATATTATATTGCGTGCTGTTATTGTGACCATCTGCTTCTTCTGTGGGAATCGCAGGCAAGATGAAGTATGGGTGACTTGATGCAGCGATGTGAACACCAAAGAATATTCTACCAGGCTGATCACCAACCTCTTTGACTGAAAGCTTGAAGTCTTTTGCATTTCCAACCGTATGTAGGCATTGCTGATGGGTGTGGTTAGACATGTGCTCTGCTGCACCTGTTACCACACCCAAGAGTGATGTCACAGTGAGCCGACATACCCAGAGTGGACTTCTACAACATTGCTGCAAGGGGAAGGGTTAAAGGAAAGGCAGGAAAGAAAGGGAGTGCCAGTCAATGTAAAGAGGAACGTTAACAATACAGATTTGCAAAAAGTATTTTTAAAACTCATCTTAGCGATTATCTAACAAGCAAAGAAATACTTTCTTTGGCCTTTGTAAGGCTTGAGGGATACATGTCTTGTTCTGGGAAAAAAAATGAATATAAACATAATGTCCTAAAGCACTGACAAGAGTTCATATCCCCACTTATCAAATAATAAATCATCAGTCTTGCTATTAGCTTATAACAGATATACTAGCTCTGGTATTCAAGTCAGTTGATGAGCAACAAGAAACTGCAGCACATAAAACCCAGAGATCCCTGTGAAGTAGTTTCGCTGCCAGACAGAGCTGAGTAGTTTATTTTATCAATTATTACATTACTGTCGGGTAGAGTCCCAACAACCCAGCAACATGGTTGACTGCGCAACATTGACATTTATGTGGTTGCCAAGTTATCGTCACTATTATTGTGGGACTTCTAAGTGGCGTTCCGGGCAACCAGGAAATTCAGAAAAATATGATATCTAAGTGTACGTGCAGACAAAATAGCTGTTTGAATGTACTGAGCACATGGGGTGGAGGTTGCCGTCAGCAGCAGCTGAGCGAGACAGATTTGCTCATTTTTCACGTAAGGCACTGAACGTATATTTTAAATCTGCTTGCCAACAATTGCATTATTTCCCCTTCGGCTTAGCCTCGGGGCTTTAAACTTGGCCGAGCATCCCTCACCACTCTCCCCACCACCACCACCATCACCAGTTTTCACAGAAAACGACTTCTCAAAAGACCTCTGCGTTAAACTTGCTGTGCCAAACAGCTGTTCAATGGTCACTCGGGGACGGGCGAGAGGAGGGGTCCAGGGTGGGAGGGAGGATTCAAAGGAGAGACTGAGAGGCACAAAGATGGGAAACAAACGGAGGGAGCGGGTCAGGCAGACGAAGAGAGAGACACATGGGGGGGGCATGAAGAGAGAGAGAGAGAGAGAGAGAGACAGAGAGAGACAGAGAGAGAGAATTCAAACATGTGAGGCCTTCCACACTTGCTTGATTGTGCCTGTGGCAGGAAGCGAGAGGAGGCGAGTGGGAGGAATAAAACAATTAACATGAACAGTGCTCCGGGGAATGTGGGTTTCCCTGACAACAGTGGGCATAGCCAAACAAATGGGCTCTTTCATAACAATACAAGACAAACAGAAATGTCTCCCTTATTGGTACTCGGGCACTGGTAGAAAGGAGCATCCCTTCCCTGTCATCCTAGAGAAGAAATATTAAAATGCATGTTTTCTGCAAAATTCTTTTCCAGTTTGGCTTCCGCGCTACATATTTCTAGTGCATTGTGGATTTGCACAGATAGGAACCGGTTGTTGTCAAACAGCAAAAATAGAAACAAAAAAACAAAAAACAAACCCAAACCCAAAACAAAAAAACAAACAACCCCCCCCTCCCCCAAACAATTGCGTGACTGTCTAGAAAATGTTTGGTCACGAAGCCTCAGGTGAGTTTGGGTTCAGGAGAAATCAGCAGGCGCCGGCGAGGCCCGCAGGGCCGACCGGAGTTAAGGGGACGAGGAGGAGGATGAAACCCCCGGCAAAAGCCCTCCTGTCCCAGATACTGCCCCGGAGAGGGGGAGAGGTGTGCGTGTAAGTGCATGTGTCTGTGCGAGGCTTTGGGCCAGTCGGCGCAGTGTGTTTGACGAGCCAGCAGGTCCGCCCCGCGTCCCGGCAAAAGGTACCGGTCTATAATCAGTTGCAGGAGACCTCGAATACCCTCGACATTTTCGTTTTTGTTTTTTTTTGTTTTTTTTTGCTTTCTTGCCGAGAGTTAGACGAGAGGATTGATACGGCTCTCAAGCGTGTACGCCGATAATTAAGCCGGAGCCAGCCGCCGGTTAGCTTCGTTTAGCATAGAGACTGGAACACGGGCGGGGAAAAAACGGGGGGGGGGAGAGGTCAGAGATAACAGAAACCCGACGAAAGCGTCACTAAAGCTCCCCGGTTAACTCGTTTATCTAGTTAATCCGGACAAATCCACCGAGTGAGGAAGGGAACAAAACTCACCGCTTCGCCGGGGCCGCAGCTGCTCAACAGATGCCGCGACTCCTTACGAGTCTACGTGGCGACCTCACCGTGGCAACGTGCCACGCCGTGCCCCCGTCGCCCCGGGTAACCGAGCATCGTGTGGCGTCACCTGGACTAATAGATAAACAAATAAATAAATGAAATAAATAAATAAATAGATAAAACACCTGTTACGAAGAATAGGTTGTTGAGGAGACTTTAAACGACGCGTTCACCAGGGACCTTTTTTTTGGGGGGGGGGGGCGAAGGTGGGTGTGTTTTGATACTTTTGGACCAAGCTAACCGCCCCCCACCCACCCGTTATAGTCTCTATACTGAGCTAAGCTAGCCTGCTGCTAAGGCCCGGCTACAAATCCACAGACACAGACAAGAGAGCGTCTAAACGCCTCTGCCGCATTTTTTTTTTTTTTACCAAAAAATGTCACCAAAAAGAAAGAAAAGAGAAAAACAATTATCCCCGTGCTTCCGCGGGAATGCGGCCATTAACTGCCGACGCTGTGTTATTCGCCGCGAAGTCCCACCCATGAGCAGCTTGGTGCAGGACACGGACGGACGGACGGAGGTTGGCTAAACCGTTAAGCCATGCGTGAGCCCCCCCCCCCCCCGGTTCACCGACCCCCGCCAGCCGCCCTCCCGTCCTCTCCCCTCTTTCTCCCCCGTCTCTCCGGCGGCTCTCGGGGCTAACGGGGGCGTAATGTTTAGCAGCGTGCTAGCACAACGTTAAAGCTTCCGGGCGGGGGTCAGGTGGGAGACCGCACCTCGGCTAATTCCTCATCACGCACACACGCAGAAAAAGAGGGAGAGTCACAGTGAGGGTTTGTTTTCTGAATGCAAGTTTCATATGTTTAGAGAGAATAACTGCAGCGTCACCGTGCGAAACGGGTGTTTTTGTTTGTTTGTTTGTTTGTTTGTTTGTTTTTTTTGTTTTGTTTTTAAAAAGCAGCTCCCCCCCCCCCGGTCTCCGTGATTGATTTCCCGGGAGTCACGGGGGCGATCGACCCGGTGACTCGGCGGCGTGAAGGCTTGTTGGGGCAGAACATTGATGAACTTGTGCAAAGTATTTATGGAACTAGCATTTCCACGGGATTTGCGGGTGTGTGCGGGTGTGTGCGTGTGTGTGTGTTGTTTGGGGACACAAAGGGGGGGGGGTTCCTGGTTGTGTTACCCGATCTAAAGAACCCAAATGTGGGTCAGCACTTATGTGGAGAGTCGGTCACAGTCCTTCCTCCCCCTTCAAACACCGACGAACCTAAGCGGCCACACGCCGTCATGTTCCCTCCGCGGGCCCGCACCTCCTCCTCCTCCTCCTCCTCCACCTCCTCCTCCTCCTCCTCGCTCCCACAACCTCACCTCTTTTGGACAGACGGCGCTCGTCTCGGTCCAGCTATTTCTGGTATGTCCCGCTGGTGACAAAACATCAAGTTACCGTCAACTCTTCAAAAACAAGCAGCGTCCCACCGCTTGTTTTGTCTGCGAGGAATTTCAATGAATGAGAAACTGAATAAACTGGGAAAGACTTGATATGACAGGAGGGGGGGGGGGGAAACTTCTCTGTTGGCAAGACCATAGAGACCCTTTGAGATAGATAAATAAATAAATGAATAAATATATATATACATATGGTGATACAACAATGTCATGATTTAAGTAGGTGAAGGAAAAATAATGTCATATCCTGCAAGAGATGGAATAAGACAATAAACTATGGCCATCGCAAGGTAAGCTATTATACAGATCACTATTATATAGATCATTAACTACAAAGACACATATTTCATCATGTTACAAAGGATAAAATTAACGCACATTACGATAAGGTCACTATATGCATGTTCACAAAATTAAAATGCAAGCCCAACTCATAACTCACAGTACGAATGTAGAGCTAAAGCATTAGTTGGCAAATCAAGTGGTTGATTTTCAGAAATTAAATCAGTTATATATTATTGTGCCACTTCAGTTTAATGCTATTTTGAAAGTCCCCGATGAGATGGCCGGCAATTTCTGTTGCTATTAACCCCTCGTATTATGTTGAAAAAAAATTACATTGATTATGTTGCGGGTCATTTTGACCCGCACTGTGTAAATGCACGCAAAACAGTCAAGAAAACAGGTTAAACAAATAACCAATTCATTTTACATTTTGTAAAAATTTAGAAAAGTGACATACAATACATTTTTAATTCCAACACTATATTTAAGAACTATTTTGTTTAAGTTTTTCCCTCTTCACAAACACATTTCTTTTTAACTTTAACATGCGCCATTTTCTCAGATTTTCAACGTTCAACATTTTCAATGTTCTCCACATGGTGCGCAGAATGTTACTGTGTGCTTTCTGCAGATGTAATTCTTGCATTTCACACAAGAGGTACTTGTTTTACTGTCCTCTCGGGAGGGACAGACCTGGCATCTTTTCCTTTTCTTTCCACCTGTGTCCACTGGATGTTGGTTGGGTGACCTGAGCTTGACCTTTTCAATGACAGCTGCTGCTGCTGGGGATCGAGCTGGCCTGACTCGCGTCTGGATCTTGGGAGTGACAAGTGCTTTGCCGAGTTCTTCCAGGAGTTCTTCCATTTGTGGCTTCATGTTTTCTCTTGTGCTCAGAGATGCATCTGTGTGCATTGTACTCATTACAAGAACATTCTTGTTTCTCTTTGGGCAGTATGAAACAACTGTTGCTTTCTCAGTGAAAGCAAATATTGAGGAATGCAGAGGTCTGCCCTGCATCTTCAGAATTTCACTGGGAAGTTCTGGCTTATTTCTTCTGACTGTTCCCAACACGGTCAGCTTTCTCTTCTGAAATTCATCTCCAAGGCGGTAGGATGTAAAGAAGTTGTCACAAGTGATGTTATGACCTTGCAGCCCTTCACTCATCTCCAGCACCACACGCATCCCCTGATTCTTCTCAGATGTTCCTCCAGGTAGCTTTCCAGTGTATACTTGCATATTCCATGCATAGCTGGATTTTGCATCACAGGCTGCCCATATTTTGATGCCACACTTGGCAGGCTTGTTGGGCATGTACTGTCGGAAAGGACAGCTCCCCCTGAATGGAACAAGGCGCTCATCTACAGTAACATGGGGACCAGGATTGTACAACAAAGGTAAAATTTCAACCCATTTATCCCACACATCTCTGATCGCAGCTAGTTTGTCTCTTTCACGTCGACCAGCTCTGTTGTCGCGGTTGTCAAAGCGGATCACACGAGATATCATGTGGAATGTCTCCAGAGACATTATTGCATGAAAGATTGGCCTTCCACTCTCTTCATTCCATACACTTGCAGTTGCTTCTCCCTTTGACCTGTACACTCCTGCTAATAACAGAACTCCAATGTAAGCATGCAAGTCAGTCTAATCCAGTGGCTTCCATTTCTCTTGAAACACACGTCTCCCCTCCAAGTTGGTCATTTCCAGTATAATCCTCTCTATTGGTGGGGATATGAAGAGCTGAAATGCTGATTGAATCTCATGAACTCGCGTGACAGCAAATCTTGTCGGACCGGGAGTCATTTTGATCACATTGGAAGATGGCAGTCTGCCTCGGCTTTGGTGTGGTGATGTTGACCATTTTTTATTACCGTCCTTAGATGTCCATGTCCCCTCTGTGGATGATGATTTCTGCATTCCTTGGTTTTCATCTGTTGGAGGGACAACGGCAGACTCGTCCTCTGAATCCTCCCCATCGTAGGAAAATTGACAATCTGGATCAGCAATAACATTGTCCTCTGTCTCTGAAAGATCCTCTGTCTCTGAAATCTCTTCCTCTACATCACTATCCCAGTTCAAAATCTGTGATAAAGCTTCCTCAGCTATAATCCTTCGGGAGCACATTTTTGGTGAGTTTGTCAAAAAGATGACATGAGAACAGTGACAAGGACAAGTGTGAGAAAGTTCCCTCTTTTCACACACCTGGGTCTGGGTCTCAGAGGCAATCAAAATACAAAGAGACATGTTTATTTTGGATCTGAACAGCTACTTACCTACATTGAAGTGTCTGGGTCAGAAATGACCCGCAACATCTTTGTATACAAACTCTGCACAGACACTCCACTACACATCAAAGTGTCCAGATTTTACAAACCAGTTCATGACCCTAGATGAGGAAAAGTCACCAAATTTCATGAAGAAAAAAAAGGATAACCAGTACTTTGGTCAACACAAAAACTGAAATGGGTCAAATTGACCCTTTACATAATACGAGGGTTAATCGTTAGTCATCAGGGCAATATGCCTGTTAAGTTGTACTTTTATCCATGAACACAAATGTTCATGCTCTTATTGGTTTTAATTTTTTGTGTGTGTTTTTATCCTAATGTAACTCTCAAAGCACTTTTAGTCAATAGTTGTTTTTTTAATATGTTCAGTAAATAAACATAAGAAAGCACAAAGCTGACACTTAATCGGCCTGACAATTAGCTGGTCCCTAATCTCTTTAAATGTTTTTCCAACAGTTGTTGAGACAAAGAGGATACGCCATCTTTGTCTCTGGTAACTTGTATGTCCATCCTCCACTTTTGTCTGGAATTAAAAAAAAAACAACAAAAAAACAAAAAACAAAGCTGTGACTGTTATGAATAATATTCACAAGATAATAATCACTGGTTGCACCCGTGAGAGATGTTCCCCTTTAACAGTGGTGGGATGTGCAGAGGCGCACAGGAAACGGCGGGCTCGGGATGCGACGCGTCACCTGACCCCGGCGCGGGGTCGGACGCACCACACGCGCCGTGTGTATAATGCACCGCTGTGAGCTCGGACCCGGAGAGCACCAACTCCTCCTTCCTCACCTCCACCACCACCTCCTCCTCCACCACCTCCACCACCACCACCAACTCCTCCTCCACCACCTCCACCACCAACTCCTCCTCCACCACCACCAACTCCTCCTCCACCACCTCCACCGCCATCACCATCTCCTCCTCCACCTCCTCCTCCTCCTCCTCCTCCTCCTCCACACCACAGCGCGCAATGAGACAACTGCTCCGCTGTCGACCCGGCCGCTTCTCCTGGACGACTCCAAACTGCCACGGATTAAACAAAACGACCAGTTCCTGAAAGAAGAGCCGAGGAGACGAGAGCTTTTACCCCCCTTTTCGTTGTTGTTGTTGTTTGCTGCAGGGGAGGTCGCCGGTTAAACTCCCATCGCAGACTCCTGGTCCTGGTCCTGGCCCGTCCTGGTTTGAGAGCCTGAGAAGGGAGGGGTTTTCTTCTCCCCCCCCTAATAGTCTTCGACCGACCACCTCACCTGAAGACGTGACCACCATGCGCTCCCGGTCTGCGCTCCCCCGGTAAGTCACCTCAACATCAGGGATGGCTGCGCGTAACGCAGCAGAACGTGCCGAACTTACGGAAGTCTTAAAAACGAGAAGGAAGTGTTACCTCAACAGTTAACATTTAAATAATGTGGTCGTGAATAACAAGAGATGGATGATGAATAACTTAACAGATTATATATATATATATATCTCTTGGATCTCAATTATGGCCTTTGTACTGCGTGTGTTGTGTTAGATGCGAGATAAAGATAAGATTTATCTTACAAGAGACTGACTAATCTCTGTACCATCTCGACAGAGATTAGTCAGTACCTTATATTGAGGTCCCCGTAGGAGGAACAGAGAGAGGAACTTGGGAGTGTGTTCAAGATGCAAGACTCTGGCTTTTTGTTCGGCCAGTCTCGCAGGCTTTAAGGACAATGCCCTTTCTCACACAGCCTAGTAAGGCTTGATCTTTGCCCTGGCTGTCATATTTGCAGCATTAGAAGTAGTGGAAGTTCACAGCTGCCAAATTCCAGCGCAGACAGAAATTCTTTGAGAAAATACTTTCCCTCAACTCCCATGCTTGTAGTTATAAATCCATGATGCCAGGTTTAGGAATGAGGATGTTTTTACATGCAAACAGTAAGAGGGGGGCCAGACATATAGACCGAACACAGGCTCTGCAGAAGTGTTTGGTGTGATATGTGTCATCTTTTTAGCACAGTAGTTCACCTTACCTCTCCTCTCGCCCACCTGCAGGTTTGCCTCCCTCCTTTTTCTCTTCTCCCTTCCCCCTGTTTTCTCCTCCCCCTCCTCCTCTTCCTCCTCCCGTCCCCGGTGGATTCTCCAGCATGTCCCTGTGATCCTCCCGCAGAACACGGAGCCCCGGCCTGCCCCTCACTTCCTTTCTCCGGCCCGTCTGAATGTAACCTCCCAATGTGACCCGAAATGCCACAAGAGAGCGCCTCAACGGAGCTACTGGGACCTGCGGCATTTTTTGGCCTATGAGACTCTCCACTCTGATGGTCAGCTGACTGAGACCGCCATTGGGCTCTATGGTTACAACCCAAACTCCAACACGAGTTCGGCCTACAACTCTGGGTCATCAAGGAAGGCCGAGCAGTCACATGTCAGAAGAAAGCGACAGATCTTCGGCCATGATGGGCGCTTCAGCATTGCTGGACAGAACTTCCTGCTTAAATATCCGTTCTCAGTGGCAGTCAAACTGTCGACGGGGTGCTCCGGCACACTGGTGGGGGACCGTCACGTTCTCACTGCTGCTCATTGTGTTCATGACGGTAAAAACTATGTGAAAGGAGCCCAGAAGCTCCGGGTTGGCTTTTTGAAACCCCAGCAACGAGACACACAGCATTCTTCCTTTTACCTTCCCTCCAACCTCACCAATCATGTGGAGGATGGCCCTGGTTTTTACGCCCCTCCAACCAACAACAAAATGAAGTTCCAGTGGATCCGAGCTAAGCGTACCCATGTTCCCAAAGGATGGATTAAAGGGAACGCCAATGACATTGGGATGGACTACGACTACGCTTTGCTTGAACTCAAGAAACCCCACAAACGCCGTCACATGAAGTTAGGAGTCAGCCCCCCGGCACAGAGGCTGCCGGGTCGACGGGTCCACTTCTCAGGATTTGATAATGACCGTCCAGGCCAGCTTGTGTATCGGTTCTGTCTGGCCGGCGAGGAGACTTCAGACCTGCTGTACCAGCACTGTGATGCTCAACCCGGAGCCAGTGGGTCGGGAGTGTACGCCCGGATGTGGGATGGGAGGCACCGGCGCTGGGAGCGGAAGGTGATAGGCGTGTTTTCTGGGCATCAGTGGGTGGAGCGACAAGGGTCGTCTCAGGAATTTAATGTAGCGGTGAGAATCACACCTCTCAAATATGCTCAGATTTGCTACTGGATAAAAGGAAACTTTGTGGACTGCCGAGAAGGGTGAGGAAAATGGTGGAGAGTGAGGATGACACCGGGGTGTAGCTACAAAACTGTAGGCCCCATACATCCTTATACATCCTTCTGGAATATTGGGGCCACAAACCCCCCCCTTCTTCTAGCACTGACATAACTTTAATATAAATATCAAAATGTTGTTTGTTGCCTCTATTCTCAGACACCAATATCATTAATGTAAAGACAGACCTGAGAGACACCTAAATTATGTAAACAAGACGCGTTCGTTTCATTTATGCTTACTTGTGCATCTTCGCTCACATTTCTAAAACATGAAAACGTTAAGTCACATTTGTGTTAACTGGGGAAAACATTTCAGTCAGGTGGTTTCGCAGAACAGAAGCAGTTTCTTCTGTCTCTCGGATCATTAATCAGGACAATGAAGTTATCTTCAGGCTCCACAGATCTGGAACACGGACTGATGTAAAAAAAAAAAAAAGAAAAGATGTTTTAGAATAAAACCTAAGCAGCTGGGACTGGGAAAGCTGTTTCACTATGCATCATAGCCTTTTTCTTGAGCTAATACTAAAGACTGCACTGTTGAAACTTTTTTCTACTGAAGAGGATTTTTTTTTTTTTTTTGTAGATGAATGTACAAGTCAGCTACCAAAGGTGCCAACTGTCTCTCTCCTAACTATCAAGTATCTCCTTTCAGTGGACACACTAGTTATCTACAGGTATCATGTACTCTATCAGCTAAAAGACAGGGGCTTAGGTTTAAGAAGAACATTCAGCTTCTCACAAAGACTGATGTTAAACAGCTGCAGACGACTCCTGCCAAGGCTGCACATTACCCGTTGTATGAGGCACATTTTGTCGAATGTTGTACTCTAGATGCTTAGCTCCCTCTGGTGTCAAACATAAGACCTTGCAGGCATCTGCAACGAACATCATGCCAACTTCGCATAGGCTTACATGAGCACTTTTTAAACTATCTTGTCACGTGTGTGACACTTTTTTTTTGTTTGTTTCTGAAACTGAAGACTGACAAATTTAATGAAATATATACTTTGAAATATGCCTCCGTGTCACATATTTCCTCTCACACTGCTCAAACAAAGCATTTCATTCACAGAAGTACACCAATACGTCGACTCCGTTTAAACACCATTCGTTTTATTTCAATGTCGAAAAGCATTTTCAGAAATGCTGTGGGGAAACTGAACACTGTAAAAAGCTGAAATATAAGGACTAGCTCCTATGACTTCTCCAGCACCGACATGTTCAACCAGGAGTCCGAATCCTGGGATATGGCACATTGAAAACAAACTCTGCAGCTCAGTTTGGTAATTTTTATAGTAAGGGGACAAAGATTGACATCATCAGCATCAATTTTACTTTTATCCTATCTCAAAATGTAATATTATGGGTTTCGCCACATCCAACAAAGCAGACAGAATGTGCGTTATGTGAGCAAAGACAAAACATTCAAGTAAGAACTGACAGGCAGAATTTAAACCAAACCATAAAAATGTCCCCTTTCTGATCTTAATTGAGATGAGAGCAAGTTTAAGATGACTTAATACTACACCCTTTGGAAACTGATATTTAAGAAGCGGTGTTCAATTGAAGGCTATCACTACCGATTACAAAAAAAAAAAAAAAACCCTGTCAAGTTAACGGCACCATTCAGTTGCAAAGGTTTGCTACATTCAAGAGGAAAATGATCGCAAATAGAATATAAGCACCAAAGTGCTGATCTTAAGGGCTGAGTTTGCAGACAAAGCAGAATAATGGCACATGAATGACATTTGAGTTTAAGCAAAGATTTCTCAATCGCTGCTTCTGTGATCCAGATTTGCACAATGGTTCACCTCAGACGTAGCTTCCTCCACCTCATTCACACTCAACCTCAAACTTGACTGAAGCAGGCAATGTGAAATTACCAGCTGTACAGGAAGTATTGATTCTCAGATTTTCTACTCAGACTTTATCCCCCCTGATAAAAAGGCTTCTTTTCCAAGTTGCACTGATTTATGTGTGAATACTTGACAGCTACTGGGCCCTGACACTAATTCTTAATACTGCCTGAAGTTATGCACTGCCTGCGGATTACAGCCGGCAAGGGAGAGGAGGCTCATAAAGACTTGAGAGTAACAAGGATGTTCACCGAGTGTGACTAAAGAGAAAGGCAACAACATGCAAGACAACCTGTTTGTAACACCGTTCCGGTAACTGAAAATACACTAACGTAATGAGGTGAGACATACAGGCCTTACCCCTCCAGCTGTCTTCACCCCTTTGATTTTGCACTCACTCCCCCTGGGAATGTCACAGTTAAACATCCTCTGCTGCCAAATCCAAGTGCATGATGACAATGACAATATTTGCAATGGGATAAAGGTTAGATCCTGGGTCGTACCAATAGAAAACTTTATTACTAGCCACATTTGTTCTGTTATCTGCCTCCGGCCCGCAAAGAGATGGACCTGTTATGATATAGTCCTCACTCCAAGTATGGTTCAAGCATTCAGGCACCAAAATTCAATTTATTAAAAAACAAAATTCTCTGGATGGCTTTTAAGAAACACAAATGACTCATATATTTCATAGTAAGTACTGCTTGTCAAAGTGTGGTTAGACATCAGTAAGAGTTTTGACTTTCATAATGACCTAGCTACAGCAGAGGCCTTTCATACTTTACAAATGAAACAGAATCAAGGTAGGCAGGGCTAAAAAAATAACAACAATAAAAAAAAAAAAAATACATGGCAACAGTATCTCAATCCCTTCTCACTTGCTGGCAGCCTCATTAGAGTTTAAAAAGCCTGGTGCTGTAACTGCCCCAACGGATAGCCAATGATGTGAAACAAGCAGGTACTGATAGTAAAAGGTAAGAGAGGTGAATGAGGAAGAATACAGCATTCTCTGCAGAGGCAATGGATAGGAGGACCTAAGGGGTTTTACCTACAGACTGATCTCAAGTCAAAGTTTTATTTGACACTGGAAAAAAAAAAAAATCCACAGTGAGGCTCCGTTTCAAGAATAGTTTGACATTTTGGGAAATTTGCTTGTTCTCACTCTGGTAGTGGGTTGGATGAGAAACTCGGTAACTCGCGTCTGTACGGTAAAAGACGGAGATACAACCAATAGTCGTGAGCTCAGCTTAGTTAAGCAGAACGCCCATAAATACAAGGAAATGGCTAGCTTGGCATTGTCTGTCACAAAATCTGCCTACAAGCACCCTTTAAAACTTATTAATTAAAGCCTTATTTTTGGCTTGTTTAATTGTATAAAAACCAAGGTGTAAAAAGGACAATTTGATGTTTTTTTATGGTGGGTTATATTGTGGACTATTTCTTTGTCGGTGGAAAACCTTCCCAACAAACAAAAACCTGTAACAAGGTGAATATTTTTTACATTTCAGCTTTGTTCAAGTTAAACAAAGGAGATATAACATAGTAATTGCTGAGCTTTGGAGGTGCTGGTAAGTAGATTTTCTCACTATTGCACAAAGCCGGTGTTGCCATTTCCCCATTTCCAGGCTTTATTGTTAAGCTCACGCTAGTTTCATGTTTACTCTGCAGCCATGCAGTAAAGATCTTGTCAAACTGTTCCTTAAAGAGCAGTGAAAGAGTCAGCATGAATTTCTGCAGCATTGCTGAAATGATCAAATCATCCTGCTACCCATAACAGCAACTGGATCCAGATTTAAGATTTGGGAGCCTTAAGGTTAAAGCAGATTACAGTCAAGTCAGGATTCAGGATCTCAGGAAAGCCTCCTTCCACTGCTCCGAATTGCTCATGTAGTTTAACTGACTGTCAGAGGCCAAGTCCGCTCTGTGATTGGCCATCTACACTTAAAATATCTTTGGTGAAAGTCACCCACTGGCATTCCCTGACTTCCCTGTCGCCTAGCAACAACATTACACAACATGATCATGTTGTCAGTGTGGTAATGCCCGGCGTAACTCGAAATAGTATACAAAATAAAAATATTCTTTTAAATAGGTATATATAAACATTGCAATAAAAATAGAACCGTATCAAAACACAATTATGAGTTCACAGTCTGTCCCTTAACCTCCGAGCATGAGCGCTAAACGACCCTCCCGTCTTTCACTTTACCAGACCTCCACCCATCTCCCCTCCAAATCCAGAGTTCGTGGGTGAGGTCTCACTGTCTGGAGTCTTTACTGCGACTTGAGCCCCAAACTGTTGGAGGACAGAGGGTAGGAGTAGGCTTTTCCCAACACAATGCGGTCTCGGAGCAGTTTAAAAAGGACATAGTAGTTGCAGAAGAGAATAAGGCCCAGAGACAAAGTGTGGTTCCAGCGCTCAGAGCGCAGCAGAGAGTATAACTGATACAAAACCACACTCGACTCGATCCAGATCAGCAGGTTCAGGATCCGCAATGGCTTGTGAAACAGGAACTGGAAGACCCACCGATGGGAAGAAAAGGACAAGCAGAAAAAAATTACAGAACGTGGGAGCAGAGTCATAGATATAAACATTTAATGTACAGAGGGTGGACAAAATAAAGTATTAACACTTGCATAACGCAACAGAGGATTATTCAGATTATACAGGCTGCCCCTTTATCATCTCAATGACAACTGAGCCAACTCCATCAGTTTATGAAAATCATGGGATGCAGCTAAAAGCCCCAGGAAAGTTGTAGTTGGCAGACTTTGCTTCAAGATTTGTTTTGTTTTTTTACTATTTTTGTGGCATTTTAAACCTTAACTGTAGAGAGAGAGAGAGAGAGAGAGAGAGAGAGAAAGAGAGATAAAGAGAAAGAGAAAGAATAAGAGAGAGAGAGAAAGGGAAAGAATGAGAGAGAGAGAGAGATATGCAACAGAGTTCCCTGACTGGTTAATTAATACCTAATGTAAAATGCTATCACTATGTCACCTGGTGAGGCTAACCAGACAGCATGTGACAATCTCATTATGTTATGAAGCTACTACATGATGCTATAAAAGGATGACTAAAGCTGGATTTATACTTGACATGCAGGATCAATTAATTAACCCTGACATCTTTCCAAAAACAAATTATCGGGATGCATTGTGTCCGCCTATATTCCCCACAATAATTATTTGTTTTACTGACTTTATTACACGAGTGAGCAGAGCCCAGAGTTTTTGTGGATGTTATACCTTTATGGGTGCAGTAGTCAAAAAAACAACCTCTACTGACATCAGAAAAAAACTTGTAGAGGCAAACTCAGACAAGAGGACCAACAGACAGATCCATAGTTCTTGCAGGTCCCCTCCTGGTATCTCCATGACCAACATATGTGTAGTTACATTTCTGACGACGCACACGTCATCTACAGTGTAGCAACACAACCAACACATGAAGACACAACAGGTAAAAGGCGTAAACCCTTAAACCAGACGTATAAACCCAGCTTAACTCATTAAATATGTAGCTGTGTGATAAAAGTCTGTTTCTGTTGATGTTAGCTAGGGTGGTCTTTATTTCAGGAGAGGTGGTGGGATTTTCTCCCTTAACCGGCTGCAGGGAACCAACTTTACGGCTTTGTAGTTTGTATTGTTGTTATATTTTATCGTAAAGATGTCCTTATTATTTCATCCACCCTCAACTGAGTGAATAATTCACAGGTCACATACTGTACATTTGCACTATGATATAAAGTACAGATACTCACATAAAACCTTGCATGGGAAACATCAGAGGGCAGAGCGACATTATAGGGTCCAACTGCCTTATACAGACATCGACTGTGTCGTACCAACACCCCCTGAGGCCAAATCGTGCTTTCTGACCACCTGCAAAACATATTTCACAAACCATAAACAGGGTCATTTTTAAACCTCTGCAAGTGTACAAACGTGTGCACAAATGGCCACTCACACATGCTGAGGTGCGTTGCTGTATGAGCCATGCTCCAGTTTCTGCCAGCGGCCCAGGTGAGCCGCCGAGCGATGAAGCAGGTCGCAGTAGCTGGGGGGCAGCAGCTGACTCATTAGCATCACAAACGCGTTGATCCACACCATGATCAGATGCTCACATGACCAACGCATGTCATAGTACTGGGTGCTCTATGGAAAGTATCAGAGATAAGTAAAGTCACCGACGATTTAGTAACTTGAGACGTAATATAGATTTGGTGGAGCTTGAAAACCACACTAGTGACAGATACCAACCTTGACAAAGCAGAGAGGCAGGAAGGCTACATAGTAAGCACTGAACAGGGAGTTGAACAGCACTTCCTTGATTCGACGGTTGAAGTCGCTCTTCAGCTCCTCCACCTCGGCTCGAATCAACTCCGGCGTGTGTGAGTGTGTGTGTGGTGGGCAGGTGTGAGTGGGCATGTGCGGGGGGCTTGAAAACTGTTCTCTGAGGTTCTCCCGTAACAGGAAGAGGAAGTCACGTGGTCGAAAGAACGGGGTCTCTGTTAGGTCAGTCTGTTGGTGGTCAGCTGGGTAATCGCAGTCAGCCGGCGCTGTTTGGCTTTTCCCTCCTTCCTGATGAAAACAGCAGAGCGGGACGTACACACCAAATCTGTTCGGGGGGGGCAGGCGGTGAGTGGACGAGGAAACAAGAAGAGAGCAGTCAGTTTTTGTTTGAAATGACAGCAGGACGACAAGGAGACGCATGATGTGAGAACATGATGTAATTTCAAAATGGTGGTGGTGGGTGGGGGATTCACAACTTTCATGTACATTAGCACACACTAAAATACCTAAGAAAAGTATTAATTTTAGGAAGTATAAAGGAAATTTAATTACATTGGGGTTTTTTTTTTCATGCTGATAACTTTTGTTTTTTCTCAAACCACTGTTAATGTCATGGTTTGATTATGAATGTAGCATTTTGCATGTGATCAACCCCTTGACCTGTTTGTGACAGAATCAAAAACACAGAGAAATCTGACTGAAATAAACTTTTCATTCATTGCTTTTAGAGTTTGATGTCACATCGACTAGTAAAACCGATAACACATATCTTTTCTCGTCACATTTTGGTGGCTCCAGTGCTGGCTTTCATTCAACAAAGATAACCTGATCAGTGAACTGTTGTTCCTGTGCATCAAGAAAATTTTACAAATAGAGTGGCAAAGTAGGTTTCAACCAGCCAACACTTTGGCCCCAACCCATGCATGTATGTGTGTGTGTTTGCGCAGGTGAGTTCAAGTATCCCTACGCTTACCCCCCTCACCTCTACGTCGGAATTTGGGGCAGCATCCAACAATTTCAATGACTTCTCAAAACCTACAATCTCACATTCACATCCGATGCACATAGTCATGCACACGGAGGTGGAAAAGCAAGTAGGGTTTGAACTTCACTCTAAGCTCTACTTTCATTCCTTATACAACCAGTGTGTGAACAACCGAGCACAACACTACGAATGCCTTTGAGGAGAGCAAGCGTGATAGTGTGCACTGTTATGCCCATTTTTATGATTCATTGCATCTCAATGATGGCATGCCTTCTGCCTCCCTAGGTGCGGCCATTCACAATGGCTATAAAAACATTTGCTTTGAGACACAGTCAAACACAGCTTGTACAAGCATATCCTGGCCTCTACGGGGTCGGGGTTTTGGGGGGGTATCAAAGACTCACGGGTATCCCAGGAAGAGGAGGTTGAGCACAGAGTGGTTCTTGCAGAGATTAACCAGTGTCCAGCAGAGGACCCAGCCACACATGGTCAGCAGGCAGAGCCGAGCTGTGATGAGAATGACATAGCGTAGCAGTGATCCGCCGCTGCTCTGAGACACCTGGACGAGACAGATGGAAGAATACATCACAGATATCAGAGAGACTGTGGCGCAAACACCGCCATCGTCAGGGGCCCGGGTCCAACGGGGGCTAAGTGTACCGAAACGTGCTAGCTGACCGCATATACAAGTCAGCTAGTGTTTACCTCTGAAACTATAGTCCAAACAAGCCTCCTGGCCAACATGACTGTGATGAAGATCGCCAGGTGGTAGTCCATTAGATGAAAGTTCTGTAGGAGCAACGCAGAGAGAAGGAAAAAAAAAAAACAGCATTAATTTTCCATTGAGACATTTTTTTTTATCGTACCACTTCACCCCAATATTTGATCAATGTCTTTTTATCGAACAATTGAACAACATAGATATAAAACACATTTTTGGTCCCTCTATCAAATCTTTAATAATAAAAAATGAAAGGCTCTATTTTGTGATATAAAGTGCTCAAGTTTTGGTTTTTCATTCTTGAAGTTAAGGGGGAAAAAGGAATGATTTCAATTTGCCATAGACAAAAGAGGCGAAGGCGTGTGTTAAGTGAGTGTATTCTTACTAGCGAGGTAGAGGCAGCAGGGTGGCTGTATGGGTACCACCAGACCGTCCTGTAGATGTTGATGTACTGAACAAACAAGGCCACCAGCAAATAGAGAAAGAGCAGGAACTCAAACAGCAGGCTGCTGTCCAAGGGCAGCTCGGGGATCCTCGAGTGGCGGACTGGCTCCGGAGTAATGAGGGCCGAGAGAGGCGGAGCGGACAGACCCACCGAGTTACTGCTCCTGAAGGAGACACACAAACGAAAATACGTGCGCTCAGAGACACACATCCGTGATCCAGATACGCTTGTGTCACGTCACACCTACTGCAAGCTGTGTGGAATACAAATGACAGAAACATTTACACAATAGAATTTCAAATCGGTAAAGTAGAAAAAAAAAGCATCAGTAACTTTAACAGCCAACTGATACGATCTTAATCCGCAACTCCTTTGATGTACAATTCATTGTTCAAGTCATTGTTAAATGACTTTTTATGAATTCCAAAAACTAGCTGGTTCCGGCTTCTCAGCTGTGAGGATCTGCCAAGTTTCCTTGTTTCACTTGAAATACTTTGTGGTACAGAAGCAATATGAAACACCCAAAATATTTGTGTTTTTTTAAGATGCTGTTCGAAGGGGGAGCTGTTAGAACTGTGGCTGTACCCGATGATTATTTTCATCATCAATTCATCTCTTGATTTTTTTTTCTTTTTTCTTTTTTAATTTCAGTCAGCCGTCCCACATGGAACAGATTATCACGCAAATCTAGATTATGCTGAGCTGATGTTTAGTGTCTCTGCTCTGTCATGGTCGTTCCCCACAGGGAAGCACCGAGCTCAGCACAACAGGGAATGAGGAAAGACAACGTTAATTTCCCCCCTAGGGAAAGGAGGTAGACTGAGAGACCACAGGTGGATGCTGGGATGGTGGTGGAGCTTTTAAAATACTAACTAAACAGTGTGAGCACTAAATAAAACAGTGAATTTAACAGTGTGAGCGAGAGAGAACAGGGTGACTTAACCTTACCAACTTAAGATTAAGGGTTGTCTTATATTTCAGGACTAGACAATTACATGTTCATTCATTGCAACACATATCAGGTCTGAATGGAGAGAGTACCAGTGCAACTATGTTTACACCAGTGTAACTATATGTAACCATGGTTACACTGGCACTGGCATATTTTACACAGTGTTTCATTATGGGTTATTTGCAGCTTTACTATGTTGATAGGCTAGTGAGTGTTTTCTTCCGTCTATAGTGAGTCTTTCAGAGCTAGTCAGCCTTAAAAATTTTTTGTTGGCCTGGTTTAACCTGCAGGACTTCCTGAAGGCTGGTGCATCGTGTTCTGCTGCCATAGAGGAAGTAAATTTATGAAGAGGGAAAGTGTGTTCTTATCATCTATCCTGAAGAAAAGTATCAGAGAAAATAATAATAATGAATGAAATAAGGAACGAAAGTGAGAAAGGCGTTGAATCGCTACTTTATAAAACCATTGGTATTATTTTTCTGATGGAGTCATCAATTAATAATTTCACTGTTCTAGTTAAAACTACCAACAGTTAAGTGTATGATTTTAAATAAGTTAAGACTAAGTTCAAGCTGGCAGACATGGCGCAATTTTATTGATGCTGTACATTGAGTTAACTCATAGTTCTTGTTTTAATCTGCAGTTAACCACTAGGGAAATTCATTGGGAAGCACCAACTTCTATACTTGTAATATGGTGTCTGTTTTGCAGTGAGTTCAGTTTCATTTCACAACAGCCTTAAGACTACAGTTTTGGCAATTATATCAAAACAAGCGGCACAGTTTGCAACGGATCTTTTGACAGCCACCATGAGGAAAATCCCACCGTAGATCAGACAGACTGCAGCAGAGCCAGGTAGCTGAGCGTTCACGTGATAAATCAGGCATCGTGACCCCCATTACACTGCACATCAAATGAAAACTAATCTGCCTGAAATAAGGCCCGAATCAAAAAACTTGTCAGGTGGCGACCAATTCCAGGCTAAAACTTGGCCGAATCCATGCAGTGTCTGCCTGGCTTTAAAGGGAAGATTTTTAACCAGCATGTGAAATTTACAGGCACTTAAATGATGAATGTATGCTGACAATGCTGCTGATGTCTGGATTTCACTTTTGGAAGCAACTTCCACCCAAGGGTGCGGCGACAAAGAGCATCAAAGCCCGACTGTCAAAAGATAGAGAACATCTGCAGTATAAAACAGTTCAGTAATTAGTTGAATATATTTCAGTTTAGTATAATGGGTAACAAAAGATATTTACCATTATTATTACAGTTGAATGCGAAAGTCAGTGTACCCATGGTGATATGACATATTTTATTGATTTATTAAGGGGAAATAAGTAAATACAACCCCTGCATCAAACAGACATTAAAATGTGTCTTTCTTCAAATGCTTGTGCACTCTTACTTTATTTTTATTTTTAATAAGCTTGAAATAGAAAAAAATAAAATAAAATTCAACATTGATTATGGCATGCGGAAAGGTTTGGCATCCTACTAAGTCAGTGCTGAGTAACTCCCCTTTGACAGATATCACACCTTTGATATGCTTTTTTGTGGTTATTCGCGAGTCTTTCTGGCCTTTATTTTGAAATCTTCAGCCACCCTTCCTGCAGATCACTTCATGTTCTTAGGTATTCTTATTTTTAGTCATTGAGGCACAGCATGTGTCATAACTCCAAAGAGATTTACATTGATGTTCAAGTCAGTGGACTGTGAGGGCCGTTCCAAAAGCTTCAGCCCGTTTTTCTTGAAGTTTTTCATGGTGGATTTTGAGGTTGCTTTGGCTCAGTGTCCTGTTTTAGAAGCCGGCTTCTTTTCAGTTTCAGTTTCTTGACGGACTGCAGGACATTTGCATCCAGCAGTTACTTAGTGGAATCCATACTTCCCCGTAACTGTACAGTTTCCTGTGTCACTGGCTGCCACAAAACCCGAAGCAGAATTTCCACCCACGTGCTTAACAGTTGGCAAAGGGGCTGATACTAAGTACTGACGTAGTAGGATGTCAAAACTTTTGCACATGCCTTAATTACCAATGAGGAAAAGAAAAAAAAAATAGTACCACTGTGATTAATTCAAGTCATAGGAGAAAGATCCTCATGAAGCTTTAACAACAGACAGCAGTAAGTTCATGATATTTTCAGAAATGCACAAAAAGGACATTATATTCGACCAAATCTCCGGTTGTAAGTCCGTGTGTGCATCCATGGGTGCGTCCGTGTGTGCGTACCTGTTCCTGAGGCCTGTACCATTGCCGAGGTTGCCTCCAACCAGAGTCTGCAGGGACGGCAGAGCAGAGCGACTTAGCTGCTGTCTGCTGGGGCCCCTGCGACCACCTGGCATGGTCGCCAGTTACCGTGGCAACCACGGACGCCACCCACCAACCAACAGCCGTTGGGACTCCTCCCCTTCTCCTCAATGAGCCACCATGTACAGACAGGCCACTGTGGAAGAAACCAACAAAGAAAAGTCAACAGATGATAAAATGTACATTCAGGTTGGAAACAAAAAACAAAACAAACGAACCTAAGGCCTCATCTACATTAACAATACTACAGCACAGCTAGAGTGTAGATCTGTCCAATGTATTTACTTTGCACTGAGCATTAAGTGAATAAGTAAAACAGTAGTGAGGTAGGGCTGCAACTAATAATTATTTTTAATATCAATTTGTCTGCTGGTTATTTTCTCAGTTACATCTTTGGTAAATTATCCAAAAGTAGTGAAAGTTGCCTGTTGCAGTGTCCCAGCATCCAAGGTCATATCCTATGACTTGTTTTGTCTGACCAACAGTCCAAAACCCAAAGGTATTCAGTTTGCTATTGTAAGACTAAGCATGAACTTCCCACATTTCTGAAGCTGGAACTAGAAAATGTTTGCAAATTCTACTAAAAATACCCCCCCCCCCAAAAAAAAAGATGGAAAAAAAAAATTATTTATCAAAATAACTGCAGCTTAAATAGTCATTTGACTATTTGACTAATAGACCAATTAATGTTGCTCTATACTTTTTACTGTTCCTGTCAAGTTTATTTGTGTTATAGCACAAATGAGCTTTAATCAATATCTATCTGAGAGGGGAAATCAGAGAGGGGTTAAATTTCTGGTATATCTCAAGTGCACTTTTTTTTTCTCTTAAAGGATTATCTTTCAAAACTGATGTGTCTGACTACTATTCTAACAAAACATTTTTCTAGTAAGGAGTGTGATTCACTGTAATGGTATCATGTTTTACAAAATGTGCAATGTTCCCGCGATACAAAGGCACTATCATACATACTGGGCTTTAGATGGGACATCTGGCTTAAATACCAAAAATATTCCACCATCACTCCATGGTGTTGATGAAAGATAAAGTCAAACAAACTTCAATTTATCTATTTTTTTTGTCAGCATGAAAGTCTGCTCCTTGAAACGAGTTCATGTTCATTCATCCACAGAGGTTCAAATAAGAAAAGAGTAAAAACTCCAAACTGTTCATCTCCCTGGCATCGCTTCAGTCTTTCCTCATTTGACCCTCTGCAGGTTAAAGACATGTCATATTATCATGACATGAACAATGTCAGCTTGACATTTCAGCCCTCAGATAGAAAGCCTGATAGAGGTTTCCTCCCAGGAAATCGTTTGGCAGGTGTGGCGAGCCATGCTTGATGCATCTTGTCTGGTGAACAAATTTTTTAATAGATGATAACCCAAAATCAACAGTTGTTGGGTTGTATTACTGTTGAACCCACACAAACAGGTGTTCCTAATATTTAACTTAACCTCAGTGACATAAACGGGGTGTAGAAATCATTAGACACACGACAGAGAGTTTTCAGTTGAACACCTCCTGGAAATAGTTTCAAAAGAAACTGGACATTATAAGCTTCATGAAGGTAAGACATTTACTGCACGACTATTGAATTAGACTGCATTAGTTTTAGCTAGATGCACCTAATAAACTAGCAAATGAGTGTACATAAGCTGACTCTAAGTATTTAGTCATTCCCCAGAGGATTCACATCATAGACATACAGAGAGGTGAATTACATTTAAAAAAAAAGAAAAACGAATGGAGAAACAGGATGTAAGAGCCCAATTCCATAGAGCACAAGGCGTCACTGAATGGTTTGAGTATAGAAATGATGTGAATTATATTCTATGGCCTTTGCAGTCACCAGACCTAAACCCAGCTGAACACCTACAGGAGACTTTGGAGCCGAAAAGTCAGACAGTTCTCTCTACCACCATCGCAACACCAAATTATCAAATGCCTTTTGGGAGACTGGTGTTCATCCCACCAGTAGAGATCCAGAGACTCGCAGGATCAATGTCAAGGAGCACTGAAGCTGCTTGGCATGTGGTGGCCCAACCACTGACTAAGACACTTTACTTTGGTCCCTCCCGCAATTTGTCAACAGTGTGTAATTCTCCTACCAGATCAGACAACCGCTCAGAAGCCTTCCTGGTGGCAAAAACTCCTGGCAATTGTGAAACCACTGCTTAAACAATACAAAACAGAACCGTCACCAATCCACACCTAACCAGAGTATCCGTTTATGTGCAGGCTGCCTGCTTAAGCTCACCCTGGCTAACAATCTCCTGGGTGGAGTTCAGAGAGGCACTGACAAACTGTGTGTCTACATGAGATGACTGACGGATATTATATGTTTTTGCTCGTTTGTTTGTTCACTAGCTAACACATATTTGAGATGCGTCAATGCTGGAGCTGTCAGGAGAAACTTTATACAGAATATTTGCACTATGCTAGCTGAGATTGGGTGAATACTGAAATTTACACCCTGTTCTCCGAGGAAAAAAATATTACCTCAACATCTTCTCAACTCCCAGACTCCAGGTACACATGTATCAGCGCCTGTATAATTTACCAGTGCTGACAGAAGGCCTTTGTCACAGCAGGGAAAGCATACGTGTACCTAACAACATTAACAATGGCTCTGCTCCTTTTTGAGTATGTCAGTGAGCCAGCCAGCAAAAACAATACTCTGACACAACTGAATAGAATGCAGCTGTTAATATTGTTGTTATTGATTACAGTCAGGCTTCTCCTGTTACGACATGTCAAATCATCTGTTGTAACAAAGGACAATTAACTCTCTCTCTGTCAGACTGAAAAAGTTTGGACAAACCGATGCCACACCTACAGACTTCTAAAAACTACTAGTCCAGATGTGGAAGGATATAAAATAATTTATTGCACAGACCATGACCTGTTTTGTGATTACCTGTCAGTAACTGTGCAACAATAAACTACTATTACTACAAAACTGCTTGGTTGATTTGAATAATATGACTTGAGTGTTTTATTTAAAGTTTTGAGTTGACACTTTAGAACTGAGTTAATATTTATTGTCACTAAAAAGTTTATAGTTTTTTTAAATTTAGTGATTCAGCAATGAATTGTTAAGCCAAAATCACATATTCCTTAATTCCTAAGGTCACATCTTTAAATTTCTGTTCTGTTCAACAAACAGTGCAAAAGATGTTCAATTTCCAGTGATATAAAAATTAGAAAAAGCAGCAATTTGTCATATTTAAGGAGCTGCAACCACCTAATGTTTGGTATTTTTCCCTTGATAAATTATTTAACAAATTGCTGTTGAGCATTTTTCTATCAATTGACAAAGGATTGATCAATTTATTACTTCAACATTGTTGTTTTGAAGTGGATCAACAGACTAGTCGTTCAACAGAAAATTAATCAGTAAGTCTTGTGATCAGTGTATTGGTTAGTCTGTTTATCAAGCAAAAATGAGAAACATTCTCATTCCAACTTCTCAAATGTGAAGATCTGCTGCCTTTTTCTGTTTAACTATTGTTGAATACTTTTGGGTTTTGACATTTAACAACACCACCACCTAAAACCTTTGGTTTAAGGAATAGATGATGGCCATTTTTGACAATTTATGGATCAGATAATTATTCAGTTAATAAAGAAAATAAGCAGCATGTTAACTGACAACAAAGACAATTATTAGATGCAGCCCTGTTATGTTCAACACTAGAAGACCCTAACCTAAACTGAGAAGAATAAAATCATTAACTCTTGGGTGAAATGTATTACTTTAAATATATAAGGAGATCTTTGTAGATGTTTTGCAGGAGTTTATGGGGAGAAGTTGATACGATGTGGCAATTGGACCTATGGCATAGTCAGGTGTTTTAGAATATACGAAACTGCTTCACAAGCAGGCCCTTCCTGCAGACTGCTGCCTATCCTCATACAGAAATGATAGAATTAATCAAGAAATCAATGAGAGAAAGAAAGCAAAAAATAAACGATTAAATAAAAATTGACGGTCAACGACTTTGGTAATCAATTAATCATTCAGGCACATTTTCAAACAAAAAGGACAAAAATTCTCTGGCATCAGCTTCTCAAATGTGAGTTTGGCTGCACTTTGTTGTCATATGTGACCGTAAACTGGTTATTTTTGGACTCTCGTCTGTTGAATGGACAAAGCAAGGGATCTGAAGAGGTCACCTGTGGTTTTGGTAATTTTTTTTAAAAGCAATACAAAATTATATTTGCATATAAATAAAAAAAAAACACGTTTATTTCAATTGATATTCATAGCTTGTAAAATATAAGGATTTGATTCTATTCTTTGTTATACATGACACTGAAATTAATATATTTTAACTGTGGGTTAAAAACCAAAACAAAACCAATAGACGACCAATCAGTCGTCTGTTGCAGCCCTAGAAAAAAAAACAAAAACAAAAAACTACTCGGTAAGTTGAGAAAATAATCTGGAAAATAACCTGCGATTAAAAATAGCTAATAATAATAATAATAATAATAATAATAAAATCCCATCTATGCTGCATAGGTGCAACTGAATTCCACAGTCAATCAATTCATAAAAAAAAACAACTATAATTTTTGTTCCTCATTCCTCAGCGGATTAAAGAAAACAGAAAAGAGAAAAAGAAAAAGTTGTCCCGCCCCACTTCATCAGCCAGCGACAGGCTGCACAAGCCCGAGCCAGATCGCATCCTACCTCGCTGTTTGCTTTACGCTGGCACCACCCGTCAACCGTGATGGAGACGATAACGCGGCCGCCCTCTGCAGCCAAAGCGCGCAGGGCGACATTAAACCGCATTAAAAACAGGAGGAGGCGGCGAATCCTCCACAGGAAACGGGAGCCGGCGCACACGCACCTGCGCGCGCATGCGCACACGGACACGCACCGCCGCGTGCACGCGCGGAGGAGGAGGAGGAGGAGGAGGAAGGGGGGGGCGGCGGAATCACTGTGGCGAGTTATAAGTGAAAACAGGAAGAGAGATCAAAGCGCCGCGGACGGGTCGGTGGACGTCGTCCGGTGCTTCGGTGGAAATAAAACGCGTTTCGAGTTTTAAAGAAAAACACAAACTTTTCCTTTTAAAAGTGACACAAAAAAAGCGAGACGCGCGCCTGGGGATGAAGCCGAGTGACGAGGCTGCGTTCCGCCGTGACTTTTACCTGGAGGGGACTTTGCAAAGAGCCGGTTCGTGAACGTTTTCGGGGGGTTTTTCGTGCGGGGACTCGCCGGGACGCGCAGCGGGCTCATGACATCGGGCAGCGCTGTCATTTTCTAACGCGGCGGAAACTTACCCCGCACTTCAGCTGCGACGAAGACGCCGAGAGCGCGGCTCGGTGGCGACTCTCCGGGGGGGGGGGAGCGAAAACGGGGAAATAAAAAAGGACGAAATGAAATAAAACGATGAGGAAAGAAGTTAAGGAGCCGCCGGTACTCACACGACATCGATAACACACGGAGGAGCGAGCTGGACGAGGATGCATCAGTCGGTCGTGAGACGGGGTCCGCGCAGCGCCGGAGCATTTCTCCGCCTCGCAGCTTCAGTGTCCGCGGCCGCGCTGGCGTGGCGACGGGCTACGGCGGCGCCGGCGGTGCTGGAGGGCGTCGGCGTCCCCGGCCTGGGGCATAAAACGGCCCCGAAACTTCTGCCCGGTTGCTGGAGGAGCAACAGTGTCGGTGCGTTGCACAGAGACCGACGTGGCAAACCCGCACCTCCTCTCCCCGCGACGTCATCGGCCCGCGACTCCGAGCGGGACTGCACAGTCGCAGTCGGGACGCGGCGGAGCCGCTGATCCGGGGTCGGTGCCGCCGCCGCCGCCGCCGCCGCCGACGTTCACCGGTGGTTTTATGATGTCACGGTGTCGTATTAACGACGTGTATCGACGATTTTATTTCTGGTTGCAGTTTGGATCGGTGACCTCATTCGGTGTCATGATAATGTTATATTGATTGTTCTGTTTTTCGATTACATTTATAATTGATTACATTGTTAATCATCTTATCGATGACATTCATCAGTGATTTTATTATTAATTGCGCTCGTTATGAATTACTCTTATTATTAATTATATTAATGACGTTGATCAGTCATTTTGATATTTATATAATTTAATGATCCGTGCCCTTTATCATTGATCATATTATTGATTACATGAATGTTTCATGACTTTATTAATGTTCTTATTGATAATTTGTTTCTCTCTCTAATTTGTACTTTTATCAATGATTTTAATGATTGATTACATCAATTATTAATGGCATTATTATTGATCTCATTAATTACTTTTATTAGTTATTACATTATTGATTACATTAATTACTAATGATTTTTATCAATGATCCAGTCCTTTGTTAATTTTATAAATGATTTTAAATTACGTATTAATGAGTTTTGTTACTTATTTCCTTAGATTCGGAATGTTTTACATCAGCCCTTGGCTAAAACCTCAAAAAAAACAAAAACAAAACAACAACAAAAAAACAACCCAGAAGCCTAGTAGCCCTTGATGACCTTGTTCTGCTTTATGTTCTCTATACTGTGAACTTATCATGCAATTAACAGCAGAGGATAACTAGTTTTAAAAGTGCTTGGAAAAACTTGAAACTATAATTGAGGTTAAAATTCAAATAGCAATAAGAACAATAAACAATTTTGTTGTACCTAAAAGGTAAAATGTTTATTTTCAATATTATCACTAAACACAAACTGGAAAAAAAAGATTTTTTTTTTTCCAAATTTCTGAAACATACCATGATATATGAAAAAAATTTGTTGCTGTTGTTTTTGTTGTTGGTGGTGGTGGGGTACCAGTTAAGTTTGTTACATTTTCATATTTCACTAGCAACTGTAATTTAAAAAGAAGAAAACCCTTTTGGGGCCTGTTACATTGTTGACATTAATCAGAATTCCTACATCAACACCATGTAAAATAATTATTTACATGCAGCATTTACAGTTATTTATAAGAACAGAGTAAATACTTCAATCATCATATTTAAAATCCACTTTTGCTTTAAACAATGGCACACACACACTTTTTCCTTCAAAACGTCAGTAAAACAAATGCATTATAGTCACTTCAAGAAATTCAGGAGATATGAAAAACAACTATTTACAAAAAATGATTGGACTAACTTCAGCATTCACAGGAATCTATTCATATTTATGTGGGTTTAAATAGCTCTATTATAACCACAGGTGTAATTAGTTTACTGGCCCTAAGACTCATTTCTTCTTATTGGTTACGGCTTTATGGCTTTATCGATATAAGAATGAACTGTGTTGCTGCCAGACAAATACAGTATCAATAGGACCAACATTAATCCAAATTAGGAATAATCTGACATGACGCTCTTTAAGAAAAAAAACAAAACAATTCACCTCAGAATATTTTCATTATACTGATGGACCGGCAGAGGGGGGAATTATCCCAAAAATCTGCTAAGTAGTCCCAGTGAAGACTTGCTGGTTTTTCCTAAATTATGCCATTTATGGGCTGCCTGATAGGTTTCCTCGTTGACATAAATCATTTGCTTTACCATGTGCAAACTGAGGAGGATTATTCCAAATTCCGAATCTCACATTTTATGAATCCCTCTGCCAGCTTTTTCAATCATTAAAAAAGGTAATAAAAGTGTTCAATACATAAAAAATGGTGGCATTTAAACTTTTACCAGTAGCCAGACAACAAGGCTCTCAGTTCTAAAGAGGTGTGCATGTTCTCTGAAACAGAGGTCGCAGGGCGTTTCACAGCTGGATGGGGTTCAGATGACGACACTGGTGCCACTGCGATAACTCTTGTCCTGAGAGAGACACACCAACTTTAGATTCAGGTGTTTTTTACAATGACTGTGCATTTGACGATGTGTGAATTTGCCCTGATGTAAGTGCGTTAGTGTAGTTGCAAGAGTTCCTATCAACTAAAGCAGCGATTGTCTTACAGAGTAGCGTTCGTTCCTCTGTGCTCCCGGTTTCTGTCCAGGCTCGTACTCGGTGTAGGTGGGAGGTTGGTCAGCCCAGCCTCCACCTCCTCTCCTCCCTCCTGCCCCTCCTCGTCCTCCGCCTCCTCTCCTGCTGCTGCCCTCGTCATCTGAGCTCCAGGACCCTCGTCTCGGGTGCCGTGAAGCAGGGGGAGAGTAGTCTCTCCTGGATCTGCTGTCAAACAGGTCGTCCCTGGAACGGGAGCGGGGCCGGTTCATGCCTCCTCGGGCCCCGCTGTGGCTCCGCGCATCCAGTGAGTCCTGGCTGTAGCTTCTGGGGATGCCTCTGGATCTGGTGGGCGAGGGGTAACGCCTACCCCCCGCTGCTCCCCGCTCATCGCGACGGCCGAAGCCACTGCGGCTGCTCTCACTGGAGCTCGGGGGGCGAGTCTTGGGTGCAGCGGGTGGGATTCTGCCTGGATGCTGCTCCTTTATTGGTGCAAGTGTGATGACACGACGCTCCACTGGGCCGTCGTCAAGGGCAGAGATCATGCTGGGAGGGCCGGGGGAAAACGGGATGGTGACGGGCATGTGCTGGGGAGGAGGGGGGATCTGCTGCATGTGGGCGGGTGGAGGTGGCTGGGACTGATGGGAAGAAGAGACAAGAAGAAGAAAGAAATAGAGAAGTAAATTCAAACAGAAGAAAACACAAATGAAAACCACCAGTCACACATTTCAATAAATTTCACAAAAAAACTTAAGCTTTACTGAGAATCAACAGTACAGGTACAGTATATACTGATTTGGCAGTTAAAACATAAGAAATGCTGCACTTCATTGTACCGTAACAACAGGAAACAAAACAACTAGTGCCCTGACATGAAAAAATATCTGTCTCGCAACCCCCCCCCAGTGGTTTACAGTATAATAGAGGGGTACCACCATATCGCCTGAAACAGAGACCATCCTTCATTAACATCATATAATGTAATACACATTCATGAAAAAAACAAAACAAAAACATTTACCTTTATTCAATAACATAAAATGCACTATTCCACACAGGATATTGCAAATATATAATGAGTGTGACCAATCATAGGAAAAAATACCTCAGGATCAGGATGGCTTAGCACCTCTGTGAAACAATTTCCTGATGGAAACCCCGCATCAGCTCTTAGTTTAAAACATTTTTGGGGTATATTTTAATATCAGCTCAGTTGTACATCACAGTGGAGCATATACTCTGTCACTTGGCCAGCTCTGCGGAGATGAGAAAGGTGCCGGGGTCTGAACTTCTCTCTTTGTTTGTTTTTTTTATTCTTGACACTACAATTTCTTTCACTTTTCCTGACAAAAATACTCTGGCGTTCGCTGACAGATTTGAACACGGGCAGTTACATACCTGCAGCAGAGGACTGGCCATGTCCATCCCCCTCACCTGGCTCTCCAGGTAATCAAGCATCTGATTGTTGTTGGCAGGGGCGTGGTTGCTGGGGACAATGGGAGGGGGCATGCTGTAAGCCGAAGACTGAGGGGGAGGGAGGGGCATTGGCTTCATAGGGATGCTCTTCCCTGAAACAGATCCTGAAGAGGCAGAAAAATCAAATAAGATGATTCAAATTTGTGGACATATGTTGATGAATACCTGTCTACAGTCTATGGGTATTAAAGCCCCAATATGCTCATTAACTGACTTGCTGTGTTGCGTGTGCATTACCTGAGTAGAGCAGCGGGTTCATCTGGGTGGAGGCGTGGCTCATTGGTCCATATATTGGTTGTCCTCCTAACCAGGGAGCCATGGCCCTCTGAGCTTCCTTCATCATACGATACTGCATCACCGCTGAATGGTCAGGAAAGTGCGTTCTTTAATAATTATCAATACAAGAAAACATCCTCTCTACGTACAGGGGCTCTCTGTCTGCACTGTGGTGACGTGTTCTTGCACTGGTTTTGCATCGATATCAACTAGTACAAGTAGAGTGGACACAGGTAACCAATTACAATTCACATTTACATTTTATGTTTGTCATAAAGTAGCTAATCAATGCCTGGGATTATAGCTGGGAGCAGAAACTTTGAATACTCCTTGTTTGTGCTTTCAATTGCTTGTGGGAAACCCCAACATTCAGCACCGGAGTCATGTCAACTGCTGAACAGCAGGTCTGTATTGGGATAGGTACCCATTTTTCTGACATCCAAGATGTAACAATGGGCTGCTGTTGTCAGGAAGACCTGAAAAATGAACCATAAGCCACCACGGACATCATAAAACAGATCCTGTAGATTACAGGATATTTCTTTCCACGTCTGTCTCAAAACACTCACAGGCCCATATGTGAGAATTGTTTCTCTCTCTAATTGTTCCTCTTCTCCATACTGTCCGTTAAGTGATGCGTCCTAACTTGATATCATTGCAAGAGATGGGAGCAATCGCTGCAGCCCCTTATTTGTGAATACCTACTAAACTGCAGCTGAACATAAACTTGACTAACTCACTAGTCTCAGTTACACAAATCAACTGGGTTTCCTCTTAACTTACGCCGTTTTTAGTGCAAAATTCCCCACTTTTTTCAGACAGTATTTCTTTCTTTTTTTTCCGCCAGTGGAGGAATAGTAATACAAAGAGGTAATAAAATCAGAGTCACTTGGGGATGATACCCATTTGATTTGGCTAATTCAGACTGATGAAGCCTCAAGTTAGCATCAGTTAAACTTCTACTCACTTTTAAACAGAACAAAGACTGTAGATTTTATGCCCCCATCACTTACACTGATATCATGCTAGAATAAAATCTTATTACGGCCACTATGTACAGGGGGAATGATTACAGCGACCAATAAGTGTCATAGTGTTTATACAGACATGAGTATTGTTTTGAGACAAATCTTAAAAAAAAAAAAATGGAAGCTACCCTTGGAATGCAACCATGGCCAAAATTCCATGATTTCTTTTTGTTTTATTTAGTCCCAAGTTGCCCAACTGTTTGCTTTTTATTGAAGCCTGTTTAGTTAATGGGGGCGAGGGGGGGTCCTTAAAACAGCAACGAGCCGTCAATCTTTCTCTACCTTTTTCTGGACAGCAGCACTGCTGCGGGCAGCAGGGACAGCGCACATAGCAGCAGCATCTCTGGGGGCAGCACTGGCAGCAGCAGATGCCGAAGAGGATGATCAGAAGGATGGCTCCGATGATGATGAACAACACTGTCAGCCAGTCTGAGAGAGGAGAGGAAGAGGGAGGCTCAGTGCGGGGTTACCAAGGGAACAAGGACCTTGTCAATAGTTTTTTTTTTTCGGTTATGTCTATGTCCTAATGTTAAAGATACACACTCTGATTTTGTTACAGCTCCCATCACAGACGTCAAAAGTAGAAGTTGTGTACGTTTGGGGTCACAATAAAATCAGTGAGTGTATTGTGGTGTATTTTTACTCCCCCTGCGCTACCGGTGTACATGTAAGATTAGCTAATAAACCCACAGGATCCCATGCAAAGAGAGAGAGAGAGAAAGAAAGAAAGAAAGAAAGAAAGAGAGAGGGAGATTGGCCCTGGTTTTCTAGTGAGTCAGCAGCTTGATGGACGCCTGCGGGATGTGGAGAAGGGAACACGAGTACGCTGTCTCGAGGTATGGATGGCAGGCTGCAGATTGCTGCAAAAAGCAGTGCAGGGACATCACAGATCCGCCATCAAGCTGCGAGGATCACCTCCACACCACTGGAAGGCATCAAAAAGGACGCCCTCCCTGACACCGCCCCCCTACGGGTTAGAACCCCATGGGAACCCTATGGCAACCCTATGGGTGGCGGTGTCAATGTCCGTGTTCATGAACAAGCCTCGGGTTACTGTATTTTGTTGCATATTTAGAGTAAATCGACAAGAACTGCACCACACTCTTTCTTGAGCCTTCCCATTTTTATTGACAGAAGTAGATTTAAAGCATTATTAGTAAATGCTCGGACACAGAGTTCAAGTTGCTGTTGGGACTCTTAAGACTTTCTGGCCCATCTGAAGAGCTTTTCAACGCATGTCAGTATTTTTAACCGTACATTTTTGTCCCCCCTTTTGCTTCTTACGATAGACGATGAGTTTGATTTCTTTGTCAGAGTCTCCAGTGGTGTCACCAGCAGCGTCCACATTGCAGAAGTACACACCATTGTCCCACCACATCACCTCAGTGATCACCAGGTCTGCCTCTGTACACACACACACACACACACACACACACACACACACCTCAAATTAAACAGTGGTCAGGGTAAAATTTCAACAATAAACTCGTTGGAGCAAGATGGAGTTACATGTTATAGCCACAAAAGATAGTTGAAGTAAAGAATGCAGGATAATAAAATGCTGGCGATCTTAAAACCATGTTTAGTCGAAAGACCAGATGTGGTTCTTCTCTACACAAGCCCCGACACCACCTTTGCTGGACGAGACCTCATAGTGTTTGCCTGAACTCACTATTTTGGATAGTGATCCTGCGTTCGCGGTACTCTGGTCCCAGCGTCGGCTCGTTGGATCCTCTCTTCTGGATCACAGTGCGCACCGTCCGCTGACGATCCGGACAGTCGTTCGACGGGTCTTGTCCTAACTGTAGTGCAGACTGGTACGCTGCAGAACCAGAGGCAAAGTTTTTTATTAACATGATAAAGGCCTTTTTCTATAATTGATCTTTTCTTTGATGATTCTGTTATTTTGTATTTTTATCCATGCTATCAGCCTGTCTCTGGGGATGGTAATGAGTGTGCTGGGCTCCTGAACAGATTGAGATTAAATTTTTTTGACATTTATAGTCCCCAAACAATATATTTCACTAACTTTGGTGATTCCCTGACTTTTCCTCCAGCACCAAGGTCATGTCAAATATTTTACTTGGCCAATACTTTGTTTTATGACCAAAATCAGGCTTGGCTGTAGTTAATTGGCATATGTTTGCATGACAACATGCTAACTGCGATTTGTTAGATTTGTTATTCAGCTCCAAGTAGCAATCTGTCGAATTCCAGCCTCAGAGAGCTGCTATCATGGCTTTAGACTCTTAATCTTGTCGTAAACATATTAAAATGTCATCAACAACCCAAGCTACTGATCCAGTACAAATGCCTTCATCACCCATGCAGGGGTCTATTTAAGACTATTTCAGACTACTTCATTATTCCAAAATTCTTCCTTTATCATCACCAACCAAAGGTTTATATTTGGGGAGAGAATAGTTGGAGCCTGAAGATATAATACACCCTCATAATCAAATAAATACACCATTTAGACTAGGCTGACTACATCTCTACAAGTTTTATTTGTTGTTGTTGTTGTTCCTGATGAATATTATATGAGCGCATGAGACTATTTCTATAAACATGATGTCTTTTCCTCGGCAGGTGATGCCTCACCTGCCTCCTCTCTTTCATGCCTAGAGCATAGTCCAGGGAGAAGCGATACAATGTGGGTATAACGTCCTCTCTGAAACTCATAATGTCACCTCTCTCTCTGTTATGCTCTGGTTTGGTGGTTGTGGGTTTGTTTCTTACACGTAGAGTAGTACTCCAGCACAGGGTCCTTGCAGAAGGACTTGAACCTCCAGGTGACCAGGACATCTTGGATGTTTGCAGATGTGCTGTAGTCGCAGCGGAGGATCACTGAGGCGAACAGAGCTGTGCTGCGCGTCTGCTCGGGTACGATCACCTGAATACACACCGACACTGTGGACGGACGACAAACAGTTTGGGGTCACAACTACAGCACAATTACCCCATTTGTGCACTTGCGTGTAAGGCATAAATCTAACCCAGGTGCCAAAATGCTGTCTGGTAATTTAGAGAAACAGCACCCTTCAGTGTGTGTTGCAAATAGTCGAGGGGGGAAGGACAGGATGAAAAGCAAACGTGTGTTAGGGTTGCTCTCGACCAAGGAGTTTATTTTCAAAGTGGCAGAACCGGAAAAACAGGTGACACAGACAAAGGCACAGGAGATGCCTCACTGTGAAACCACCGGCTAAACATTCGAAACCTGGAATGAAACCTGTTGAGTTACACTGTCCCTGAATGAGGATGGGTCACGGCGACTCCTTAGAATAAGTCGGAAGACTGAAGCAGAACTTTAAACAAACAAGACTAAGTAAAATACATCAGTGCTCCACTTTATATCTACCTGTAAATAGGTGTCATTAAACTCCTCCAAATTAAAACAATGATTAAAAAAGTAAAAGGAACGCAGACATACACACACTGTGATAATAAAATCTAAATTATATATTCCAACACAGACTTTAGCAGACTTCGGCTACTCACGGTGTGTAGCTGGACTGTGGGATAAATAAAGTCAAACCCGATATTCATCTTTGTGTCAGATAAACAGGAAGAGTCATGTGACCGATACCCGCAGTTTAGGTTGTTTTGGGATTTTTTTTTTTCCAGTCGGAATTTTTAAAAAAGAATTTCGACTCATAAACAGGTTTAAACGACTTGTTTTTCCAAAACAACACGAAGCCGACGAGTGAAGAAACGGAGTTTACCTGTTAGGAGAGAGAGCAGGAGGATCGCGGCAGGTAGCATCCGCATGATTGACAACAACGATGCAAATTGTTAAAGAAAAACGAATGAAACGTGGGAATAAAAAAAAAATGTATAGATTTACTAAAGGAAAAGGGAGAAGAGAGAGAAGAGGAGGGAAAAACAAAAAGATCTAACCGCCAGGCCCACAGTTTAACCTGAAACTAAACCCAGGAGTTCATTGTCTCGCCCGCTTCATTTGCCTCAATGAGTTTCTCTGCTGTTAATGCCCCCGGACTGCGTCCACCTCAGGCCACGCCCCTAAACAGGTGAGCTCATCTTAACCCGTGACGTCGCCAGGTACCTGAAAGTCCCCTGAGATGAGAGTCGATGACGGGAAGACTAACTGGAGGCTACAGAAAGAGGAAAATATGATAAAATAATACACGGTTTGTACAATAAACCAGTAATTATTTATATTTTGATATGTTTCATTATCCCATAAGAGGATCTCCAATTAACAAAATAAAAGCATTACATTAGTGAGTAAGATAATATTGACATCACCTAAATTTTCCGAGGGGTATTTAAATAAAGAAGTTGTATTTTTCAACAACTGAAGCATTACATTAGTGTCTTAGAATATATTAAAATTGAAATTAAGAAAAGCTTCAAAAGAATCCTAGATATTTTCAGTCAGTTTCAGTTTTTAATAGGTGGCTTTTTTTTCCCCCAAACATAAGAAATTTGACCACAACTTATTAAATAGCTGAATGACTGAATGATTAGTTGCACTCATAGCTCAGTTTTTGCTGAAAAAGAAAATAAATAAAACATGCAGGTGGAGTCAGGACAGTTTATGTGCTCAACAAAGGATAAAGCTAATGCATAGAAAGTCAGTCAAAATGAACCCGGGCTCCAAAGGGTTTCTGTTATGCTGAGTCAATTTTCATGCAGTATTTTTTTAAATGAAAGTCAAAGGGTTTGTTTGTTTTTTAAAAATGTTTTCACTAACATTTATGTACAGTAAATTTAACAACTTCTTCCACTTGAACTTTGTCTGGGATGTGTTTTGTATTTGTGTCTGACAGTAATGAGGGTTAGAAATGCTGATTCAGCAGATCAATCTCATATTTAGAATACATTTTTATGAATAACAACAACAACAGCAACAATAATGTTGTAGTTGTTTTTTAGAATTTGTATCAGATGATAAATAATATAACAAAAAAAGCATTTGTTCAGTCATAGGAAAATGCATTTTTGATTATTTTCCTCAATTTCTATATTGGACACAATAGTCAATGAAAGTCTTTTTTCCTGCATTTATTCCACATTGAGGTGTAACTCTAAACTAGATCCACTAGATGTCAGCCGTACACCGTCTCCATCTGAGCCGAGGCTTCATTAACTTTTGATTTCTGTCTAAGTTTGACTGGTGAGTTCCCTGCAGCTCATGTTGAACAACCAGGTCTTTTCAAAGCACAACCGTCGTAAACGTTTGCATCGACATGCATATGTATGGGGCCACTTTTGTGTGGTGCGCTGAAGCGCTGTCGAAGTCCTTCAGTCTCTGCGAGATTGTTTTTCCCTCTGGTTACACCCACTCTGCACCTGCAGCCCCTCACAGTGTTATTATTTCTTTTTCCTGGAAACATCTGCCAAGATCCACTCTCTGTTTCCTACTTGTTCTCCCTTGTATCCTGTTCTTCTGCTGAGGCCTTAAAGCACAAACACAATTTCACTCCATGTTTAGTGAGAGATGATTTCCCTAGTTATGCATCTGATTTGGTTAGTACAAGGTACAAATGAAAAAAAAAAATAGTTACACTAAAAACCTGTCAGCATTACATTTGCCTAACACTGTGCCAGTTAATTTAAATCCACCTACAATACCCTGCAGCTACTGTGTCTGCCTATAGAGCCACATCAGGGCGATGAAAGGGTCGTTCAAAATTAAAATAACCATCAACCTTCCTCAGTTACAGAGGAAATAGTTTTATCACACCTAGGTCTGTAGTCTTTTATTGAATGAAATACAATAAAGCTACGTGTTTTCATGTTGCACAGGTCTATTTATCAGGACTTGGAGTGTAAGAAGCAGTAGCACTGATTTAAACAGTGGAGGAAAGTAATCAAGTAGATTTACTCAAGTACTTTAAAAAAATTTCAGGTACTTGCCTTTTACTTGAGTATTTCCATCTTAAGCTACAACAGTTCAGAGGCAAATATTGTACTTTTTACTCTAGATTTTTCTTACAGCCATCATTACTTTAGAGATTCATGTTATTATTACACATATTAATACAAAAAATGAAATAATGAGGCATTATTATAAATTCAGCCACTCTGCCGTATTTCATAAGGTTAAGATTATACATTTACTCATTATTGCATCAGTAATGCAGATTTATATCATAATGTACACTCTCAAATGGGTCATTCTGCATAATGAGCGTGTTTACAGATTGTATAGAATACTATAGTATAGTATATTTTGATGGTCATACTTTTGTACTTGACAAAAGTTTCGAATACAAGAGTTTTACTTTAAGACAGTATTTCTACACTGTTGTATTGCTTGCTTTACTTAGGTAAAACAACAGAGTATAACATGACCAAATCGGTAAAATCCTTAGATGCTATTTATGAAACAACTCATCTAATCTGCTGTGTCAGATTTCACTGACAGTGACCAAATAGATTTTAATTCAAATATTACTAAATGCTGATTGGTGCACACACACACAAAAACTACCTGGCATCACATTGTTTCCAGGTGATTCCCATCCACATCAAACCTGTGCAAAGGAGCACACACACAAAAACACAAAATAAACACAAACTTTCTACTCTGTGGTTTAAGGTGAAGTCATATTTCCCTGCTGATGTCTCTATGAAGCCCTGGAGGGAGTTGCTCAACAACATTCCCGACATACTCTGGAGCTGTGAGTGGTCACTGTCTTAACCTATCCCTCCCACCACAAACATACAGCACATGAGCTCAGATGCAAACACACCCTTCCTCTCTCACACACACAGATAAGACAAAACCTAGAACGAGACCAAAAAGAAAGATTCCTTTTCGCCCTTTGAATGTTATGACATATACATTATAATAGGATTTCTTCCTGCAGTGGTCAACCCCACCCAATTATCCCACTCCACACCAAGTGGTTTAATCAATAAAATTCGAAGATCTTTCATAAGCTTATCTATAAGCATTTTGTGTGTGAAATTTTCATCTGCAAAGAAACTAGAAACTGTAATGGTCAAATAATTGCAGTGAAGTTAATACAAGAATTCCCTCTGAAATATGATGATGGTTAAGTAGAAGATGAACACTTGGGTTAAGTTGAACTCTTTCGGAATTGGACTCCACCACCACCTCCGCATCATGATTTCTTAAACCTGGGTAGTTGGAAAAAAATCCATCAGAACTTCTGAAAAACAAGAGAGGTAAGCTGGAATAAAAACCTGAGGTCCATATTTATGCAGTTTATTTGCTGTGAAGATGTGAAGACAAACATTGTTGGTCTTAACGTTTGTATTATGTCTGCGACCCTGCTTCTTTCCATTTTAACAAACAGATATTTTAGATACTTCACGGATCTAAGTGTTGTAACAAATTCTTTACATGGACAACAAACAGGGAGGATTTCTATCGCTGAGTTGGCAGAACCGATGTGTGACTTTTAAGACAGCTGTGTGGTGAAAACAGGCAGTGTGGTTGCAACAATGAACAAAGACATGAGTCATACTCAATTACACATTGTCTCCTTTACAGAAAAGTAAATAGTCATCGCTCTCTCACTCACACACACACACACAGACACTGACACACACAGTTTTCAGTACCAGACAGCAGAGGAAAGCTAAACACTAACATTACACTTTTCTAAAGACAAGCCTACCCACCATGGATACAGGCATTATAAAATACTGTACGGTGTAATGCTAAAACAGGAGTAATACAACTGACAGACATCCAAAAATCAGTAGGTTAATGTGTGGTTTGTATATGTATGTGTTGCTGTTAGATAAAACACTAATGGCTGGTTAAGCTGTTGACTCAGCAATGATAAGAAAAGGCCGAATTTCAGTGATCATATCAGAGACACTTAATCTTATGTACAGAGTCGCACTGGAGTGCTTAGGCAAACATTACCATTTACAATTTACAACGATCATATCAGACCTCATACATAAATAGGTCGAGTCTACGTATAAAAATGTCTTAATGCTTTAGAAAAAACGTGTTTTACAGGCAAGCGGCAGTTCAGTGCCTTAAATGCTTATAAAAAATACAAAAAATTTCATCAGGTTTTAGTCCCTTGGAGAAAACAGTTACTTTGTGTAAACTCTTATCATGTTTTAAAAGAAGATGAAAACCTCTGGCCTGACATACAGACCCGAGACAATAATGTTACTGCTTCACAAGTAAGAAACTTGACTTAAAAGTAACTGAGCCGTCGCTGCAAATGCGGCAACAATCATGGATGATATTAGGTCAGTGGGCGGTTAGCGGAATTAGTCGATACCCTCATTTGTTTAGTTTTTTGTCAGTATAGCTCGCTGTATTTGGCATATATATAGATATATATCTATATATATATCGAGTCATGATCTTCACAGTGATTCCTCTAAACATCAAACAAATTGACATTTTTCTGACTGGCACTCCTATAGTTTTGGTACCGATTATTTGGCCTCTTCGGAGCTTTGTTCTTTATCTTATGTTGCATTAAAAACTAAAAAAAGGAAAGATTAAATTGGTTTCCACACTTTTTTTATAAGCTAACAAATGCTGCTACATGGTATTTAACCTTTTATAGCCAAGTTAGTTGTAACAGTATTGACTGTTTTTTTTTATCACACATGAGCAGCAGAACAAGCTGTAAACACAACATTGACATGTTATCACCTATATTTTTCATTACAAATGAAATGCTTTAGCGAACAGCTGCTCATTTACACATTCAGAGGAGCTGGTGAGTTGAGGCAACATTAGCATTCGTTTGGACTCCTGTTTCTGTCCACAGGATGGATTTAAGTCCAGTACTTGCTCTTTTAACTCAGTTTTAGCCTTCCATTAACTTTTGAGTGAAAAATGAGCCACTAGGCTCCTCTAAGTTCAGCTTGTCTCTAACTGTGTCTGTCTGCCTTTTGGTATTGAGCAGAGAGTGTAAAATAGTTTTATTAGAGCCTTTTTTTGCTGAAAAGAAAATACACTTGTGAGAGTCACAAACTTTATAATGAAAACAGTTAAGTTGTGGGCCGGAAAAACAAAACAATAAGCCAAAAGATGCTAAAATGCTCCATAGAGCTGATGGGAACTGCAATGTCAGAAGATAATTTTTCTCTACCAGCAACACCTCTCACACAAAACACAGCCATTTGAGCCAATGTATATGTGTATAAGAATACTGCACAAAGCTACAGTATGTAACTTTGTGATATTTTCTGGTCCTAAGGAGCCATAAGAAGCAGATGGGAGAGGAGCGGAGCGGTTTGCTTTCCAGTCTCATTCTAGCACTAGTTTGATCGCAAGAACTTGCATATAATAGCTTTTGAATCAGCTTTAAAAGTAAATGTCCTTTTCTATGAGCCATTCAACTTATTATGTCACCCCCTCTGTAAATAAACTCATATCGACAGTAGGTAATGTTGGTTACTACTTCTAGCTTTAGTTAACTTAAGTCTCCTCGTTAACGCTTTCTGAATTAGGTGCCTTAGTCCCTGAATATGATACTGAATGACACAGTGTGTGTGCTGTCACACAAGTGAAGCTACAATCTGTCCTTTACGACAATGGTGTTGTCATATACCTTCTTTTCTACAACTGAGCTTTTTAAATGCAGATATCTCATCAAGTGGAAATGAATGCACTCATTGTGCTAGATGCGTAATGGAAGTCTCTCTGCTTCAGAGCCTTTTATAGAGGGATGAGGGGAGGCTAACAGTGACCTGCTTGGAGGGACAGTCCAGGTCATATACCCAGCCCACATTAGTTCAATGTTAGTCCAGCTGAGACGTATATGAGGCAGCCAGTGACAGAAACCGAGCGATGATGACTTCACCACTCCGCCTCATCCCAGACAGAAAGGCCCAGTAACAGCCTCGATAGTAAAAACATATCTGTTGTTGTTTCTTCATACATCGTTACACACTCGGAGTCAAATCCATCATCTTTTATCAGCTGGCAGTTCCTGCAGAGTTTCATGGCTTTGCACTCCGTCTGCCCGATGATTTCAGTCCCTGTGGCTGTCGGTCAGACGATGAGTGAATCTCGGCTGAGAAGAGTGTTCTGGTGAGGATAAAAAAGGGTAAGCGATCAAAACAAAAGCAGAGTTTACACAAATATATTAAAGCATATCTTGTATTGGATGAGTGAGACAGGATAGGGGTAGTGGACATTAGCCAAACAGGGTTATTATCGTGAAGTAGAACCTGGGACAAACTGCATTTCAAATTTTTTTTTTTCAAATTATTTGCAGATTTGTTTTAAGCCACTTCTCAGGGCCAGAAATAGTTTAATTATTTCATTTGGTAGAAGAAGTCTTTGAAGTTGAATACAATTTTGACCCAGGTTTGTCAGGGAGAAGACAACCAGTTAAGATTGTTATAGAGGGTAGTTGGATACAGAACAGAGTATTCTACCTAGTTTTCACTCTTGTAGCATCTGAACCTGACCTGCCAAAGGTACAACAACAACACTTACTGTAGGCCTACAAACCTTTTCTATATTGTAAGTAAGTGATTCTCAACCTTATAGCTGGGAAGATTATATATTGATATCATTTTTAATAGCGACAGGCTTGAAATATATCATCTGTGTATAATCCATCTGGAGCTCCCTCCCTTGAAAATAGAACACAAAAGTGTGCCATAATCCAATTCACATGATAACTCTCAACGTGCCGGGTTCATGAAAATGTTGGGGCCTGAAAAAATGTGTTCATAGGCTGGAATAGGTTGAGAAACTGTGCTGCAATTCAAATAGCAACAGCACAAGTTAGTTGCAATTGCTCACTTGATACTTATCTTATACCTCCATTTTAAAGCAGCAGTGTGGGCTATGGGCAACTATGCTATTTCTCAGACAATGGCTACTTTCTTTGACCTTTTTGATTATCTATGCTTTGAATTGTGATGAAACCATCAACAAATCGAGTTTTATGTCTCTTGTTTGCTCCATCTGTTCTCACATCATTACTCCCCCTTACTGTTTAGTCTCTACCTCTCTCGGCCACCTATCCTTTGCACCTTCTCAGGGGGCAAATAACAGAACATTATTTAAATGTTACTAAACATGATAAGAAATATTCAATCTTTGCCCAAATTGTGATACTAGAGTAATTTAGCACTTTTTTGCTTTGCCCTGTTTGTTCCGAAATCATAAGAAATTTCCCACAGCGTTGGGAATTTTTTTCCCCCTTGAACAAGGCCTAAATTTAATCCCTGGTTCCTCTGGTTGAAACACAGGTTTAGTTCCTGAGTTCCTCAAAAGGCTCTTGGTCCTGTTGGACCTGTAGACTCCCTTAAAAGCAGGGGAAAACAACGATGAATGGAAAATATTCAGTACTAAGGCTAGTGTTGACATTTTTCTAGCAAATATTTTCATCATTTAAACACAAATGACTAGTATTTAATAACTAGAGAAGATGCTATTAATTTTAACTCACAGCTATTGCTGCATGTTAACATAACCACCGTAAAATCCTACCAGTAATTTGTGGTCTTAAATTTAGCTCACCACTTTTCGAGATTTGTCTCTGGTTTCCTCTCTGCGACTGGACATGGAATGGGCAGGTTGAGAGGAGCGAGCATTTGTGGGGAGCAGCTGTGGACATGGCCGGTCAGTTCTGCTTCGCTCGGTGTCTGAGTAAGGAGGCAGTGAATCGACCTCTGGCCTGTTACTAGGCGAGCGACTGCAGTGCCGACTAGATTCCCCGCTGCTCTTTTTCGAGCTGCTCTTCGAGGGTGTGTCTGAATCTTCCTCGCCCCGGGGACCACTCTTTGCCTGGTTGACTCCACGTAACTTTGACTTGCGCTCCAGCAGGCTGTTTAGGAACGTGCCGTCATAGTCCCTGTCTTGAGAGGAAGATGCTGGTGGACTGACTCTACGAGGAGGAGGAGGTGGAACAGGACGTTCACTATCCCAAGTGTCCCTCCTCTTTTTGGGTGAAGGAAGTGGGCTTATGTTGTGTCCATTTTTCCTGTTCCGTCTGGGATGATCTTCATGGTCCCCGTTGCCTCCAAGCTCATTGTCATCATTGTGGTAATACTGGGGTGGACCATTGCGGTAGGAGGGATATCGACTGAACTCCACAAACTCCATCTCATAGCCTCCGAGTTCTTCCTCCCTCTTCCCTGCCCCTCTGCCTCCTCTCTGCTTGTAGGAAGAAGCAAACTCTTCCAGCTCTTCCAGTGAGCCAGTGCGTCCAGCAGTACGATACTTCTTTCTCTGCAGATGTTCTGAACGAGGGTTCCACCTACAAAACACAGCATGAGGCCAAGAGAGAACAGAGTATAGTGCATATTGGTTTGGATGTATATGTGTGGAATCTGTGCATTCAAAGGTGTCTGTACCTGTTATGGTTCTCCTCTTCACTGTGGTTCTGTTGCTGCTGATTACGGCCAAGCCTGCGTGACTGTGTGGAGGATGGAGGGTCATCACTGTATCGTCGTGGAGGAAGAGGCTCGTCCTGGCACCGCCGGGCCTCTGAGTTGGGTTCATCGCGATAGCGCTGGGGTGAAGGTGGGTCATCACGGTAACGCTGTGGCTCTGGGCTGCGGTTGTCACGGTAGCACTGGGTTTCAGGCTGAGGGTCGTGGTCAGGAATCATGGGAAGAGCCTTCTTCTGGATGTTTCGGTATGTTTGGCGGAAGCCAGTTTCTCCCTCGTGGAGAGAGCTCAGCTCGGAGAGACTACAGGCTGATCAGGTCAAAATAAACTAATCAATCAATGAAGAAAGATTGAAGAAAGAAAGAAATAACTGAAGAGAACATTTACTTAAACAAGGACTCTGCAGACAAAGAAAGTCAGAGTCAAGGTCTGCAAGAAATCAGTGTTGGACTGAGAGTTGTTAAACCATATTCTTTCAGGCAAGAAGGCGTGCACACTTGCTACTGTATGATATCTGAACTACTGGAAATTCAATGTGCAGAAAGCTTGAGAGCAGAGACGCATGCATAGACAAGCTCATCAGAATAAAAAGCCAAAGATATACTACCAGATGGATAAACTGTAGAGCATGCATTTGACATCTACTGACAAATCTTGAGATATGTTTGAGAGAGTACAGCCACAGGACGGGTTTATGAGGCTTACACTGGTGGCTGATGGACCTGGCAGGGTTGAAGTGAGCCAGTTGTTTCTCTACATACTGTAGCACCCTGAGAGAGTCCTGATCCCGAGGTGAAGGTACGCGGTAGGGAACCCCTACAGCATGCATCGGCACTGGAGATACACACTTGACCCATCAGCATACCAATCCTCTGCTTGTCTTTGTGTGTGTGTGTGTTCATTGTGGTTTAAGCACGATATTGGTATATTTTCTGGTTCACTGTTTTATTCTGACAGGTTTTTTTGGCTATAATGGCTAAATAAAATCGTTATCACATGATAGGCACATCAATTTGTGACATTCACGTATAGCAAAAGAAAATATAAACTAATAGAAAATATTAGATTAATCATGAGACATTTCTGAATTCCCGATACAAAGGCAGCTTTGCCAAATGGAGTTATTCCAAGCCCAGCGAGTGTTTATCCAAGTTCAGAATAAACTCAGGGGATGATTTTAAAGGGCTAAAAAATAAAAAAAAAAACCACTTCTATTTTAAAAAAAAAAACTAATTCACTTACTAATTAAGAGTTAGACCTCACCTGCTGTGAGTAGGCTGCCATTTGAAGGGGGGACAGAAGACATCTTGTCCACTAGGGAGGGTGGAGCGATGGGGACCATGGTCGGGACACCAGAGACAAAGTATGGGGGGTAGGCAGGTGTCTGAGGGTTGGAGGTGGCTATCTTTATACCCTTACCTGCCTCATACACTAAAAAAGCAATACACAATCCCATTCAGGCCTTGAGGAAATCATTCTTATTTCAAGCAGTGTCAGTATTCTAAACTCTCTGTGTGTGTGCGTGTGTGTGTGTTCATACTTACAGTGTCTGGGACAGCAGCATGTGTCGGGGCAGCACCAGCAGCTGACATAGCAGCAGCAGGAGTGAGGACAACACTGACACCAACAAACTCCAACCAGCAGCAGGAATAAGACACTGCCCAGCGCCACTGCTGCCACAAACACCCACTCTGGAAGTACACACAACACAAAATCCTGCATATAAATACATACCACCACAAATTAACATATGATCAGATTCACTGGATCCCTGTCTAGTCATAATTGGCTTGAAAATAGCTGTGTGTTTTAAAGAGCATCCCGCTTATTTAGCAATGCACGGTCAGACTCATGATAGACAACTAAAAAAACAAAAAAAAAGATAAAGCAAAGCCATACACAAATATGTACATGGAGAGAGAGAGAGAGAGAGGGGGGGGGCTGTTAGCCTCAGGCAGATTTGATGAGCAGGCATCAGAAGTCTTCTAAGCTCACTTCCTTTTAACTCAACACCAGGTGATTACTTTATTTTCAAACTTATGGTCTTCAGACCCAAATGACACTGCCTCAAATGACTTTGAGGTAATTTACGAGATTTTGCACAGCTGCCCAAGATCTGTAAACACATAATGATGTGTAATCTGCAGAGTTCTCAGTAGAATTTCAGCAGCGTTCCCTCTGTACAGTATGATGGAATGTTTACAATGACTTTAAATAGACTGTCTCTGGGTATGTTGTCTACAGGATGCTGTCCCATCTGCATGCTGTATACCATTTTACACTTATTTTTAGGATACTTTGTGTTTACCTTTAACAGTAATGAGAGTTTATTAAAAAGGAAACTTAAAATGCACTCTAAATTGTTGGATTCTTGATTGCAAGTTGAACAGAAATGAAGGAGCTACAGATTTTCTGAAAATCTGTAATAAAATGTAGTAGCAGATGTAGTAAATTACAAGTTACCTGACATATTTACAATTTACACTTTTTACAATAAAGTCACAATATACTGTAGACTTTTTTAGAAAACCCAAAAATCGGATTTACCTTGTCTTGTGAAGACCTTCAATTTGTTTATTTTTAATAGCTACGTTCTGTACTTTATTCACCTCTTCTATTTCTCAAGTCTCAATGCAGCTTACTTGGGAGCTACAGATGCACTAACATATCTGTTGTATGGTGTTTGTAATTTATAAAAGAAAAAAATCCGAGAAAGGCTGACAGTGTGACCAGTTTAAGAATGTAACTGTAGCCACAGAGGACAATGAAGATAATGACCAAAATTTAACCAAAATCAAAGAAACATTGGAATATATTTTTTCCTGAATGTTCAATGCTCATGGCATTCCTTCTTCCTTAATGAGATGCATTTCCTGTTGAAAAAGTACATTGGGACGGGAAATAGCACAGTAAGGAGTCATTCGAAACTGAAAAGTTATTGGACATCAGGTTTTTACTTTTGTATGTACTCAAAAAATCAAAACAAATGAAATCTAAAGAAAGTGAGTTGTAACAAAGACAAGAGTATTAGAGTATTGAGGTGAGTGATTAAGGAGGTACCACAGATGTATCTGTCTATAGGGACAAAGCAAAGGAAAGGGAAGGAGAAGGCAGATAAGGAAATCTCTAACAATGTAAAACCAAGGACCACATTGTCTGTTACACACACATACACACGGACACCAAAAACAAACAAATACATAAACACACACACACACACACACATACACACGCGTGCGCACACACACACACACACACACACGCATACGCACACACACACACACACACACACACACACACACACACACACACACACACACACAGGAAACCTGTTTTTGCTACAGGAAGGACAGTTTATACTGCCCTGTAAGATACTGAAGATTTGCTTTTGACACAGATTTAGTTCATAACGTGGTCTCATTTGCAACCATTATGATCCCTACAAACAAACACACACACAAACGCACACACACACAAAGGACTGAAGAAGTATATTTAGATTTCAGAGCACTGGGGGAGTCAATGTAGACAACAACATGTACTCATGCTACACTAACACAAGAGATAAGCTCGGTGTAGCCATTCTGGCCGAGTGAATCATACCAAGTCATTTTGGGAGCTACTTCCATATAATCCATCCCTTCATTTATCATTTCCCACAAGCTCTGTGATAAATACACAAGTATTAAAGGAATTTGATGTAACATACCAACAAGCCTAAGTTTTACTGGGTAGTGTCCACATGATGTGGGATGACATGTTTACCACAACCATGAATAACTTTAATGACCTTAATAGTTGTTTTCCAGCACAGCTCATCTTAGAGGGAGTGACGGCCAAGTCATTATCTGATGAGTGTGGATCAGACCATCGTGTTAAAAATGGCTCTGAAAGCAGCTCTGTCAAAGCGTCATTATAGCTGAATCCCAAACACATGCTTAACAATTTACCGATGTGATAGGAGAATAGGTTAGGCAGTATCAGAGCCGTTAGCGTAGGAACCATTAAACGTGGTGGAAAAAAAGTCAACTTTCTCTTCACATCTCTTTATCAGACTCTTCTTTTATATGATCATGTGTAAATGTTTTGTATTTTCTACAGTATTCCCTACAGAATACCCTTCACCACCAGCATTCAAATGGTTCCTACGATAATGTTTAGAGCAGTAAGTAGGGTTAGTAGGAATGGAAGGAACCAGGTGAGGGGGAGAACACATTATGCCCCTACCTGGCATAATCTTCAAATCAAAGTCTGGCAGCAGATCTTCAGGCACACCTGAGAAACCTGGAGAGAGACAGAGCAGAGGTAACGAGAGGAGACGAGTGGAGAGGAGAGGAGGTGAGGAGAGAGGAGAGGGGAGGGAATGAGGTTGATATAAATTGGAATGATTGATTCAGAGAAAGTTACTGCTGCAACAGCATGCACAAGGAGAAAAAGGAAGACAAGAACAATAAGATATACAGAAAAAAAGAGAAAAAGATAGAAAGAGTTGGCAGGTCAATAGCAGCATGCACCAGAGCACATTCTGGTCTTGTTCCAGTAAGCCTCCAAATCAGAGCAACTTATAAGCAGATTTCTGATATCTGAACTTTCTCTCAAGAAAAGGACTATCTTAATTCTTATTTCTGATTTTAAAGGCTGTAAGGTTATCTGTATGATAAGAAGACAGACTGGAACATGAATAATTCTCATAAGAATAACATGACAAACAGGCAGAAGCTGTGAGTAATGTTACATGCAGAGCTGCAAAAAAATCACAGGAGGGAACATTCCTCATATCCAGAGCCAGAAAAAAACATAAACAAACTGCAGAGAAACATTTTCTTCCTGAAATTATTTCTTTATCTCTCTGTTCTCTGGCCAGTAAAGAGCGTGACTCCTGGATGACAACATCAGCACCAAGTGTAGGCCATTGGCTATCTACTAGCCACTGGCTATCTACTTTGGATCTGGCTTCTCATCGTCAAATTACCCAGAGTCAACATTTGATCGCTCATCGATATTTTTCATTGGAAAAGACCAATGTTGAAAATATGCAGGTAATGTTAGCAGACTTCACATTTACCTACACTAAAATGATAAACTATTGGTTAACGTGCTCTGTCCAACCTGATGATCATATTCTGTCAAAGACTGGAGAAGAGACACATCACTCTGTAAAGTCACTCTAAGACCGCAACCTAACTGCATTTTTATAGCATAAATCTGAACGCCATTTTTGCTCAAGTACTGGCTTTATACATACATATATATATAGTTATATATATGTTGTTATATATACCGTAAAGGAGGGGGGGGGTTTGTCTAAAAGGTTGAAATCTGGTTATTGTGATGGAGAGTAGGACTGACTATTTCTATCTGTAAATACGTGTTTCAAGAAAGGAAAAGTGAAACATCAACACCAAACCCAAGGCCTTAAAAACAATCACCACCTGTCAATAATTGTCCCTATATTGTGTCTTTCTGCTTTATTTTTTTTCTTCAAAGAATACTTTAAGGGACTCCACACAAGGTCAGTAGGTATCCAAATGAAGTATTAAGCATGATCAATAACACAGAGTGTGTCACAAGCTGGTGCAAAAATGTGCTAATTTGCTTGAGTGTGTTTTGTTTGAGTGCATATTTCCATGTGACCTTGTAAGTTTAAGCTTTGTGAAAAGTGAAAAAAAAAGATACTGGTGCTAGAAAGGAATGGTGAGCATGACAGAGAAGGAATGGAGAAATAGAGGGCAGGTTGGACTGTCTTGGCCTGACTCTGGCTGACTGTGTACATACCTCACTTAAGTATCTTTCTGGAAGCCTAAACGTGTTCTTTGCTGGATTTTTTTTTGGGGGGGGGGTAAAAATAAATAAATAAATAATTACAATTAGGTTTACTGAGAAGCAGCCAAATCACCACATGTATTCAACAACAGGTAAGTGCTGAAATTTGCAAAATTTGTGTATGTACATGTAAGGCACCTCTAATGGTGTATTTATCTGTTGTTTTTTTTATCCTCTGTCTCCCTCCTGTTCAAGCAGTTGAAGGCAGCTCACTTGAGAAATACCTGCTCTCTCATGGAATTTGCCTGTAGGCTGGTGATTCACCAAGATTTACTTTCAAATATACTGGGATTGCTTGTTTTACCCTATACTGTGAACCAATACCGTTTTACTGTTTTTGTATATTGCCACGTATACTCCTCCTAGGGCTCTACAGAGAGGGGGTATGTTAAAAAATGCACACACACACACACACACACACACACACACACACACACACACACACACAACCATGTATCAATTTTTAAGTTGTTGTTCAAAGCAACACTAAAATCTTTATCCAGTTAAAATTTTACTTCACATACGCTGTCCCATTCCTCATACAGCATTTAGACCTTGTCCCAACAATGAACTTATTTATACATCTGGTATTATCTATCATATTTTTATTCAACACAGAGGTCAGAGGTCATGGTGAGCTACAGATCTTATCTTATTGCATTCATACAGCAGGTCACTGTAGTTATCAAAATCATACAAAGAATTTTGATACACGTTCAAGTGGTTCTGACGCACAGACAAATTAAAAGCAAAACAAAAAACAAAAAACAAACAAACAAAGAAAACTTTTCTAAAAAATTGAACTTTCTGGCTCTAAAATTACAGAATGAATGCATTAAGAGATCAGTCAAAGGATTCATCTATTCATGGATTACACGATTCTCATTTGCTCTAAATTCATTGATTCATCTATGAATGGGTCACACAACCTCTATTCTTTCATTGGGTCATATTTGTTTGATAATTTCATCTTTTTTTCATCTTTCATCTTACATTTACCATCTGGGACTAAATTAGGGGTGGGTTGGCCAGGCCAATATACATTAGCTGATATTAGAAGACAAAGAATAATATTGTATATCATTAAACAATTTTTTAGAAATATCTTTACCAGCATCAGCATTAAAAAACATAGCATCAGGCAGGCTACAGATTGGATACTATGTTAAATCATGAATGCTTAAAAATGTTTGATATTGATTGTTATTTTTTCCCTGCATCTTTTATAGTTATAAGTAAAACACTGTTGAATATTAGTCCACTAAAGTGCTGCTATAGGCCTAGACTGCTGGGGGACTTCCTATGATGCACTGAACGCCCCTCCCCTCTGCCTCCTCCTCTCTCCCTATGCACATTTTGACATCTTAGAAATGCTGTTTTTCTTCTCTCTCCCGTAGTTTTGTGCTTTCTCGTCTCTCTTCTCTCTCCTTCTGTTGCTCTATATAGGTTTTTCTGCCTCTGACTCTGACGCTGCAGAGTCTGGATCCATGGCTGCAGACCACCTACTGAGCCTGAACAACACCTACTGCACTCACCATGAGCCAGGATCTGTTCAAGGTTTCAACTTGTTAAAACGGAGTTTTTCGTTGCCACTGTCAGCAATTGCTTGCTCACGTTGGGGGGGGGGGGCACTGGGTGTCTGTAAATAATAACTATAAGGAGTACGGTCTAGACCTGCTCTACGTGAAAAGTGCCCTGAAATAACCTCTATTATGATATGGTGCGATATAAATAAAATTAAATTGAATTGAATGGAAGTACAGTTAACACCATGCATGAAAAGGTTCAATCTTGGGCTGGGAACACAAAATACAGAAAAAGAACACTTTGCATATGGCAAAGTGCACATTTCAATATTTTATCAAAGTTTTGGATAATTATCAAGTAGATGCTTTAAAGCAGACTTCTATTATCAGCCAATGAGTTCTCAGACATCCACATCAGTCGAGTGTCTCACATGGTGTCATCATTCTGTCCCTCCCCCTCACATTAAATCTTCCCTGTCTTTTTTTCTGTGAAGCCATTTGCTAAATAGACAAAGGAGCCCCAAATCCTTTTGCTGTGGCCCCAACTGTTGTCATGGAAACACAACAAGTGCCTCACGTGCTATATTAGCTAAACCGAGGTAGATTTAGGGCCAGCTTAAAGACTGCAAAGGGCAACTCATGCAGGAAAATTATTTGCCTACAGTATTATCCAAACCATCACTATTTGTAACATACTATCAAACCAAGGCTGTGGATTCAGAACACACTCAAATCTTTGCAAACTGTAAAAGCTTATTGTCCAGTGCCTGCGTGTGTATTTGAGTGTGTATGTGTGTGTCTTTTTGTGCACACACATAAGTCTCTGAGTGCCAGCCACACAAAAGTTCAGCTTCAGAATGAATTAGGGCACCAAGAGCCACACAGCCTAAGCCATTACCATGGCAACATTTGTTGTAACTGAACACAGAAAAGTACACTGTCACTGTAACACCCACATTACAGATGGTTTTACAACATGGGACACATAATCCACACACACATGCACAAACATACGTAGCTGTATGTGAGGTATTGTTGTGAAGGTCAATTTAAACAAGCAATAATTACTCTGCGTTTCATCGCCTTGCTCTCTATATTTACATATAGTATGAGTGAATGCACTTGTTACAAACAAGATTGCAAAAGAAGTACCACTGCTTGTTATAAATCAGCTCATTAATGAGCTTGTATTGTGGGGCCTTTGTTGAATGGGTGAGTGTATAAGGGCCTTGTTATGTAATATTAAATTTACGGCAAATGACGTGCGTGTTGGGATGTCTATGAAAGTGATACTGCAGTGCAATATTTAGTCTGCCAGCCTAACATTGTACAAAACAAGCTGATGGGACACCGCTAGAATCAATGACTCGCAAACACAGTGTTTCAGTTGGTCTACCATGTAAATTTTCAGGCCAATATTCAACAATGACTATTCTGCCAAAGCTCACACCAAAACTGGAAAAAATGTATAAATTGTTTTATTGGATATCACGGAACTCTTCGGCTTAATTTTTTAAATTCAAAACTAAAATCCTTTACAATAGGCATGTTGGGAAAGTAGTGCCACCTTACCCAGAACCAGCAGCTCCACAGAGGCTTCATTCTGTCCCTCTAGATCATCAGATATAACCACTTTGCAGATGTAAACTCCACTGTCTCCCCACTTTATCTCTCCTATCCGCAGGTCTGCCTCTGCATGAGAAAAAAGAAAGAAGTTAAAAATGAGATACACATATCCTGTAACACCTCACTTTTTCAAGTTGCCTGGAATGAAAAATTCAAATCATAGTCAACAGGTGCTGAAAATATGAAGATCCATGTCTGTGTTCTTATAACAGGTATCTTCCAAAACATTTTTGAAGTTAGTAACCCTTTCTGCATTTTAAAGGCTATACTAAATGTCTTAAAGTATGTGGCAACCCAAGTATTACACCCATATGTGATTGTTGAACGTCACTCCAAAACCATGGGCATGAATCCTCTGCTGTAACAGGTTTCACACTTCTGGGGAGACTTTGCAAGAGATTTTGGAGCCTGGCTGTAGGGATCTGCTTATATTTATCCATAAGAGCAGTAGTGGGGTCGACCACTGATGTTGGGTGACAAGGCCTGTGGTATTCCAATTCATCCCAATGGTGTTGGTATGGGTAAGGGCTTAATTCAGAGATCTCTGTAGGCCAGTCAAGTTCCTCTACAGTGAACTCAGAAAACCAGACCAGCCGAAAAATGAAAAACAACCCCAGACAGAAACTTCACAAACATATGGTGTCCATGTACTTTTGGCCACATAGTGTATTTGTGATTGCTCAGGATGATGCTTAAGGTTACACTCCATTAGACCTTTTTCATTTATGGAAGAAAGGTTTCAAGTAATAAGAGCATTCCAACTATAGTTTGGCCTAGGAGTCGAACACACGAGACAATACTAGGCTGGTGACTCCTCTGTAGGAGAGTCAGACAAATAAATGCAGCAGTTAGGAAATGGGTTGTATAATTCACTTCCTTTCTCTGTTAGCCAAGGAAAGGGGAGGAGAGACAGGCTGACCAGACTGCACCACAGTGACCAGTCTCTCCTTCAACAAAGTGAAACTCCACTCATGCAGCCTGCCATGCTTAAATTCAAAACTAGGTGAAGCCTAGGTGATAAAATCAAACACATCTTGTTTTTTTTCGATTCATGATATTTTGCCCTCACATATTCAAAAGACATGCAAGTTAGATGGACTGCCAATATTTGTAAGGCCAATAAGTACAAGTGAGTGTATTGGTCTGTTCTTGTTAACCCCCCAGTACATGCTGGGACAGACTCAAGTCTCCCTGCCACCCTCAATGGGATTACATGGTTATGGATGACTGAGCGTCTCTCGAGGCAACATAGTCAAAGCTTTCATTTTTTTTTTTTTTTACATTTACAACCTCTCTAGACTGATCTGTTTCAGGCCAGGAAGTGGAGTAGGGCAGAAAAAGAGGAAGAAAAGCTTTACACTGAGAGAAGTGAGTGTGTGGGATGGTGGGATGTGTAGAGAACAAGACAGTGAAAGTAAAAGCAGGACACTGAAGTACATCAGAGAGAAGGAGTGAGAGGTCAGGATGAATGAGAGGACAGCATGAAAACCACTTCTTTTGTCTGTGTTCCTGGCTGGTGAAGAGAAGGTTGATTCTTCAGGCAGAGTTAGAGCTCCATAAATCTGAGGCCTGCAAACAAGGCCACCACTCTCTCAAGCACACACAGACACTCAAACACACACACACACACACACACACACACACACACACACAACCACAAAAACAGACACATGCACACGCACGTATGCACAGTAGTGTCCCTTAGATAATCCTTGAATGGCACAATGGTAAGACTGTAAAGACATGAATAGGAGGATGGCATAGGAGCGAATTCCTGCGGTTGTGCCATTATAAACTAGTGAAATATTTATTCTGGCTAATGCCTTTATTAGCATGATAGATTTGATTAATAATGCACCCTAATACATCTACAGCCATGTGGAGGAAGCACCCCAGTCTGCTACTACCCGACAGGAAAAGACAGAATAATGCATGCCCGATTTTCAGAGCCCAATTAACACTGTACTTTTGAGACCATAAGTGATAGTGATATATGAGAGTCTGGAATTTTTTCTTACTGTAGCATTGTGTGAACAAGTTATGCACTGGGCATTTTAAAAATAAACTTGCTCACTGGAGGACAAACTATATAATGGTGAGTGACACTGTTTCTATGGCAAAATACATTTCCAGGTGTTTTTGTATTATTTAAAAAAAAACAAAACATACTTTGTGTGCCAATACAAATATTTCTGCAATAGTACAGTGTCAGAACATGACATGTATAAAACATATATAAAAAGGCTCCTAAATCCTTCCATTTCAAGATTAATATTGAGATAAATTTGCCAATCAAAATCTATTATAAATTTTGCACATTTCTCAACTGCAATATTTTTGTGCACTTTCTACTTATTTACATGTCAGAGTTTATTATCCAGTTGATCGGAAATTTCTGATTGGCTGGATAGGAGTTTTGTCCTTTTTCTTCCTTAAGAAAAAAAAAACCCCTTTCTCTAATATTTCAAATCTCACTCTTTCTTCTCATGCCAAACTTGTGAATAATCAGAACCTGGTTGTTCTGAAAGCTTAGTAAAGTTTACACTAAAGCCTCCCATGCTCCCATACCTCCTCTACGGGTAAAGAATCTCTTACTTTTGGCATTTAATCGGGAATCTGTGGGAGGGGTAGGCCAATGCTCTGTTTTATGGATCTTATAAAACTTGACAGGCTTGGCAGCAGAAGAAAACAAAACATTAGTTTCAGTAAAAATAAATGAAGAAATAAATCTAACAAAAAAAACCCAAAACAAACAGAGAAGGCCCTTTTCCTTGAATGCTCTAAACTGGATGCCCTAAAACTTGAATCCTTCAAACAAAAAGTATGGAAATACTCATGACTTGGTTTCATAGTGCTGATTGGAGTTTACATTTCTGTTATTTGTTATCTCTTCAATTTTTAATTTCTTTGTGTTTTTTTTCTCCATTGTGTATTTTACCCCATCTTCTGTAAAGCAGAGGGGGATACGCTGAATAAAAAACTGCTTCAGCCAACAAATCTCTGCAATATTTGGCTTCAGCACAGCTTGCAAACTGTAAGCAAGTGAACTGAAATTCCAACCAAAACTTGTGACCTTAAGTTCAGTCTGTAACACTTAAGAAATGTGGTGGCCTGTGCTCCACACCTGCCATGTGGTTTGAAATGAAAAGACTGGAGATAACTTTCAGTATGAACATCAGAGAAACAGAACCAGAGCTGCATGTAATACTACAGAAGTCTTACTGTTGATAATGGAGATGTCTCTGTTCTTGTAGTACTCTGACAGTGTGATTGAGGAACCGGAGATGGAGGCCACAGTCCGGACTGTCCGGCTGCTGTCAGAGCAGTCCAGGTAGCTCGCCGTCATCCCTGTCTCGTACCCTCCACTAGCTCCTCCATTTCCACTCGTCAGCCCACCTCCACCCAGGCCTCCACCCAGGCTTTCAGGGAAGCTGAAGGAATCCCGCGTGCGGTCGCGACAGTACGACTTGTAGACCCACTGCACCACGGGGGTCTGGGTGGAGACACTGGTGTACTGACATGGCAGAACAACTGACTGGAACAGCACAGCATACCTCTTATCATCTCTCACAAACACATGGACCCCTGAGCAACAGGGAGGGAGGACACCTGTGGGAGGATATGGGGATAATGAAGAGGGATCAGTCAAGTGTGAAAAAAAAAGGCAAGTCTGGACAATCATTACATTCACTGTGTTTATTGAGGTCAGTTTGGACATGGTTTTATTCAGTAATTAAGGAGTGACTATTTGGTATGGAATGGAGACCACCACACATCTGTTTTTGGATTTCAAGAGAGTGGAAGAGGAGGCTCAGAGAGTGCATGCTGACTTTATGGTGACTTACAGTACACTTTCCAGGGATATCAATATCTCCAATGTCCATTGCAAATAAACATCCACAAATCTGCTTAGAAATCATTTAAAAAAGACTCTCCAGAATCATCATGCTTTCCTCAGTATCATAGTAATCCATGGATCCCTGACTGTATAACTACTGGTACATTTCAAACAGGAATGGCTAATATATGATTAATCATACGTTTAATGGTGCCAATATGTTGTTGTTGGGGGGGTGGAGTGTCAGACCTCTGGCAAACCTATTGTACACCAGATCTCATAGCCAAATATGTTTCAGACATAACTGGCAATGTGTAAAGAGGGTGATTAAGGCATATTACAACAAACAGCAACACAATAATTCAGATGCTCTGTTTAATCAAGGTCTAAGGAGGCACCTGCTCCGGTCTGCCTGTCACTTTACAAATACCCTCCCACACCTCCATCACTGCCTCGTGGAAAGCCTACCTTTAATGAACTTGAATTAAATTACCTCCTTTTTCCTGTAGAGATCCCTTAAATTAAAAATATACGAGGGTAAACACAATGTAAAAACACCTGCATGTTTTTATTTTCCTTATAGCTGGAATGTAATGAGTCATCATGTAGTTTGGCAAGATAAAGGTGGAAAAACAAGGCTGTGTTGAGACTATTCAAGTTGCTTCTGCTCAGTGAATCTGACTGTGGGCTGATTTGACCTGAGGTTGTTTTGGATCTTTGGGAGCAGCAGGGCTCTGGGTCACATGATTACCAGGGGCTCGAGCTCGGCAGTTCAACAGCGAAACACATCAGAGAGATGACCATGTGAAAAAACACGCCCACACACATACATACCCTGAAACATCTGTGTGCTGCTGCTGTGTGTGTGTATGTCTCTCTCTCTCTCTAAGTTTAAACGGTTGGAGGTGTGACTGAAGTGGACCAGTGAACTGGGATGAGGTAAGGGATGAGAGGGGGGCCGCCTCACTTAATCCAGACCATGCTGGTTCACAGAGTGTCGTCTTCCTTCTGTTACTAATATTTTGCAAGCCAAAGTGTGTTATATACAGTATACAGACCTGCCCGTTGCACACTACTGCAAAATACAAAATAAAGAGTGATTGTTCTTAAAAAGCCTGGGGATACCATCGCTTGTGCCTTGCATGCTTTCATTTTTCTTACTGGGGGATAATGGTATTGTGTGGGTATGTATTTAAATGCTTCTTTGTATCACTTAAATTATATTTGGTTTTAAAGTAAAAGACTGATTAGGAAGGAGTGGTGTGGATTCTGGACAAAAAGGGAGCATTGTCTCAGACCGAGGTGAATCAAGTTGTCTAAAACATATTTTCCTCAGGGAGAGCATTACTCTGATTTCTAAGAACTAGAGCAAAAAAAGCCAGGCAGCTGGTCTTCCTGGGATAACTGGAGATCTGGGCTTTATTAGTTTTCAGAGGAAACCACCTCCAGAGTAGAAAATGAAAGCAGTAGGAGGAGGAGGAGGGGAAGGATGGCGACTGTTGTAACATTGGAGCGAGGAACCTTGCATCGGCTGCTGACGTTAGGGAGACGTGAATGCAGAATAAATGCTTTTTTGTCTTGATTCACTTTCATAATATCAGAAAAATATTGTACAGATAAAAATCTGTGAGTATTCTGTTTTTCTTTTCCTGTTAAAGGGTTTTTGGGCAGTTTTTCCTTGTCCAATTAGAGGGTCTAAGGACAGAGGATGGGGTAAAGCTATACAGGCTTTTAAGCCCAGATTTTTAAGAGTCAAAGTTGTGATGTGTAATATTGGGCAGTATAAATAAAATTGGATTTGAATTGACATTGATTTGTCATTACTCTGGCAGAGTTGTTTTGTATGGAGGTAGTCAAGTTATGTGACCTTACACAAACTGATAAAAAAAACTCACAACAATGAGCGCATGTGCTCCTGTAGAATCTCTATATCATATCATAACTGTAAGACACTGTGAACCAAACGCTTTTTTCAGCATTGTTGTGTGGGAGGACCACCACTGGTTAAGCATTGGTAGATTTACAGCACTAGCTTATGTTAACTCATTTGGGGGAAAAACAACATGAATTAGTTATGTTCTGTGTTTTACTATGACTGGAGATGTAATTTTCCACACAACAAACAGTGTCTGCTTCATTTGTGGCTGAATAAAACTGTAAATATGTGGTTGTCAAGTAGGCTAAATTATATTACTGACCTTTGTTATTCTTCTCATAAGTTTAATAGATTTCATTTCAGCACAATATGCTGTTCAAATAGCCTCTTGATGCTGAGGCATTTATTATTATTAGATTTTACAAGGTGATATTTGATTTACTTTACATTGTACCAACAATAGCTTTTTGAATAATCTTGTAAATGTAAATCATGCCAATAACTACAGACGTGAGAACTTCCTAACCTTTACCAGGCAGCTAAACATTTTGGAGGGCCACATATGGCCCATAGGCCATTGTTTGCCCACCACTGGTGTATAGGCTACTACTACTGTAACTTCAGTTGCATTTATTGTGTCATATTTGTTATATAAAGTTTACATTATTGTCACTTTTTGGGTACTGTACATATACAGTAAAGCTTTCTAATTTGAATAATTTATTTGTATGTAATTATTTTGAACTTGAATCTTTATTTCTACTTCTTTATTTCTTTTTTTGTTTGTTTGTTTGTTTCTAAATTCTTTACCATTTTAACAGGTTCCTTAAGTTAAATCTAAAACCCTGCAAGATACTTTGATAACGCACAGAATGGAATTTAATACATGAAGTATGACATAATTTGTAATAAATGTAAGTTAATTTACATTTATATAACATTTTTGTTCTTCTGAGGCCTTTTTTTTTTAAAGGAAATCTAAGTTCATGCTTTGTAAGACTTTTTAAGTTTTATCTTCCCTTTATGCTAAATTAGTTGTGGAGCCACATGCACCTGCTGTATGTTTTTTTTTTCCATATTTCAACTGATTTTTATTTTTAGTGGGTTATTTTGTCTCTAGAAACTAAATAGAGCGACACGCTGTCATTTCCCCGAGGGACCTGGTCAGATTTGTCCGAAGATCGACCAACTAATCCGCAACCAACTACAGCTTCTGGTCGGATCATTCAGCCATGACTAAATACAGTGTAAAAGTTGACCGGGGCACAGCTAGCATACCGGAGAAAAACGTCCACGGTTTTCTGTAGAAAACAAAACAAAACACTAAAACCTGGCTAATAAAACCTATCATTATTGTTATTATTATTAAGAAAAAGTTTATATCTAAGGTTAAATGTTTCACAACGGACTCAGTCATTAACAGAGCAGGTTAGTTTAGTCACCTCTACTGACGTTAGCCCCACGTTAACCGTTACTTCAAACTCAAACCTGCCTCCAGCGAACCTGTTACACCGCGGATTCAATCTCTTCCCTCCGGCCATCGTCCCTCACCTGCCAGAAGAACGACGAGAGTCCAGCAACTCGGCGTCAGAAACATCTTCCTAATCCCGCCGGAGGTTTCCCGATGCGCGGAGCGTCGCTCCCTCCTTCGCCCCATCGCCGGACGCCGCTTTTTCGGGCTCCCGTCGTCGGACGAGTCGAGTGGAAGATAACGGGACCAGCGTCAAGGCCGCCAAAATAAAACCCAGTGCTTCCGGTAGCGGCTTTCAAGGTAAAAGCTCCGCCGACGCGGACGCGTCGAGAAGAGAAGTGGAAATTAAAGTTTTCCTTGAGTGTAGTTTCTGACATAGCTTCGCTTGCATCGTTTTCACCTTCTCTCACCTGCCAACATTTCACAGCAGGTGAATCGTTGTCTGATGCAGATCCAGATCCAGATGCAGGTTGAGGAGCTTTTCGAAGAAGCGGTCAAAAGGTTTCGTTTGTAGTTTTTTTTTTTCTAGTATTTGTACATGTATTTGTATTTGAAGTTTATTTTACCAGCCTACCTGGTAACGGTGACACAGCACCAAACCCCATACAATACTGGGGTGGGGGGTGAAATATTCAATATGTGGTAGCTTTTGAAAGACGAGGTGTTTTGATTGCTATGCTGCTTTACTGATATTTAATTACATTTTTAAGAGTATAAATAATGGCCTTTTTTTAAAATCACTTGACCTAATCAAATTTTGATAATTACTCAATAATTTTCACACAACAGCACTTTCGTTTTTCAGTAAAATCAGAATAATTAAAAAAAAAAAAATGCCATTTCAATAAACTTCTTGCCCCACCCAGCTTCATTCTAATTTTATTCTGAAGTTCAAATGTCTACACATCCCGTAGGAGTTGTGTGACTTTACGCAGAGGCGTGTGTGTGTGTGTGTGTGTGTGTGTGTGTGTGAGTGTGAGTGTGAGTGTGAGTGTGTGTGTGTGTATGTTTGTGGGTGTGTGTGTGTGTGTGTGTGTGTGTGTGTGTGTGTGTATGTGTGTGGGTGTGTTTGTGTGTGTGTATATGTATGTTTGTGGGGGGGGTGTGTGTTGGTGTGTGTGTGTGTGTGTGTGTATGTATGTTTGTGGGGGGGTGTGTGTGGGGTGTGTGTGGGGTGTGTGTGTGTGTGTGTGGGGGGGGGGCTCCCTTTAAAGACAATGGACCGTGGCTGGGATGGAGGGAAACAGGAGGGTGAAGTGAGGAACATTGTGAGTGACATTTTAACTGTTTAAAAAATAAAATTAAAAAAAAAAAAGAAATGATGATGATTATTATAACTATGATAATGATACTGAAGATAACGTTTCATTTCTCCCCCTCATCAAATTCATGTGAGCTTGTGGGAACTGAGTTGTTTAAGAGGTGATGTGTTGCCATCTAGTGTGCAGGATTCAGAGAAGCCGCTGTGTTCATTTTATTTTATTATTTTATTTCATTTATTTTTACAGCATACTTCAAATGTAAAAACAGCACTCTTTCTCACAATTACAGAAAATGATAAATCCCCCAGAAAACCAGTAAAATTATTACGTCTGAGATAAAATAATAGTGTGTAAGATTGTCATATTTAATTTATTTCAACAGAAATCTCCTTGCAGTAACTCAATACAATAAAAACATCTTTGAATGTGACATAGCAAAAAGGAGGTTATATACTATATAACCTCAAAGTTTCTAAATATTGATAAAATTTAGATTTTCATTAAAAAAAACCCTGAGATCTCTGATGCCACTATAAATGACAAAAATCCAATAAGTTTGTAGTTCTAGTTTTTATAATGTTGTGGTTTAAGAAAGACAAAATTAGAGAAACTGAAAGTACTCAATAAGCACAATGAATCACAAAAAACCGATGCTCTTTTGCCTTTTGAGATGATAGGTTCCTTAAAAACAAACAACTACCAGTTACACCCAAAATAGTCTGTGATATATATATATATATATATATATATATATATATATATATATATATATATATATATATATATAAAAAACGAAAAAAATAATTAAGCCTTGACTGTTATTAAAAGCTTGGAAAAAAAAGAAACAGTAGCTACAAGAGATCAGAAAAGTGTTGACTTGCATGTTAGATTATAGTGCCTATATGAGACAAAATTTACTTACTACTACTACTCACTATTACTACAATTACTTTAAAATGTTGACCTATAATGTATGAAAATAATTTTTACTGTTCCTAAAATGAGTTTTGCTAACCAAAAAAGGTGGGGATTTTGCCCAGGGTACACCTTAACTAGAGGGGTTAGAACTGTTGACCCCGCTCAAGTGGGCGGGATACTACAGTCACAAACAACAGTATGTTAAAGTAATAAACAACCTGACCCTAAAACTGTTTCACCTCTCAAACATATAACAGCAGATTACACTTAACTCTAGTATCGGTATTGCCGCCAACTGTGTCATAACTAGGTCCACTGAGGCAAAATGCTGTTTGAGCCAATTAGGACACACCTTGAGTGTAAAGTAATTGGCAGCCACTGGAAAAAAGTCAATGGAAATGAAACAGAGGATGGAATACAGGGTCGGTTGGTACAGACCGGAGGCCTTAGTCGTCATAGTCCCTCCTCGGTGGTCTGTCACGATAACCATCATCATGGGGCTCATCGTAGCGGTCGTCATTGTTGCGACGGTCTCTGCGGTCATTGTAGCGCCGCTCGTCGTCATAGTGCCGGTTGTCATCGTAGCGCTCATTGCGATCACCGTGCCGCCGGTCGTCGTAGTCGCTGCGCCGATCGTTGTAGTCGCTGCGCCGGTCGTCGTAGTCGCTGCGACGATCGTCGTAATCCCTGCGGTGGTCGTAGCCCTGCTCACTCCGTTCCTCGTAGCGGTCGCGGTGATCAGAGGGGCTCCTCACACTGGAGTCATCAGTACTGCGTATGTCCTCCCGCCCATCAGCTTGGCGACGGTCATCATTTTTAGCTGACTCTTTGTCGTGGTACTCTCCCTCACGGGTTCTACAAAGTGGAAACACAGCAGTCACATGTTTGTGTGGTGAAGAAAATTTGTTTTTTGTGTATTTCTTTAGCAGCTTCGGTGTGGAACCACCTCAGCTGTTTTGTTGTGTTTGGTTCACGAAAATATTTTGACCAAGTCTGCACGTATGTGGCTAAAGAAATCTGGTAACAGTTGAGGTTTATTAATTGATTTCTTTTTAACTTTCTGATATCTTATTTTATATTTTGTATATTTTTATTTGATGTTATCCTGCCAACAAATGTCAACCAATTCAGTCATCTGTCTCTGGCTTGGTTTGGCAGAAACAAACAATATAGAGGCTGTATCACATAGACAGAGAATAAACCGTCATTTGATCAAATGGAGCAAATATGGCTGTGCAAAAGAAACAAATTGCAATTGTAATTTGTGGGGTTTTCATGTGCAATATTACCATGAGGCCTCTCAGTTTGTTCATGATGTCAAGTAGAATTAAAGATTTCTGTAGGCGTCTGTCTTGGGGATTCATTTTCTTTTATGAAGAAGAAGTCAAAATCAAAGTGAAAAACTGCTGATAGCTTTTAAAGCCATTTTAGTGCTTTTACATTCTCAGCAAGAATTCTTTTTGTTCCGTGTGACGTAATGAAACTATTCCTTCTTTTAAAAACAGCCTTAAACCATGTCTAGTTTCAGGTCTGCATGACAATTTGCGTCAGAGTTTTTGTGAGCTATATTTGGACCTTGCAGCCGTGAATTGTCTCTTCTACTTCTTTAATTCTACTGCAACCATCATTTTTTTCTTTTCATTTTAATTAAAAAAAAAAACTTCCCCCTTATGGATAGAATTTGCTGTATAAACAAAATTTTCAACCTATCATAGCCAGTGTGTTGGCAGACAGAAGACAGTCAATTTCTCTCTCTATAAACCTAAATGCCCTGATATACGACCACCTTCTCAGTCAGCCTCATTAATGGGTGTGATTAGATGTTAACCTCTGTTCACATCACAGCATCCTCTTCATCAGTCATTGTTAGTGTTTTTGTGTTGTTGTCTTCAAGGGAGAAAAGTGTTACCCCATTGCATATTCCTCCTCTTTGCCCTTCTTGCGGCAGCAGCAGCAATAGATGATGATCATGAGTATGATCAAAAGGGCGACAACTCCAGCAATAATTCCTGCTGTGGAGCCTATGTTCATAGAGGCTGTGTGGTTGAAGGGAGACAGGTTTGGGATTAGAAAAACAGAAGAAATTATACTGTAATGAATTACTGCACAGATGCATTTATTGGGAATACTAAATTCCCAGTTTATTAATGAAGAGCTGCTAAAACAAGGTGTCTCTCACGTGGCATGACTGCGAGGGTGATGTTGCAGGTCGCAGAACGGATCTTGTTCTTTGAGGTGCAGATGTAGAATCCTGATGTATCTCTGCTGATATTGTATAGAGAAAGGATACCTCCCTCTGAAAGACAAAGAGTCAGTCACACGTACTGTACACATCACAGGTGTCATGATTTTATCAATTCATATTCTACAGACTACAAGTTCTGCAGTGCTACCGCTCATAACAATTCAAATGGACATTCTGGAGTCTGCAAGAGGCCTAGTAATTAATCAGTGCTGTTCAGTTTAGTTCCTGAAAGTTTTATTGCACCTTTTGGGGACACGAAGATGTGATTATACCATACTGAAGAGTGAAAAAGTACTTTTACACAGATTTTTGGTATCAGTGCTGATCTGTCTGTCCTCCTGTGGGAATTATTCACCCTGAGGCCTGTACAAAAAATCATCACTGTTTGGTTGGATGCTATAAAACATGAATGAAAAAAAACCCAAAACTTTCAAGTATAACCAGATTTTGTATTTCAGTATTGGCCTGTATTTCAGCCAATAAGCGATAAGAAATTGCAGTATAGAAAAGCCATATACAGCCTATGCTTGAGGCAGTTTTGAAACAATGTCACCATTACATAGTTTGTCCTTGAAGAAGCACCTAGAAAATTGTTTTTCAAGTTTAGAATGTCCTGTTCAGCACATATCTTGGCCATGTTTTGCTCATTCTATGATATGTAAATGTAAGAGATCTTAATCAAAGACCTGTGTTTATAAGATGTGTTTATGTTTGTTTATTTCTGCAAAAAAAAAAAAATACATGGAACGTATGTGAATTTTTTAAACTCACAAATAACACCATTAGAATCAGCCTCAAAAATCTAGTGATAACTCAGGCTCTGCATTAAAAATTATTATACTGTAGAGCCTATTTCTGCCCTTAAATTCCCAATTTTCCTCCCCAACACTCTGAAACTCAAGAGTTAATTGTATTGACTTGAATGAAAACCTTGCTATTTGTGAGGACTACACAGAAAACTGACTTAATTTGTTCCAGGATTGACAGTCCTGTCTGAAAACATGCAGCTGATACTTACTGTCGGTGGTCCTGGGGTCTGGAGCACGAGGCATGTTCTTTACATTGCGACTTTCCCACTTATAGGTGGGTGGTGGTGAGCCCTCCTCAGACACACAGGTCAGATTGATGTTCTGGCCATACTCTGCCTTACCCTGGATCTTACAGATGGGCGTAGATGGAGCCACTAGAAAAAAATAAATAAAAATAAGGTGTAATTTGTCCTTAAAGTTGACAAAAAGGTAATTTATTTTGTGACAGCAGGTTCTTTAGTAGCTTATATGGGTATTAAAATATGTCCTTCCCATCTGTCCATTAGCTATACCAGGTTATCCTTGGCAGTTGTGTAGGGCTGGAGCAAGAGGCAAGGTACACCCTGGGTAGGTTGCTAGTCAAAGAGCTGACACAGAGAGACACTCAGACATTCGCACCTACAGGCAATTCAGAGTCGCCAACGAACCTAACCTGTATGTTTCTGGTTCGTGAAAGGGAGCTGGAGCCCCCAGAGGAAAACCCAAGCAAGCACAGGGCAAACTCCACACAGAGTCTGCAGGTTCGAGCCCGGAACCCTCTTGCTCTAAGGTGACTGTGCAACTCACTATTATTATTTTTATGCATGTCAATAAGTTGTTACACGATTTAAAAAAATAGTAGGCATTGTAACATAAAGATTACAACTAGTTAGAGAGTAAATAGCAAAGCTGGATAAACTGCTAACACAGGAAATGTCTCCATGCTACTGTTTTTATTTTTTCATTGCAGAGGGAACAGGTCAAATAACTGAAAATATGTTGATCGGAAAGCCTGAGACAACAATCAAATCATAGCTCTTTTCACCCCATTTTTAAACATTTAAAGCAGAGATAATCTCTTTTTTTCTATGAAAACAAGGTTACCTAGAACCACCAAACGCGTGGTGTCGGCCGGCTTTCCCTCATCATCGCCTGGGATCAGGACACGACACTCAAAATTCTTGTTGTCTGCTAGCGTGATGGAGGACAGTTTTAGGTTGGCCTTTCCGGCAGGGATGTCTACGTCCACTGACACCCGACCTTCGTACCAGGATTTGATGTCAGTTTGGCCAGTAGAGTAGTAGGTGATGATTAGGGTCTGTTAAATAAAACATTGTATTGCCATTAATTTTCTTATTGAACATTCTGATGAATTAGGATTATGCTGATTATGACTGATAGATAGATAGATAGATAGATAGACAGATAGATAGATAGATAGATAGATAGATAGATAGATAGATACTGACCTCTTTAGCATTTGCTTTATCAGCCTCAGCAGACCATGAGATTATGGTTAGTTTGGATTTGTCCATGGGCTTTGATGGTTTAAAGGTGCAGGGCAGTGTGATGTTGTCCCCCCTGGCATGCTCATATTGCTCTTGTGGGATGTCCACGTTGAGGGCACCACCACCGGACAGCACTGTCAGAGATTTAAACACAGGGGAGGTCATACTGATTGCTACCATTTGCACATACGAAAGACACTAAACTGCGATCGGGTGCATGAAGTTAAGCACCTTTACATGAACGATTCAGCAGCTGAACTTTACATCCGCGCAAATAACTTCCAGCCCCTCCTTCCCACCCACATTAGCACACAGCACAGAGGACAATGAGTGGCTTGAAGCCGATCCACCTGATTTCTGGGTTGTTTTTTTCCTTTTTCTTACATGTCAGTAAACTGAATATCTTTGGAATTTGTCCAAAACAAACAAAAAAAAAAAAAGCCCCAACAATAACAAGGGATGTTAATCCTCACCATTAGATCGTTGTCGACTAAATTAATCCGTAATCAGGACGACGATGATGTTAAAAAATAAAATAAAAGGGAGATCAATCGTTAATCAAAAATGATTGTTGGTTTTAACCACAGAGTCCAATGCTTTACTAGAAACCCAAACCATTGTATGAGCTTACCAGCATTAGGTCTAGGGCCTATTGGAAATGAACAGCGCGGGTCAATAGCATATCAGCATTTGAACATGTTGATTTCGAGGTATTATGTGTTCTAATTCTAAGTTTGTTTGCCTTTCATTATTTAAAAAAAAAAAAAAAAAGTTTTCTCAACACAAAACCAATGAGAAAGATCACCCGCACATAATAGGTTACCTGGGTTTGTTCCCTTTCTGGGATACAGGTGTGGCAGCTCGGATACAGGTGTCATTTATTACACCTATACTCACCCAGAAACGGCAGAGTCAAGGTGATCATCCTCCCCGCCATGGCCGAGACGTCCATCCCTCCGACCGACGGTCAGCGAGTCTCCTGCGTCTGGGTTCGGTCTTTCTGTTGATGTTGTTGTTTTCTTATTACTTCGTCGACGAGACAGGGGACGGCGGTCGCGTCGAAACCCGACCGAAAGTGACGCGTCCCTAGGGTGTGGCCCGCCGCGTCCCCGCGTGACTGACGGCGCTCTCCACCAATCACCGCGCCCCCCGCCGCTCGGGCTCGCATTCTTGCTGCTCTCACCTGACGTGTTTGGTCTTGTCCTCCTCATCCTCCTCCTCCTCATCATCCTCCTCCTCCTCCGTCGGGGATTTGACTTTCCAGTGACGGCGAGTCTCCCTGGGGCCGATTTAACAACAGGGGGCCAATTCCTGTATTTCCCACGTTGCTACACGTGGTTACAAATCAAAGACGCCAGACGTTTTCGTCTTTAACTCTTTAACTCTTTAACTCTTTTTCGTCTTTAACTCCAAAGCACAAGGTTTCATTTGTGTCAGTAACAGAAAGGAGAGACGAGGGGCGTGTTTTCGGTTCAGTGAAAAAAAACCGACGTGGTGTTGGACCAAGGGAAGAGTTAAGTCCTGTCAGACTGGTTTGACGAGCATTTATCACCGAGATGCATATACACACACACACACACACGTACACACACACACACACACACGTACACACACACACACACACACACGTACACGTACACACATACACACACGTACACGTACACATATACACACACACACACACACATACACACGTACACACACACATACACACGTAAACATGCACACACATATACACACGTACACACGTACACAAACACACACGTACACTCACACACTCAAACACACACACCCACACATACACACACCCACACACATACAAATACACACACATACACACACCCACACACACACACACACACACACACACACACACACACACACACACACACACACACACACAAACACACGTACACACACACACACACACATTCACATACATACACACGCACAAAACACACACACGAACATACACACACAAACACACATGAACATACACACACACAAAGACACATGGACATACACACACGAACATACACACACAAACATACACCCACAAACACACACGAACATACACACATGAACATACACACACCAACGAACATACACACGTACAAACATACACACACATAAACACACACGAACATACACACCCACACACAAACACACACGCACACACAAACACACACAAACATACACACACACACAAATACAAACATACACACACAAAAAACACACACACAAACATACACACACACAAACTCTCACATACACACAAACACACACATGAACATACACACACAAACACTCACATACAAACACACAAACACACACACACAAACACATACAAACAGAGAACAAAAAAAATGAGGGGAGGGAAGAGAAGGAGAGCTTGATTCTTTATATTGTCCTCTAATGTGTAATTAGAGTTTAAATCATTTGTTTTTTTTAGTAACGAAACACACTCACGTAACTCTAGACCTCAAGTTTGACTCATGACTCAGGCTTGAGTTGTTCTCGACAGCGACTATAACATCGCTCATTGGATGGAAAAAAAAAATACACAACAGACTGGCCTTATCCGCTCGACTTTTCTGCAGAGAGTTGGATGAGAGGACTGATCTCTCTGTTACGCAGCATGTCGACTTAATTTGAGCTCAAAGACTTGGAAACGGGGAGAAATGTAAAAGCCTGGCTTTTTCCAATGGAAGAAAAATGTTGCCTATCATGACCTCTGTTGGCGAAGGAGGAAAATCCAAAGTGTAACGTGAGGTAATGCAAAAGACTAAGAAAAAAAAAGAAATGTATTTGGAAAAATTTGATGAAGTTTAAGAATAAAAATACAGGAGGAACTTCCACCAACTTCCGTCAGCCTGCTGCTACTGGCATTCAGGATTAATGCATGTGTGTGTGTGTGTGTGTGTGTGTGTGTGTGTGTGTGTGTGTGTGCGCACACGCACATCTATTAGTGTGGTTGGGATGGTCATAAGAAATGCTCGCTTCTGACAGAGCTTTTGTCTGTTGTGGGACCGAGGGACACAGGTCGAATTTTGGAAACCAGCAATGATTTTATGTTTCAATCGTTATAAAAAAAGAACCAAAACCCTGCTGACAACACGTCCAGAGGAAGAGCAGTGCAGAGGAAGAGCAGTGCAGGGGAGGATCTGTCACGTTGGCCCACAAGACTAACGTTTCTTTGGGAAAAAAGTAATGCGGCCACAGATCCTTTAGCTTCTATTCATGTGTTATCCAGAGCTTGTGCGGTCAACAGGATACAGACTTCGTCATCAAAAGACTTGAAGATCCAAAACATCTACACCACATCGAATCAGGTCTAAACTTCACAAGTTTGAAAGTAGTGTCAAACAGTATAAAAGCCCCTTTTTATTCAGTAAAACCATCATACAAGGTGCCAATAATTGCACCAAGCATATACTTTATGTTTATATTTTATATTTCAAAATATGAAAGCATTTTCTCTGCTGTTGTTGTTCTGTAAGTTTGGACATTTGATTAGATATTCGGATTATCGGAAATTGATTGATTTGAGTTTATATCTGGAGATATTCTAAACTCTGTTCTTAAAATTCAACAGTTTGTATCATGACTGTATATCCTGCAGCGTAGCTTAAATATGACATTTTCAGATACACCACATTTTCACGTGACTGCAACAACGGATAATCGAACTGTTTGTTTCCACTGTACACTTATTGTTATTATGTATGCTCGAAGTATTGATCATAGAGCGTCACACCATCTTCGGCTTGAAAATTTTATGTGACATTTTGTGCCTGCGTAACCTTTTCCTTGTATAGATGATTGATTTCCCTTGTGTTTTCACAGAGCCAGTGCCTCTTTAAATGGTCAAACAGTGAGTGTTTGCTTGAGTGTGAGTGTTTGCTTGCATAAAGTTGTCTTTTTCTACCCGTGCAAAGATGTATGTACCATGTAAATAAGTATGAGTGCATGTATATGTAAGTCAATGAGAACATCGTGGGGGGTTTTTAATTACGCTCTCATCTCTATGCTCCTTTCTTTTGCTGTCATCCCCTCCTTTTCCTCTGCTTAACACTATAACTAGTTTCATCTCTTGTGCTCCCAGCAGGTTTATCTCACCTCCACACAATGGTTCCAGACCCCAGGACACCTTTCATTTGCTATCTTATACAATTAAAGTACGTAAAATTGCCTGGCAGCTCTTGACAAACCACAGAGATAGCCAGGGATTAGAGATGTTCTCTCTCCTCATGGCATATTATATCCTGCCGGATCACTGGTCATTCTTGTTTCTATGTTTGTATCTGTGATGTCTGTGCTGAAGAAATGTTTCAATGCATCATCTGTAAGGGGTCTTTCACGGGTCATTTCTCTATTTGAGTGCCTGCTGATGGCCTGTCAGCCCCTTTTTCATCCCTGGTACCCGTGAAGTTCCATTATCCCAATGCAGCTAAGTCAATGGAGAGACCACATTTTACAGGAACCATCTGGGCACAAGGAGATTAGGAAAATTTGACCAGTTGGCCTGCGAGAACACCATCATCTCATAGCCTTCAAAGGAGCATTATATGACTCACTCACTGGTTAATGCATCCCAACCACTTTTGGACCAAATGGGTTTCAATTGAGCACAGATTCTTAACAGTTTTTATGGTCTAAGGGAACTATCATCATTTAGATTCCCTAAATGATGATATTCACTTGCTTGACTTAACTTATAGCCAAACTATTGTGACTACATTTTGTACTGTACATACATCCATGTCCCCCTCAGGATGAACCTGAAATTGTAACTTTGGTGATTCCTTAGCACCATCACCTGGTCAAAAGTGGAATTTGTCCAACACGTTACTACTTTGCTCTAGGCCCAAACACCTGCAAAATTCACAAGAAGGCATCAGAGAAAGGCCACCGAGGCCAATGTCAAACAAGATACACCAAACTTCATTGAAAAATTTCTAGTTCATAGTAAATAATCCGGATCTGCCCCAAAATTTTATGGGTTCTTCCATGGCCCTAATTGGACCAAATTTGGTCAATAGGTTTTGCTGACAAACAAACAAGCCAACCAACAAACAAACAAACCCACAAAAAGACAAAGGTGACAACCTCCTCAGCGGATGTAACTACATTACCATCAACTTCAGCTTACTTTGTGTTTAATGCTAATTAGCAAATACCAGCCAGCAAAAATGCTAAAATGAGATGGTAAACATAGAAAACATCACATTCACATGTTACGTTTGTCATGATCAGCATGTCTGACATCAGCATTTAGATTAAACCACCACTGTACCCCAATACAGCCACACTGACTGTGGCTTGGCACGGCTGCAGACTCAGTCAAAATTAGTATTGGTAATGTAGATTCATCCATTCGATCTCTCCTTTGTCTACACCACTCTGTCCTGCTCAGGTCCTCAGGGGGCTGCAGTCTATCACAACACACATCGGCTGAGAGGTATTGTACACTCTGGACAAGTTGTCAGTCTGTAATTACAATGCAGTCGATTTCAACTGAAAAAAAATATTTTTACCATGAGGATAATTGCTAATGGCAGCTTCCAATATTGCCAAGAGAACAGAAGCACGAACAAAATATAGTGGTTAAAGGCTATTTGGATTAGAAATAAATAAACTATACAGATAGATTGCAGAATGTGTGTATGTGTGTGTGTGGGGGCATGCTATGAATACTGCATATAAAAGAAAGGCTTAAAAATCCAACAGCAGATTGGTAAAACAACTAAATATAATTGCATTGAAATGAATTTTCAGATGATGGTTTGCCCTAATGCTTAACCATCTCTCTTTGTTTACATTCCAGATTAACTGACAGTCAAAAAATGGATTCAACGTTCTGACCACGTATACCACTCTCACACTTTCCCTGTCACACTGTATACAAATGGTAAAGTTTGTGGTTTTAGATACATTAAACACCAAATTGCATCATGATTCAGTTCTTGCCCCTGCAGGAGAGAGAATGATACAGTTTGGCAGCCTGGTGGTTTAAGACACTGGCCATGTAAACATCTCCCGCTGGAGTCTATCGAGGGGCCTTTGTTATGCACGTCATCCTCATCAACCTCATCTGTGTATCCTGTCTGCTACTGTCAGTGTCTAAAGACTACAAAAATATCAAAAAGAAACACACACCAACTCGCCACCCCAAACGCATGGAAAAATTCAGTTTCATCCAAAGATTTAACAAGGTACAGAATAATGGTTTGTTGCTGAAGTTACGTGAGAAAATGAAAAGTTAAATGAAAAAAAAAACACTTTTGGGGGAGCATGTAGAAGTGGCTATCTTTTTTTTCTTTCTTTTTTTTTTTTTAAAAAAAGCAACCTCTGCTCTTTATCAGGCAAAAAACTACAACTGAATTGTAAAGTTGAAATTTATGTAATGTTGTTAATTCCCATTGTTTACTGTTAATTCCCATTGTTTACTGTGAATGCATAAAACACATTTCCAATGTTTCCAATTTAATATAATTTTTTTATAATTTTTAGAAAAGGGGGGGGGTGAGATGAAATATCTCAGTCAGAACAAATTATAAAAAATTAAGAGAAACACTCAATTTACAACTGCCGGGCTGATTAAATATCACTTTCCCGTTTCCACAGTCACTCACTTGGATTGATCTCTGGAAGTTGAGCGCACTGGGGCGATATTTGACGCTGCGAACTTTCGGAGGAGACGCACGGGTCTCTGAAGTTGGACGCAAAAAATGGTCACGGCAGTAGTTTCGTCCTCTCTAAAACCCCCAGCTTGAACTTTTTATTATAATGACTCCTGAGCAGTCAGTTGGTTCGACTGTGTGTGTGAGAGAGAGAGAGAGAGAGAGAGAGAGAGAGAGTGATGGAGCGTCTGCGCCCCCGACGCGCCTCGCAGCGCCGCCACCTCTCCGAAACTCGGCGCAGGGGACGAGATGTGGCTCGGCGGCGTGGCCATCGCCTCGGTCTACGGCGTGATCATCGCCCTGGGGCTGATCGGCAACATCACGCTCATCGGGACCTTTTGCTCCGCCAAATGCATCCGCAACGTGCCCAACCTCTTCATGTCGAGCCTGGCGCTCGGGGACGTGCTGCTGCTGGTGACCTGCGCCCCGGTGGACGCCAGCCGCTACCTGTCGGAGAGGTGGCTGTTCGGCAGGGTGGGCTGTAAAGTCATCCCCTTCATTCAGCTCACCTCGGTCGGGGTGTCTGTGTTCACTCTCACAGCCCTCTCCGCTGACAGGTAGGCTATGGGGTTATTTTTTCCTTCTTTTTTTGTTGTTGTTAATCTTCTTTAATCAGGACGATTTTAAGAAAAGGCCCATATGGAGGATAAATCAATGTTCTTTTCTGTCCATACAACGATATATACATGCCATATGCACAAAGCTTTATGTTCTATAATTGAATTGACAAGCAAATATACAATCTTGTATCGCTTATTACGCAGAGCTGGCGTCTTTTTGAAGGCTGTTGTCAAGGGAGAGACGAGCAGGGAGGCTCCCTTCGCTCCAGAATCAATTAATTCATTAATTGCTGCCAATCATGGGTTTTGGACTTTTGTTGTCAAATGATATTAAAACGACTCTCGGCTTGTTCAGGTGACAATAAGGATCCCCCTGAGGGTAGACTATAGTGTTTGTGTTTACATGTCACGGTATGCATCCCTCTGAAACCTGAGGGTAAATATTAAGGATCACATCCCCAGTCTCATCATGGACATTAAACACACAATAGCTTCTTGCAAGGAGATATTGTTTTGGTTACCAGGGTGTGTGATGCGTGTCTGTGAGCAAATGTCCGAGTTGCATATGTTTCACTTCTTCTGCTTATTATCTCCAAATCCTGGTCCCTTAGTTATTTTCTCTCACCCAGAGCAGTAGAAACTCTTCACTAACCTGTATCTTACATAAGATGTGTCTGCTGGAACAAGAAACGAGATGTGTAGTGTAGTAGAAGGGATGAATGGTTCAGAAAAAAAGGATTTTTAAGAGGCTGCATCTTATCACTTTACCCAATAAGAATATTATTACTATGTAAATATATGAGAAAATTGCATAATAAATTGCATTGCAAAACTATTGTTCCTGTGTTAGTACTTTAGCGACAACATCTGCTGTACCTGTATAATAAGGCAAGTACATTTGCATTAAGCTTCAATTTTGCAGTACTACCTGCAAACTTGTCACAGATACAGAAGTGCATAGCTATCTGTTATATGCAAAACAGTCAAATGTGTGAATATGCCATAATCAAATTTGAAATACATCTATTCATTGCCCAGAGTCAGACCATTCAAGTTAGAAAAGATACAGTACACCTATTGTGTTTCGAAGTATATTGAAAACAAACATTTGAGAGAGCATTTAACTAATTCTGAGCCTGTTTCACATCACTGCAAAACATCACTGTCACAGCTATTTTTCCGAAGGTGGAAGTAAAGGTGTAACAAGTCAACCAAAGGCGAGCAGGGGCAGCTTCAATCATTTCAGCATGAAAATTGCAATTGCTGGCTCCAACGTAGTTTGCATGCTCCAATCAGCTGTGACACTTGCAAGTCCATCCTCTCTCACACATCAATCTAAGTCTGCTCTTGCAAATATGCATGATTATTAACAGATTTTGTTACCTTTGGAAAGAGCCATGCTAGCTGCCCCCCCCCCCCGCCAGTCTTTGTGCTAAGCTGAGTAAGCTGGCTGCTGGCTGTATATTTATTTAAAGCAGCACATTTTCTTTAAATTAATAAAAAAAACCCTCAAAGGTTTTTAATTTTCTCATCTAACTTTAAGCAAGAATTAGTGTATCTCCCAAATTGTTGAACTATTTCTTTAAATGGGCATTTCAGCAATTTTACATATCAGGTTCAGTTTGCTCGTTAGGAGAATAACCACTCAACCTATTAGTTGTTTGCATAATATCCTCTGTGGCACTAGGAGGCAGAGCCTCAGTCTGAATAATAATCGGTTTGGTGTTAGTGCCTGAAATCAGAAAGCCTGAGTTATTGCAGGGAGTTTAAAAGACATCAGCTTTACCAGACTAACGGGCTTTAAATAAAGACGCTAATTACTTGGACTCTGCTAAGCCGATTTTGACAATTTTTTAAAATTCAATCTCTTGTGACTCATTCAACTTTGTGGAAGTGCAGCATCTAAATCACTGGAGTATCCCATTAGGTATTTTAAGTTGTTGGTTAAACACTGTGCAAACACAGTGTCCTAGAAACGTTCAAGTACTACTACACTGTTTTCCCAGTTACATTGTGGTGGCAACAAAATCCCCTTGAGAGGCAACATTGTATTTGTTTATTTATTCATTTAAAATGAATAAATCATAGGAGACAGGGTTGCACTCCAAACTCGATGGTTTAGTCCAACCCTGCTTCCTAAAAATTATGTTTCTATATCAGCTCCAACCAAACGACGTAGGCATAACAGGCCATTTTCTTTTAATTATTTAATGTGTTATCACTATGCATTTATTACTTTTTGCTTGTGATTTCTCACCACATCATTTCTCTACAGACTAACCCCTAACACTAACCTTAGTCTTAACTATAGTTACATTAGATGAATTAAGGGATTATATGTTGTTAAATGGCAAAAAAAGCTTAAAATGCATAGATATGACATGTGAAAGTGGTGTGTTATTCAAAGATAATCCCATGCGATCAAATTGTTCCATACAGCTAAAATTTTAAAAAACAAAAAGTCATGTACTTTGTACAGGGGTTAGCTTCCAGCTCCTTCTAAGAGAAATGTTTAAATCCACTATTTCCACAATTGCCCAATGTTTCCCACAGACTGTGCCTACATTGCCTGCCATAGCTTGCACAGTGGAAAAGAATAGCAGAACGGAAACAATGCCATAGAGTTATGGCACTGCCCCATTCACTTTAAAAAATTAAAGTAAGAAAGGCTTCTTGTTCCCAAATTGTTTTTCCCCAATTCTTTTTTCCCATTTAGAAAAATTTTGTTTAAACAATATCATTGTGTCTCCTGTGTCTTCATAGAAATATTGGCCCCACCAGGCCCATGATTGATCTGTGTGTCTGTGTGTTGCCATTGAAAACCAGACACGTTGCCATAGTTGCTGAATTCACCCAAAATTTATCCAGAACCTAAAAGTGAATGGATTTAAGCTGCATATTGTTTCCATTGTTTTCTCAACAGTCTAAAAGTGCAGCTTCCTCTTGCTATTAGTGGCACATGTAACAGGTGATAAGATGCCTCTTGCAGACATGCACTTTGGGAGTTGCAGTTAACTTCTAATACTTGTACCTGTGACATTTTAATCAAAGAAGCAGATATTTTCTAACACAATTTTTAATGTTTTGTTTTAAGTTTTTGCCGAGCCAAACAATAGAGCAGCTCCGACGATGAGTTACACAACACTGCCTATGTGGAAAATGATTGAGACATTTACCTCCTCCTAAAATCACAACATGGCCATTTAGCCAAAAAAATCAAACCAAAGACCAAACCAAAGCAATGCAAATAAAAAGACATTCAATACAGTCACACTGAACCTGTGATTCTAATTGCATTTCCTAGTATTTCACATTAATACCTAGCTGCAAACAATAGTTCTCTTCCTCTGTGTGTGCAAGAATTAATTTTTTCCTTTATTCACAGTTACACTTTGGGGAAAACCTCACTAAAAACAATAGTAAAATTTTGAAATAGATGTAAACCATGTCGTTTTATAAATTGCCTTTTTAATGCTGCTTGCACAGAAATCCTGCTATTGTCATATGTTTGCAACAGTATTTCTCAGCTACAATTTGCTTCACTCTGTGCAATAATTTGAGAAGGGGTAAGGAAAGTACATGACTACAGTGCTACAGGACTCAGAGGCAGGACAAGTTTCTCTGTGTATTATTGGTAATCAATAATTTTAATTGCGTACTGCTGCAACAGGAAGGTGTCGACATGTTGGTGAAAGTACATCTGATGCATTAGATCTGAAATAGCTGCTGGAGAGGTGAGTGCTGATGGGTTTTCACTAACATTTCACATTTCATTAATCCCCTGTGTATGTCAGTCCTACACAAACTTTGGCCATCGGTTTAATCCGATGTCTTTGCTTTGCCATTTGGCAGCAAACGGAGAGTAGGATCACAGAGGAAAAAGTGGTCAGTAGTGAAAAAATGAAATGGACCATGGTGCCATGGGGATGCCCCAGACAAGCATTGAGGAGGGCTTGGCTTGGCGCTGCCTATTCATATAAACAAACCTGAATTATTGTAAGAAGAGAAAGAAATTCATTTTGTAAATGACATAATTTTGCCAATGGTTTGGGATTACTGACATGTTTTAAGTAACGGTTATCACATGTATTACAGTTTAAAATGTCTAATATACAAACTGTCTTCAGTGTTGGATGATCTAGCTGAGTTCTGTTGTCCAGAGGTTGAGCTGGAAATGAATGCAGACCAATTTGCACTGAAAAAGATGTGCCTGTGCTTTTATTTTTCCCACAAACTTAAAGTAAGTAATAATGCAAAAAAAATCACTGTCTGGAAAATAGTAGGGCTCCAGTGTTACATTATTAAAGGAAGATGGCCCAACACATCTTAAGAGTCAAATATCTCTTTCTGTAACACAGCACAATATTGGAACCAACGACAAGCCAAACAAACAAATAAATTAAACCTGAAAACAGAATAAAAAACACCAATTTATTTCAACATAATTAATAAACTTCCAGATTAAATGAACTAACTCCTTCAAAAAATTATATCATATATATTATAATTTATTTATTTAGATAGAAATAATAAAAATGTTATTATTTTGCTTTTTGACATGCTGTACTATATCCTGTTCTTATAACTATAACTGAATTTGTCATAATTGGACTCTCAAACAACATATCCTCTCAGAGAAATATTAAATTTGATAGGCACCTAGACAATATTATATGAATTTAGATGTCCATATATTGCAGCTGTCACAATTTAATCACTGTGGCTGTCTCAGAGGTTGAATTTTATCCAGCTGGGCCGGCTTCTCTGTGTATTATTGTTAATGAGTCATTCTAATTGCATGCTGCAGCCACAAGAAGGTGCTCAACATTTGGGGGAAAGTAAATCTGATGCATTAGATCTGAAATAGCTGCTGGAGTTGTGAGTGTAAAATATAGTTAGTCAACATGTGTACAAATTTGGATCCAGATCATAATTCTTTTTTTTTTTTAATAATTATTTCTAATACTATACCAAATTAAAGTTTTTGGACTATATGAGTACTTTCCAGTTGACGGTGTGTATGTGGAAATATGGAGATAAGTGGAAAAACTTGACAGTAGGTTTTCATTCTGTACCACATTTCCTCATGAATACTCAAAGTCTCTCACACCACTATTAATATTTTTATTATCATCGTTGTGTTATTGTTGTTAATATCACACACCTTAATAATGTGTCAAAAATGTAAACTGTGCTTTTTTGGCTGCTCTTGCCTGCACTTAACCTTCATGTATAAAGAGGAGCTTTACTGAATCAGTTGTTTCCATATTGTTGCCAAGATATTGTAGCAATGTTCTGTTAGTACAGTATATAAATATAGAGTGAGGTCTATACTTTCGATATATTGGCACTGGTCTTTGGGTTTATTTGTGACGTTCAGTAACATGCTGCACTACACTTCTCCTAACTGCCGGGCTATTGAGTACACCTAACTAAAACTTCCTCATTGTAATACAACAGTCCTGTAGAGTAGATCTCAATCTAGACGTAATATTAAAAACACCTGCCAGTATAACATAATGGAAGTTAACAGCACTACGATGATAAAATCCTCTCTAAAGCAGTATATTGGCCTCTCTAAAGCAGTTTTAACAAAACAGGACTTTATAACCATAATGAATGTATGAGTTATTGCAGGATTAGTGTATGAGACTGCATTAGTTTTAGTTAGGTCTACATAGTAACTGAGAAGATGAGTTTATGTCAAAGTATCTTCAATAAACTTCCATAAATCTGCAGGGAAATCAGAAAAGGATAACACCTTATAAGTGTCGAACTTGCCTAAGATTCATCACGTTTTTAAGTTTTCTTGAGGATCAAGGTAATCGAGTGATAGTTATCCATACATCCAAGGAATACACTGCAGACAGGTACCCCTAACAGGTAATTCTGCATACTTTCAATAGGTCCATAAATAAAAACACAGCGTAATTTACAAAGGGCAACATCATACTTCCAATTAACATCCCCCGAAGCATCATGGGAACTGGTGGGTTTCAACTGCAAAATATTTCAAAAAAAATGTAGTTGAGTAACAATTTTAAATGAGCACAGCTCTTAAAATTACCCTTTCATCAAGTGGTTTTCTCAGTGTTTTTTTTAGATTATTTTTTAGATTATAAACAATTGCTTCAGTCACAGTCAAGTGTAAAAAGTGGAGGACTCTGTTTACACAGAAATGAAATGAAGTTAAATAGAATGTGGAAGTGACAAAGTGGCGGGGACAAAAGTAGTTGACTGCCTTTTGTATAACCTGTCTTATCCATTCACCAGGATTAGACCTGATCAAAGATTTTAATAATCATTACTCCCTTTAAATATTCATAAAAACAGCAGGTTGATGTTATCTTAAAAACAAGGTTTTCTTGTCATCACCCTTCATTTTCTTTATTACTCTCTCAAGTTCATCAGAGTGTTGCCCTGACTGTTTATACTTAATAGATCTGTTATAAGACATTATTAAACTTTTTGGTGGCCTGATTGTCAGAAAATGCATTTTGTTAGTGTTTTGTTCTACTCTAGCATGATGCCTGCTCTGCCCTTTTAGTTGTAATGGACTTTTGCTTTTAACTGAAGCAGGATGACTGCTCCAATGGACCAATTGACCACATACCTCCTTGAAAAAAGAGCTGCAGGACATCTGGGCTAAATTTCATTCATTAACAACTAATTAACTTTTACAACTACAACACATGAGATGGGTAATTTGGCCGGTAGCTTATTTTCACGTGTCTTTGACAGCCTGAATCTTACTTTCCATGATGATGATGATCATCATCATCATTATCATAGTCATCGTCATCATTATTTTTATTAATATCATTATTTTTTTTGCAGTAGTAGTAGTAGTAGTAGTTGTAGTAATACTACTATGCCATTTCTCATTATATTGAGAACTCTTAAAACCATGATTCTTGAATAATAATAATAATAATAATAATAATAATAACTTGTTAGAAAGTAAGAACTCTAGGAGATTAATAACATTTTAAACTGCATTATTGCCAAACAGCAAATCAGAGGCATTTTATTAAAACAGCCCACTGAAGTCTATCTATCTATCTATCTATCTATCTATCTATCTATCTATCTATCTATCTATCTATCTATCTATCTATCTATCTATCTATCTATCTATCTATCTATCTATCTGTCAGGTATAGGGCCATTGTGAAGCCCTTGGACATCCAAACATCGAGCACCACTACCAGCATTGTCTTCAGGGCGGCGCTCATCTGGCTCTTCTCCCTGGTCCTGGCTATCCCTGAGGCTGTCTTCTCTGACCTCCACACCTTCAACGTCACCTCTAATGAGAGCTTCGTCACCTGTGCACCTTATCCCCATGCCGGGGAATTGCACCCTAAGATCCAATCCATGGCCTCCTTCCTCATTTTCTACGTCATACCCCTGCTGGTCATATCTGTGTACTACACCTTCATTGCCCGGAGCCTGATGAGGAGTGCCTCAAACCTGCCTGTGGAGGGGAACATCCATGCAAGACGACAGGCTAGTGTTGAAACTGTCACTATTTCTGAAATGTCTTCCGTTACGTTTAGGCGAAACATGGACTAACAGCTGGTTTGTAGCTACCTAGAAACTAATCAAAAATCAGAGAGAAAAAAAAATCAAATAAGGGGTCCAAAAATACTGGAATTAGCCCATTATATACGACAATGTGTTTGTTGTCTTTTAGAATTTAGCAAATAACCCCCAAATTTTCAAAAATAATGTCTATGGCAAAACCTCAGTGACCTCAACAGTAAATATGGCTCTGGTCATTACTTTTTATATTTTTATGTTTAATGTTGCATACATTAGGTTAAAAATTATCATCTTTTATCCACTAGAATTGCTCATTGGTTTCAAAGGTTCTTTTTTTTTCATGCACAGGTTGAATCAAGAAAGCGCCTGGCCAGGACAGTACTGGTGTTTGTTGGGCTCTTTGCAGTATGCTGGCTTCCCAATCACGTCATCTACTTATACCGCTCCTATCACTACTCCCAGGTAGACTAAATCAATTATTGACTATATTTCTGATAGTACATACCTGTTTATTCGTTTCTGTTTGTTTGTATACATCATCTATCTATCAATCATCTATACATCTTCATTTAATGTATTTAATTGATTTCTACTGGCAATTATATTCCCCCTTAAAAAGTAGGGAAAATAACATTTGTAACATTATCTCACCATGCGCATGAATTAAGTTAGAAATGGATAGTGGAATTTGTAGATAATGGCAAGAGAATTTAAAGTTGGTCTGGAGTGTTTGATAAAAAAGTGAGAAACGGCCGTAATAACTTATGGGGACATACAATATTGCATAATTTGAATTTTAAAAAGTTTGTACATGTAATGGGAGGTGGTTATGATTAAAATAAAGCTTAAAATAAAGCACCTGGACAAATATTACAGCAAAATTCTTATGCGCTTTGTTCAAAACGCATTCATGTAGGAAAGATTTGTTTTGTGTTTGCAGTGTCTCAACTCTCCATCCACTGTCTTTCCTCTGCCAGGTGGACACCTCACTGGCTCACTTTGTGTGCAGTGTCCTAGCTCGTATCCTGGCTTTCACCAACTCCTGCCTCAACCCCTTTGCCCTCTACCTGCTTAGCAAGACCTTCAAAAAGCAGTTCAACCAGCAGCTGTGTTGTTGCTGTCGTCTGGTCCTGAGACATTCCTCACAGAGCCCGACACATTTCAACACACGTGTGACCTCCGTCCGTAGCACACATTTTTCTATGGCGAGTCTGAGCATGATCAATGGCAGACAGCTCTATCAGGAGGATTATGTCTAAGGGTGTGTCTAAGAAATAAATATAAACCAAGCCAGTACTTTTACTTTAATACTCTAACTACATTTTTCATATCATTCACTTTGTATCTGAGTCCATCAGATATTGAAGCATCGTTATTTAGCATTAGTTTTATTTCTAATTAGCTAGCTACTTCAAATGAAATTTCTACAAAGAAAGAAGCACTTTAATATTATCATTAGACGACATAACTCAGTATTGGACAGACATTCTTCTCCTCTTCATTTTCATTGTTGCGCACCTGAAGGCTTGGACCTTTTCATTATGAAATAATTTGAGCTAAGAATAATTGTGATAATTTTGTTAATATTGTTGTTACTGTAACCATCATTAATAAAACCGAGTTAGTGGCATATTCTGCTCTTGTGACGCCCTCCTGACATTCTTCGCCCTAGGCAGCCACCTATGCCAAGAGCCGGCCCTGTCCCCATTTGATTGATTGATTTTGGGTTGGATGATGAGCAATCACAGCTGAGGAATTTGACACTATAGCCTAGGTTTTGCTTCGTGTCTTTAGATTTAGGCCAAACCGGGCTAAGACCAGGAGTCTACAACCATGCTAAGGGTTATATGAGGCTTTACTTCAGTAAAGTAGTGCTTCAAGCTGAAAGCTAAGGTCTATATATTAGCATGATCACGGTGATAACGCTAGCATGTTGATGTTGAGCAGATATAATTTTGACCTTGTTTAGCGTGTTAGATCGCTAATCTGTGTGGATTAATACTAAATACAAAGTACAGCTGAGGCTGATGGGAATGTCAGTTTGGCCGATACTGTATTTGGTCATAAACCAAAGTACTGGGAAAACAAGTTTTGCCATGAGGATGTCACTAGATGAAAGGTGGAGAGGATCCTTAAACCTGTCAAACTGTAAAACAAATCTGCGCATGTGTAGAAAATGTATTTGTAACAAAAAAAAAACAACTAAAAAGAGTGTGCGAATAAAATCCTCGCTTTTGTGAACATCTGTGTATGAATACGAAGCAGAAAACTGCAGATAAAACTCAGTGATCAGAGTTCCCACACTGTGTGTCATGCTGAAGTAGCAAGTATGGATTTTGACCCCGATTTACACCTGAATCTGATGAACTAGAAAGTTGCTCAGAAATGTTGGTGGATTTATGAGGATGGACAGAACTGAGTTAGGATGACACACTGTGGCGATTGCTTTTTCATGGGAGCTGTAGTTTTGCTTTGCTAACAAAGTAATTGTTGTTAAATGTAGTTAAAATTTTGATTTCTTACAGCCATTGTTGTAGAGGAGTTGATTTGTCTGAGACTTTGGAAAGTAAACCCCAGAAACGAGTTTTCCTGATGAAAGAAATGTTGACTGAGGGATTGCGCTGACAGAAGCTAGTGAAAACCTTGACGAGAGGCAATGACCTCAGCTCTCTATAGCCTCGGTGCCTGGTAAAAGTTATGTCTTTCAAACTCTATGCCCCAAAGTTTGTATTGCTGGGCTGTTAGAAATGTGAAGAGCTGAGAAAACTCTCAGCTTACAAAGCTCCTCCAGAGCCACAGAAGTCTTTAGTTCACTGACAACTTAACTGAACTCCACTTGTAACTTTTATGGGGATTTGAGACATAAAACATTTGCATTTAGCTTCTGTGAACACTAATCATCTCTAATGAAACTTCATGTACTTTAATGATGTCACAAACACTGGCACATGACCAGATTTAAAAAGGATATATGGTTTTGCTATGATGCTGCCAAAAGATACAATTACAGTCAATTCACTTAAAAATGTGATATTTTGATGGATGTCCTACTGAATTTCGATGTGTAACATTCTGCCTGCACCATCCTGCTGTATGTGTATAATATTTGAAAATGTCAAGATGCCATAATAACTGTGAAACTTCAAGCATACCTTCAGAGATGTATTTTAAATGTTAGTTTTCCTCTGGTTACAGATCGTTTATTGAGTTCTGTTTAAGATGTACACAGTGTTAAAAACTGTGAATGCAGATGCATTTGTTTGAAATCACACGTAATTTAGTGTTGGATGCAATGTGTGTTTATATTTTTGTAGTTGTGTTAATTCCATTTACATGCAGTTCTCAAGGAAATCAAATTGACAGCAGGTTCAGACTGTTGGTGTATAAGTTAAAGATACTGCAATCATGCATTTTTTTCACCAGAAAAATCATATTAAATCAATAAAAACCTCATTCTACATTATACTGCAATGAGAGATTGGATCTTGTGCAGCTTTGTGCTTTAGTTACATTTAGGGGTCTTAGTCCTGTTGTGTGTGTATACAGTACGCCACATAGTTTCTGCACCACTGTGTTCACTGGACATGATTATTCTGCACTGTCACATGCTAGATTTACAATCACCATATCACACCACAATGTCCTAATTTGGTGTTTCGAAGAGGGAGAGGATCGTGCCCAGATTGTCACGAGTGGATGTATAATTCAGTCTCGATAGTGTTTATTTAATTGTGGTGTGGGTGCCTTGCCAAATTTCTGTCCTGCATGGTCTCAACCTTCTACTTAACATGCCATCTTTATAGACAGGCTCATTCTGTGGAAAGTCTGGAATGTAAATAAGGATTAGTTATTATCTTTTTAGCTCAAAGACTAAAGAAACAGGCATTAAGACTAATAAAAGCACGTTAACACGTGCTTGAAATCCCTTTCAAAAAGTTCTGCAGAAAAAAATATAATGCTCACTTCAAAGTCCTGCAGTCACCTCGAGAAAAAGGGATCCTGTAAGAATTTTTTAAAATTTCAGTGTAAATCCTGAAAGAAGATTAATCCTCCCTCCTGCAGGAATTCAGAAGACATATATATACATATATATTAAAGTACTCTGCTTTAGATAATAAGGTGTCTGAATTGTTTTTTCCACAAAAAGTGGAAAAATGTTTTAAAATTACATCTACTTTGCCCACATTTTAAAAAATGCAGTCTATTAATATGCAAATATTTTTCATTTCAAAAGGTAAACTATTGAATGAAAGATGGATTAATTGATTATTATATCATACTTAGCTTTCATCTTAAAGCACTGCTGTGTTTTAAACTTAAATGTGTTAAGATTAAATACTCTTTGTGAACAGAAACAGAAAATCCCTACAGAGTCTGTACTCGAAAGCCCTGAGTCAATTTATCAACGTTTTTATGATTATAAAACAAAAGGGCTACAACTAAGCCAGCTAGCTAACGTTGGACGCCCACCATGTTTAGACCCCCATCAACACCTGGTAGCAGCTGGAATAGATGTGTCCGGAGTCGTAATTAGCTTGTTCCAATTTTCCGTTCAATTTGTAAACCTACCGCCAGTAGGGGCTTTTCACCAAACAACTATATTAGACTTTTCAAAATTCATGAAAAGCCCCATCCAGGCAGATGCCATGTAGTTTAATCTTCCCTTAATTTAGTGTTGCTTCAATTGACATCAGCCCATTGTACATTCTAGAAAGCTTGAGAGAACAGGCTAGTGTAAGTTAAAGCTTTCCTGGCTATGTAACATGAAACATAAAATGAAATAAAAACAAAAATGATAGTATCGGGATGGCTGTTGTCAATAGTTTGAGGGTGAAAAAGTTCTTTCCCAGTTTTTAATCCCTAAATTAGCTTTTAGCTCTTGTTCCAGAGCAACCCACAGGTTATCATCAGAGGACGCTAGCTTTTCACCTGTTTCCATAGTAACCCAGTAACATTACTCTGTCATGTTTGTTAACTTATGGACAAAGTACGACAATATACAAGTACGGCACAATAAAGTTTGGAATTTGGATTAAATGCAAAGGAAAACATGAATAACAGTGGCATTTTAAGACAGTAACACAGTAAATGTGTATTATTATGATGTGTTTTAACATCTTCTCTTTCTCTCTCTCTCAGTTTTGAAGAACCTGTTTAGATGATACGTATAGCGAGGAGGGACTGGCTCCCACTGGAGCTTTAGTCTCGTCTTTCTGTTGCATTACATTGCAAAAGTTTTCTTCATCAGCGTCTCAGTAACTTAAATGTGACCGGGGCCCAGGATCACTGAAAACCTGACGCAACGGAAGGAAAAAGTTAAATGTGAAAAGGACTCCCAGCCCTCGTCAGCCCCTCAGACACACTCACTCTAAAGGTCAGCGTTGTGTATGAGCATAGCACGTGTTCACTGAGCAGTGTATTGATCCACGTGTGGTCGATGCCCTTGTTAGGCTTATGCGCTAACCTACCGAGCAGCCAAATGCAAAGTGTTAGAACTACCAAAGCGCGCCAGAGGACTGAGATGTGGACATTACTCCGATGTCTCTGTTGTCTCAAGTAAACTTTGTAACTTTTGGACAGAGTTTATAGTTGGTGACGCTGGGGCTTCTTGACAGCATCCGTAATCATCCTATAACAGAGCAGTACCGAGTTAATCTTCTTTCTGCCATATGTGTCAGCTTCTTTACAATATCCAGTGACTTTCTTTTCTTAATTGCTCAAAAAAGAAAAAATTAATTTTCAATAGATAATGATACACTGAGTAAAATATCTCAGTTGTTTTTATATCCTTAGTTGTTTATTTACACATCTGAAGGATCCATTTTTGACTTGGAAATAAATCCAATCCAACCAGCAACCTTTATTTCAATTTGATTGACTTCTTAGTTCTACCCTCGATGAGAATAACTGTTGAATTAATTCCAAGATTTTTTTTTTTAATGGCTTGGGATTATATGTTTTCACAAAAACTCAGAATATGCCTATTTTGGATATTGTTTCACTTTCTTATTTTGATTTGCCCTCTCTTTACAGGAGACTTATGTAGTATAACAACATTAAAAAGGCTGTAAAAGAATTGATTAATGGCAAAGAAGCCAAATGAGATGGTTGCTTTAAGGACACTGAGTAACAGGCTTCGAAAGGCTGTAAAAAATCAACCCATAGGTCATCTGTGCAAGCGGCTTATTATTTATAGTCCTATTTAGTTTTATTGTTAGGTGACCTCTAGTCGCCATAGTAGTTGTGAAAGGAACAAAGGAAAAAGAAAGGTGATTTATATAGATTGATAAAGTCCGTGTTTGTAAGAGGACGTTGGGGTGGATGAAAGTCCTGATCTCAACCTCATCTAACACTTTTATAATAGGATGAACTGGAGTACTGATGGGTCGTCAGGCCTCGTGCCCGACCTCAGTGTCCAACCTTACCGCAACGTATTACACATGGTTTTACATGTGGCTAGATTCTCTTAATCTAAGCAAACTAGCTGCTGACCATAGTTAACGGATATCATGATGGCACCTTCTTCTAACTCCCATATATCCCAAAATTTAACTGCCCACAATGGCTTTGGTTTTGGAATTAGATGTTCAATTAGATGTTCATTTAGATGTTCATTTAGGTGTCCATCAGTCTCATGTCCATACTTTTGGCCATATACCAAATTGTCATAACATAGATAGATAGATAGATAGATAGATAATCAGAGTTAATGGGCCCTCCACAAATGATATTTCCCCAGCACTACAACATGTAACTCTAAGAAATTATGTCAAAATTTCTATATATGATATGTATGATATAAATTATTTATGATATATATATATATCTAAATGTATAATGATGTTACTACTCCATGTAAAAATTAGGGGAACAGTGAGGCAACAGGAGTACATAGACAGTGCAGCAAGAGGGAGACAAAACTCCTTTTAACTTCAGTCTATCTAATATTTCGTATCATCATCTGGAATCTGGAATATGCTGCGTTCAAGTAATAATTTAAGTCAGTCATTTAAGTGTTGTCATTGTCATTTTTTCATTGTCCTATGACCTTTAGGACTGGCTAAGTATTAAAAAGGAGTTAGAAGGTGTTTCCTGTGGTGTCTCCCAAAGGAAGAACAGTGTTTAATGTTGCTATTAGAGCAAGCAAGCACTGGACAGTTTGTCAAAGTCACAGGCACTATTATTAATGTATGTTCCAGAGCTCTGAGGCTCAGTCACATTAAAACATTATGGTATCTCACCATGTGATAGGTGCAAACATCAATTCTAATGCCAATAAAAGCGGGAAGAACATGTAACAGTACGTTTTAAAGTTTTTATAGGTCAGCAGCACTAGTGGGAGAAGAAACAGGAATACCAGGTTGGAAAACAACACATTCACCAAGCAACAACAGTAAAATAAAGACATTTACAAATGATTGTCCTTTTTTATGAGAAGCTGCATTTACAATCCAGTCTGTCTTCAAAAAAGCCACAAGTCTGTAAACTTTAATAGAGAAGATGGAGTTTCACCTGGAAGCCCAATACTTCACATATAATAAACACAAAACATATGGGGGTGTAGGTTTCTATATTCTCTGCCACAATCTGGCCAAGTGAAAAAAATCTGCAGATATTGAATAGATAGCGATTTAGCAGATCTGAAAAAGTATGTAAAAGTATGTGTCTTATGCGTATGTGTGTATGTGTCTTACGACATTGAATTGATGTAGATCGAATGTTTTTTTTTTCCACTGATCAAAAAGAAAAAAAAGCCATTCAAAGTGAAAACAGAAAAGTGACTGAAATTAATGACAAATATAAAATACTTGTTTGCAACAGTATTCATCTGCTCTAAGTCAGTATTTAGCATATGCACATTTGGCAGCAGTTATAGCCTTGCCTTGCCACTTGTGGACTTTTTCTTCCCCCTCCAACTCTTCTTTGGAAAAACGTTCAATCTCTGTCAGGCTGCATCGGTATCATGAATGAACAGGCCTTATGTACCAAATATTCTCAGTTGGATAGAGATCTGGACTATGAGTCAGCAGATACTCAAGGACATTAACGACTTCATGTTTAGTCTCATCGTTTAACAGGAAAACAGGTCTTCTCTGAAGTCACTGGATTCTTGCCGACTGCATCGGAATATTCCCCGGGACCTGGTGCATTTACTTTAGTCTCGACCCTCACAAGCCCTCCAGACTCTACAATCAATGAAAGCTTGTGATTCGCACAGGTGATTGCCATCGAACTAATTATGTGACTTCTAAAACCAAATGGCATTAGTGATGATTTAGATGGCAAGTAGATGGCAAATACTTTGGGAAAGGGTTTTACATTGTGTGTAATTTTAATATGTATTTTATATTTAATTATATTACATCATGTTATAGGAATCTGTTTTTACTTTGAAATTAAAGGATCTTTTTATTTGCTGGAGCAGTGTTTTATTTATGTACAAAAAAGACATCTCCTTTTAATGTACATAAATAAAACATGAAAATTTTGAGGGAGGGTGGAATTTTTATAGACTCTGAATGGTCTCTGCTTACAATACCCTTATTGTCTTTCTGACTTAATTTTTCATGGCAAAATTCAGCTTCCCTTGTTGCCAATGAAGCATGCACATTTTGCGACCTCTAAAGGAAAGCTCTGCAGGCAGGTGAGTTCTATATGAATTTTTTAAAAAAGTGGAAAATGGGTGAAAAGTCCATTAGGAGTTACGCAACAATCCTTACATTCATTGCAGATTCAAATTATAAAAAATAATCTTTTAATGTAAACTACATATTCAGTGCACAAAGAACAAATGTATAAAACACAAACTTGACACATTGATTTAAACATAATGTAAGCATGTTAAAAAAAAAAAATCAATTAACACGGTCTTGTGAGTTAATATCATCTTAATTAGTTAAAGTGATCAGCATAAATAGGACTATAAATAAATTATGAGCCTTTTTTCTCTGCCTCCAAACATCCTTGGCGAGCAGGTTGTCGATTTCATTTCCCCAGTGGACTTCTACTTCAGCCATTTGCATCTGTGAATAAAAGAGGGATCATTTAGAAGTACAAAATATGCATGAATTCTGAGGGGGAGCTCAGAAAGTCTACTGCTCTGCAAACCTTCACCCTGAATGAACCTACACTCAGCAGCAGTTCTAGAAGCTGATCACTGTTATTCAACGGAAAAATGAAAGAGTTATCATGCAGCAGCCTCTCTCTGGCCTACCTGCACAAGGCGTGATCGAAATATTGACGCTTGTGGGCACAGATGGAAGAGTTGAGTTGGCAGCGATTGATCAGCCTCGGCTGCACGGTTGGCGCAGGTCTGGGGAGGCAGTCACAGCGCTCCACATCTATCTCACAGTCGGGCATCCATGAGCTGAGTGGCAACTCTACGCAGGAGGTGATAATGCGGGGGAGTGCACATAAGTCAAAACGACGGCATAAGCACAAGAAATGACTTTTCATCTGGTTACATCAATTTGTTCACACTTTAAAGTGTCAGTAAAATTAAAACTAAATTCTCCAGATATGACATAAATGGGTTTTGGATCCCAACATGCTCACTGGTTTTGTTTTTTTAAACAAACTGCTCTGTGAGGCTGTGCTTTGAGCTAACTGCTAACATGCTCACAAGGATGATGCTTATCTATGTTCTGTTGTTTAGCAGATACAATGTTTACCATAGTCGTAATGCAAGCATGCTAATTCTTGCATTAGCATTAAAGACAAACTAAAACTGAGGCTAGTGGTGATGTCATTAGTTTTACATGTATTTTGGTCATACACGAAGTTATTGGGATACATCATAAAGAAACTTTGTCTGTTCACAGTTTTGTGCCCATCTATCCAATAGTTGTTGAAATATTTCAGTGTATCAGATATTTCACGGTTCCCCCTAGAGCCACAGAGACTTTACACAACTCTCCCCATTACCTTTAAACAGATTTTGATGTATAAAAATCACTGGAGCTGGACCAAAGTGCAGTGACAATGGGGGTATTCAGATCCTTTATTAGGTAAAAGTACTAATACCACACTGTAAAAATAGTCAATTAGAAGTGAAAGTCATGAGTATCTAAAGATATACTCCATATATATTATTATGTATTTTTAGTTGTGCATTAATGTTTAGGCAGGAGCTCAAAATGACACCTTTAACCACCTGCCAAAATCCTTAAAATTAAATTTTGCTGTAATTAAGGACATGGACATTTGTTACATTTGATAAGCTTGAAACAAGTTTGCATGAAAAATGACTTGATTAAACAATTCTCAGAAAAATTTTTTTTTGAAAATTGACTAATCATCTAGGTTTAGTATTTATACAGTACATACAGTTATACAGTTTTTATACAGATTGTTTAATTTTTCTTATGATGCATCATCATTTTATATGTTCTTCATATACGTATGTAAAATCTTACTTTGTAAAGCAGTAATTATAGCTGTTGGGAATAAACAGGTACAATATTTCCCTCTGAAATGTAGTGAAGTGGAAGTATAGAGTGTCATTAAATGAGGCTTCTCAAGCACAGACACCTCAAATTCCTACTGAAGTAAATGAGCAGATGTACTTAGTTACATCCCACCTCTGACAAAGTGTCACTATTTTGACTTCCTTGGAGCGCATGTTTTAGTTGCAGTTGGTTTACATGAAACTAACACCACGACACCATGATGTCCTCTGCATACACAGACAGACAGAGACACACACACAAACACATACACACACACACACACACACACACCTGGTGTACTGGAAGGGTAGGGTATGCATCTGTCAGCGGAACAATCCCATATCAACCCACTGGCACAAAGTCTCCTGGAGTCCTCTGCCTCTGACAGCTGGCCCATCGGAGAGCAGCTGCCAATGAAACAAGATGGCTTAGAAAAAAATACCACAACAAATCCGGTTGAGAAATAAGGTTGGCTGAGGTTCTGGACTCACCCACTGCTCCTGTCAGGTTGAGCATTACGTCTTATAATGGCGGGCTCCATGCACTTGCACTCTGTATGATTAGCTACTTTTATCAGCACCGGTTCTGGTACAAACTTGAATGGAATGACACTAAGGACCTGAAACACACAGAATGGTGTAAGAGTGACTGAATGCTTGTACTCAAACCCTCAGAAAAAGGTTAAATAAAAAAGTATATCTACTCTCAGATTCACATTTGAGACTTGGTCACTCACAGTTTTATTCACATATACAGAAGTTGTGTTCCTGCAGGTGACGCCTTCTTGATTGCAGCAACCACTGCACCTGCCAGTGGGAAAATAATATTCACGTTGCCTAATAAATCTTGGCAGGAAAGCAAATAAGAACATTTCCCATAACATTGAATTATTTCTTTAACAATATGTCTAAAAAATATTAAAACAGCCTTAGTTCTGAACTGATATTAAAGAGATATGATGTGTCATATCAAAGCCAAGGTACTTAGTTTTTGGGGCCTCCAAATAGGCTCCCCACATTAAAGGACTTCTGCAGGCATGTAGATGTCTAATATGGGCATTGTTTCACCATTTGTTTACACAGTGGGAAGTTCTGACAGCTTGACTGTTAAGTAGGATGCAGGGATGATGCCATAGATTTGAGCTCAGTGAACAAGGTTTGAGTTGAAGATCTGGTTTCATGTCAAACAAACCTGTGGACGGACACACAAGGCGGCTTGAAGAACATTGAGGGGTCTGTGCCCAGCTCCTTGGCCACGTCGACACACGTCTCCCTTGGCATGCACTGAGTCCGCTGCCACTCTTCGTCTATGGCTAAATGCAAGACACGCAATGTTCAAAATCACATCGGCGCGCATAAACTGGCTTGCACACAACATGAGCTGCACGTTTTATCCCACCTTTAAGTATCTCCAGGCTGTAAGATTCAGCAGCGTAGCGTGTCGAGCGGTGTGACCCCACTGAAGGTGGAGAGGAGAGGGTCTCTGTCTGGGTCTCTGGCTGTTGCAGTCGCAGACGACACTTCCACAGCTTCCAGTCAGGAAAGTCTGCGAGCCTGAGCAACTCATCCAGGCTGGAGGCTGACCGCACTTTCCTTTCCCACTGCTTCATCACCTGCAGGGATCACAGTCGTTCATCTTTTATTGTCCCACATTGACAAAAATACAAAAAAAACACCCCAAACTCCTCAACTTTAGTCTTATTTTTAACTTGATGTCACTGTGCTTGTCATTTTGGGATGAAAATTTTGTGTCTCCACAAAATGACACATTTATTTACAAGCAGCTTTTGAGTACAAGTACAGCTTCTTTAATGACAAGCAGCCATTTTTGAAGATTACTAATGGGGTATTGAAAAACATGCACAATTCTGTCAGAGGACAATAACCGTGTATAAAAGACCAAAGAATCTTCTACAGTACGTTAAACCAGAAATGTCAATGCCAGTCTATCAGTCTGTGGAATTAAAAAAATAAAAGATAAAAAAATAAAAAGATTTCACTCTTGTAAAATGTTGGAGAGTTAATTTAATCAACTATTTAGTGAATAAGGAATAATTTTGGACACAGACCTGGTCAATATTGCATGCTGAACATTAGCACGTCAGCATGGTCACTGTGATCCCGCTAGCCTCATAATGCTGGCGTTTATCTGAAAACTCTGCAGCACCTGAGTACATCCTCACAGAGCAGCTATCGCGCACAGACTCTCAAGTTTTATCAAACCAGATATTCAAGCAAAAAAAAAAAAACCTATCAAGTAAAACATAATACAAACTGAGCTGGGTAATGTTGAATACAGTGCATTTAGATCCACAGCATTTGCATCATATTCTGCTTGCATGTGCCTTACACTGAAGCCGAGTTCATTTGATGGCTGATGTAGTGTGGAGTGACTTGGAGCACTTGGCCTGATGTCACACTCATTAGTCAAAGAGCTGAAGCAGCAACTTTGCGTTTCTACTCCGGTCTGCCTTTATGCCCCTCCATCCCTGAACACTGCTCACTCCCAAGTCCCAGCTACCAAAGAGTATGCATCTTTATAAACAAGAGTAAAGCCTCAAAACTAAACCCTCAGCATGCCCTTTGAAAGGAGGCAGCAGTGGTGTCATCCACTTAAAAAGCGAGTGGACTGTTATGTACACATTCACATGCGCACTGACACACAATTTAAATTAGAGGAGAAGAGTTGATTTTCAAGGGTGGGAAAAAAACCATAAAACCACCTGTCATGCTACCACAGAGGGGAGAGGTTCCCATGATATAAACCAGAACAGAGTGGAAGCATAATAGATTGGATCTGTATGGTCTGGAAAAGATGTGTAATTGAAGGCTGAGTCCAATAGTTAAGTTTTTTTTGTTTTTGTTTTTTTTTTTTAAATGATGTCCCATGTGTTTCTCTTTTAACCCACTGAAATTTCAGAACAATTTAGAGAGCCAATGTTGTGATATAGCAGAGCAATAGAGGGAAGAGTTAAAATTTAGGGGGGTTCCCAGGCTCACATTTTGAGGCAGGAAAGCCAAAGCCTGATACCGGATGTGAGGTCTGCTGCAGGGGTGGAGGCATGTTAGAGAGGACAGTAATGGAAATCATGCACTTGTCTGCGCAATGTTTGGTTTGTATTTATTGACTCTGGACAACTGTACTGTTCTGAGCCCTCTGATGTGTTCAGTGTGTTGCAGAATAGAGGGTGGAGCAGGTTGGCTGGGCTTGCCTGCTTTCACCTAAATGCGAGAAACGACGACAGAAAATGGGGAGGTTTCCCCTCCGCAATTTCTACCAGGGGATAGACCCACTAATGAGAAACAGAGAGGGAGAGCGCCTTGGAGAGGGATGATAGCGATTGAGAGAGAGGTAAAGATAGGGTGAGTTTAGACAGACAGGAAACGGGGAGATAGAAAAATAATGGAGAATAATCCTGAGCTTGGAAAAGAAAATCAGTTTAAGTACAAGAGTGAAGAATAAGAGTGAAGTGTTTTAACAGCCCCTCTGATGCAGATGCGACGATGTAGGGCATTTCCTCTTTTAGCCTTATGCAAGCGATTACAATGATGTCAATTTCGATTTCGTGTACAGAGCAAGGTGAGGACATGAGAGTGTACCGCATGCACAGCATCTGGACAAGTGTAAGGATAATGACATAATGAGTCAAAAAAGGAAAGGGGCTCCACAACACTGAAAAAACATTGAAATTAAGCCCTGCACACATCAAGAATGTACAGTAATAGCTCTCTGGGCGATGTTAGGTAATAAAGTAATCTTTATTACCAAGGCAAACAGAATCTGCCTTTATTAATCAGCAATTAAAAGGAAGTGAAATACAAGAGGCTTCCTACGTTGCTGCTTTGTTCCAAGTCACATGCTAAGAGACATGAAGCTTCACGCCACACTTACCTTACTTCCTCCCTCTCTGTGCATACTGTGGCCCACGTTTATCCAGCTCAGCTCCACCACCAGAGTCACCAAGCAGGAGAGTCTGCACAGGGTCCGTTTCATCCTCATCACCATCCCTTGGCTCTGCTTGCTTTCTCCGAGAAGCGCTCCGCAGTATGAACTCGTCTCCTTTTACTGCTGGCAGGCAGAGGCACTAAGAACCGACTGCCTCTCTGACTCAGTTTCCCAGGGCCAACTGAGTCCCTCAGACCACACACACACACACACACACACACACACACACACACACACACACACACACACACACACACACACACACACACTCAGTCTTCTCAGTGCAGGTATGTGCAACACAAATCTTCCAGCTGCACAGAGTGTGAGAGGGAGAGTGTGTGTGTGTGTGTGTGTGTGTGTGTGTTTGTGTGTGTGTGTGTGTGTGTGTGTGTGTGTGTGTGTGTTTGCTTGTGTGTGTGTGCCTGAGCCAGACGCAACCTGTCACAGCAACCCAGACACCCCTGAGCCAAATGGAGAAGGCTTAAGAGGCTTTAAAACATGCACCTCTTACTGCTGAAGCTTTGATGCAGAACCTGAGGTGTCCAGTTAAATAACAGCACTACCAGAAGTTAGACGTTGGAAAATTACCTCAGAAAAAAAAAAAAAGACAGAAAAATCAAGATTCCCTTGAAGACTCCTTATCAGCAAACTGTTTTGTCCAAAAGGATTGAAGGCCTTTAAGGTATTACAGGGCCTCTAGCGAAGTGATCTGAACAAATTCCTCCCCGTTCATACTCTTTTCTTCTTTAAATTCCAACCTCCTGAAAAGGCTGCTGGCTTCTGGTTTCCCTTAACTGCTAATTTCAGTGGTTACAATATCTGCATGTTAAACTTTCCCTCCGTTGCTCCTTGGTTCTCCGGATTATACTGCTGTGGTTTGTCCCAAAAAAAAAAAAAAAAAAAAGCCCCTGAGGTGCAAGAATGGCCCCACAATCCCCAATGAGAAGCTGGTATGTCTGTCTTGGAGTCTGCCCTTACGTCTCTCCCACTGCTGCTGATCGTGCTGCCTCGAAATGCGCTTTTGGGATTTGCTTGTGTGTGTGTCCCCCCTTCTTGCTTTTTTTAATATCTGTCTGTCAAGGGATCCAGTCCCCGGCCTGTCACGTTCGCCTATCAGTGTCTTCTCCTCTCGAGTTGCCAAACCACACACATCCAAAGAGCAGCAACATGTGTTTTAAATGCGATCCAGACCTCCGTAACGTGTAAGGGGAAATAAGAAGCCAGCACCACCCCTGTCCCTCGGATACCCCACCCCCCTCACCCATTCAGGCCCGTTTGACTCAGCATGTAACATATATAATGGATTAAATATGAGAACAGCTTTCATAATTTGTATGCAAATGAGGCACAGCAGCTTCTCTGTAAACTGCAAAAACAATAATCACTTTTCTTTTCTTTTTAATATTTTAATGTGGTCTATGTAGATTAATGGTTATTGTTGCCATGTGATATCCAGCAAGTGGATAACTAATTCCTTTGTTTTACAGTGGCTGCCATCGAACACAAAAGCATTTGTAAAACCATTACACTTGATTCAGGTAAAGAATGTTAAATTATTGCCGTAACAATGTGTGCAAGCACCTTTCAGAGTTTCGTAACAGGTCTGCTACAGTATCATTTCAAACAGCAGAAGGAAAATGTTATGAACTGTAAAATTGGCGAAGGGCGAGGAAAGCAGTTAGCAACACATTTAGCCTAAAATCTATATTTTACTGCACTTACATTAGGGCATGTCGCTTACGCCCACATGAAGCACTTGGGCATATAACAAGTTAAACCAGATGTGGATCCCTTTCAGTGCACATTTTTTTACACGATTATCAGAAACAAGCATCTCTGTAAATATTTTTCTCCAATAAGTGAGGCAGTAATTCTCACCAGGGACAAGAGTACAACCTTAGAAAGAATCTCTGATCTTGGATCTCCAGTTAACGGCCTTTTCAAAACCCATTCTCCCGCTTTGGTAGTCTCTGACAGCTTGTCCGATCTCTTCCTCTGTGGTCATTACAAATGGACCTAAAGGGCAAAAGCAACGTAACAAATAATAACATTACTGGTATTGATTAAGTTCTGTTTGTGCCTTCCAACACACATCAAAGATTTCTTTTGTTCACTGACACGGAGGGAACAACGCAAATGACGTACCACGTTGTACCACAGGCTCTTTGATTGGTTCTCCAGCGATCAGCACAAAATGGGAGACTTCAGAGCCCTGAGGAGCAAAGAAGAGGCAGTGCTATCGTCTCTGTCTGTATGTGAAGTGGACTGGCTACAGCCTTTCGTTTGAGATTTCAAAATTAAGCGGGTTCCAAATAGAGATATCGGGATCCCCTCCAATGGGTCCCCACAAAAATGAGTGTGGTCACATGATCCTTAAATAGAGAAAAATTAAGTATTTCTGACTTTTGTCTACAGCTTTTTTCCCCTAATGAATTACTTAATATTTTCAACTCTGAGTACAATATGAATTTTTTTTTTTTTTAAATCATGTTTCGATTCAGCTCCTCACAACAAGACCATCACTTGTAAGGTTGAGAAGATTTCTCCATTTCAAGGGGAGGTTAAAAGCCACTGGTCTAAATCAGTGGTGGTTCCAAACCAAGGGAAAGGAACTGAATAAAAGTTTAATGAATCTGACCTATTTTGAACAACACATGTTTGTGTCCTCTGATGCTAGCAAGACTACTTAGATTTAGGGTAGCAAGATTTATTCAGACAGACTAAAACTCAATGTGATGTGCGGGACGGACAGACGTGACATGGAGCAAAAGCAAAACAGATAAGGCTCATTATAAAAATTAGGGGGGTACCCAAAGGTGTGTTTTTTCACAACTCTGCAACATCTGGAAGTCCAAGCAATACAACTTAACATCAAAGGTTCCTCTGTAAAACAGCAAAATCAAGTCCGTCCCTATGTAAGGTTCTGAATGGTGGCAGGAAACCAAAGCTGATATAAATCCCACAATAGATACCTGGGACACAGTGAGTGAGTGTGGCATCTTCTGGCCTAAAAAGATTAAAATCTCGGAACAGAGAAAACACAAAAGGCAAGGCCATCAACTAAATATTAAAATTATGCATGACTTAAAGAGACTACATGCTTTTTTGCGGTGGACTCTTCGATCACATGTGAATTCAAACCACTGCAATTTAAGCCATTGTGGTCAGTAGATAGACCCAGAGCATGCCTCTTAAAATATGTAGCATTATAACAAAGGTTGTGCTGAGATGGACCCTTGCAGGCAAAACTAAAACCAAGAAAACCAAAAATCACGTAAGGCAGACGTGTGAAGGGACAAGCTGACAAAGTACGGGGAGGTACAACATGTTGCACAGAACAGGAAGCGATGGTAGAAGCTTACAGTGGCCTTGTGTCCCACAGGGGAGGAGGAGAATTAAGTGTGTAAGTAAATAATCAAACAAAGGCATCAGTAAAATCCTAAATACGACTAATGGGATGAATAATTTTCAGCTTCAAAAGGGAGCCATTCTGGAAAAAAAGCATGGGAGCCTCTGGTCTCAACATGGAGGACTCGAGTTTCTCACCTTGTTTTCTACCTTGACACAGTCTCCATCTCCAAACACAACCGTGTGATGGGGCTCCACCATCTGCTGCTCCTGATCCGGGCCTTGAAATCAGGGGGAAAACTCCAATGATATCTACTTAAACACCACTTTACATTTTGAGCTCTGATATTAGGAAAATAAAACAAACAATAGACATGTTAATTCAGATGACTGGTTAAGATTGTGGTCTTTGAGCTCTTTTTGATGTGTTTTTGAAAACGAATTGGAGTCAATGACTTCTAAGAGTAGGAGCTTCTTATCGGGGGAAATAAAAAAGAAAAGAAATGGTAGACTTAAGGTCATTAGGGTCAACCAGGGCAAAAAGGAGGAAAATTGGAGGAAACCTGTTCAGATATTGGAATTACCATTAAAACGTTCCTCCAAAGCCAGTTTACTCACTGTTAATGAGCTAACACGTGCATCATTAGTGATATTTACATTGTGATCTTACTGTAGCGCAGCGTAACAAAACCACTGTGAGTCAAACAGAAATAAAGACACCTGCATGCCTCAGACATTTTGACCTGGTTTTGTTTGCCCGCTGAGCCACTCACTGACATTAAATGCCGAGAAAGACAGACACTTCCACTTGTGGTTTGTGTATTCATCAAAGCCAGCTGGTTCCACTTCGGCCAGAATACATGTGTACATGTCAGTTGGAGACTTAACTTCTTTAATCTTAGCAGCCATTTTCATCGTCTCGTGTCATCAAAACATCTGTCACTAATTAGAACCAGTCCTGCAATATAATGACAGAGAGTAATCAAATCAAAGTGAAATTTTATGAAAGGTTATTAAAAGGGGAATTCTGATCGAAGAAAAACACTTTTCAATAAATCAACAAGGCCTCTGAAAATGGCCTCACTGTCTGAAGGAGTTTGTTCTCATGCTAGGGGAATTCCCTGATCACATGTCGTCATCCGATAAGCAGGAAGTGCAGAATTTCACAGTATAGTGTCAAACGGCAACACAGGGCTGAATCATGACATGTGGGTACGGTGACTGATTTGAAGTCAAACTGTAAGATGGACATATTTTATTCACAGTAGTGCACAAGTTTTTGTTTATTTTTATTTATTTTTTTTTAAGTGATTTGTTTGTTTAGTCTGAAGTCCCAGGACATCATAGTTTAGTGACAGTAATCGACCAAGCTTTAAAGTGGAACACATGGGCCTTCTGGCGGAACGTTGCAATTGGACTGAGATCACAGACATATGTGTGATGTAGATGTGGAAGAGCAGGGAGAGGAAGTGAGGGAGTGATCAAAATCATGGAAAAGAGTGCACATATCCAGCTAAGGAATTCTTGCATTAGTTTTCAGTAGGCCTCTCATAACTCACCGACATGGACGAATCCAGATAACGTGTAGATAAATGTAGTCCATCCTGTAAATACAGATATTTGTTTAAATAAGCGAATGTGTCGACCAGAAGCTGGTGAACCAGCGGCAAGCAGTGCTCGACAAGTTAAAGCTAAAAAAATAGATGTCCATAAGCACGAAATCAAAATCCTGACATCTAAAAACAGCTTTCTGATCCATGAAAGATCTTCATCTATCTTATACGTCATTTTTGTGGGCCTGGCTATGTCCAGTTTATCGTGCTGGGGCTTGCGGGCAGCATTTTTAGCACATTTACACACCACACACAAAGAACCATTTTAATGGAGATCTGAAACCTGCAATAACTGTATTTTTTTGGACACACGGGGGCTACAGAAACAATTTCATTGTTTGTTTTAGATCACATACGCCTATATTATTTAGAACAATATAAGATCCAGTGTTCTTGGAGCTTGACTCATACTTGGGACTAGAGGTCAGGCTATCTCTGCTTCTGCTGCTTTGATTTTGTCAAAATTGCCAATTTCCGCCTTAATCTTTTTGATTCCCTCAACTTTATGGAAGTTACATACTATATCATTTGAACACCGGCTTATGGCTAAAGGATTTTTTTAAAAGTGGGTTGCTCTCTCCGGCTCTCCGTCAGTGTAAAATTGTGAGCTGTCATTTCCTCCAACGGCTTTACAAGCCTTTACGAGCTCTGAGGTGTTTCTGCTAGAACTGTTAATGTCTGCTGGTAACATTTCATCCACATTTCTCTTACTCCTCCGCTGTTAAAAAAAATCCCAATCACAAAACTCCATTATCGAAACACTATTAATAGTGCGGTGAAATATGAGAGCACTTTTACATAATCACTAAGTTATGAAGTAGCAGTTACAGCAATATCTTAAAGGCACTATTGAGTTCTGACCACTAGAATCACTACGGAGCAATGTCTTTCTGAGTGGGTGCTGTTTGGACATGGATGAACACGTGCACGATGCCATTAACATTCACACAGTGCTATTTCTACATTGTCTTGCTTTGAAGGTTGTCAAAAAAAAAAAAAAAAAACAACGGCAAAAAAAACCCAGATTCTCAAAAAAACAAGGGAGGAAGTAAAACTGCTTTTCATTTCCACACTGTGTTCTCAAGTGTCACACATTGTTCTGTTTTTATGCCAGAGGAGGAAAAAATATTCAGTACAGTTTGTGGTAAACAGGGTGGTCTCACGGCAAGGATACTTCAGAATACATGGATGCTCCCATGAATGAGGAAGGAGGACTCAAGATCTGGCTCAAAGTCACCATGAGACGCTGTTGTTTAAGCATGATTACAGCCACCTGTGGCACTGTTGTTATTAACCGACCATTTACAGGAAGACTATGCTCGATTTAGAAATGCGATGCTCTTACCTGAGGGGACTGGCTGTACATATAGGGCCCCCGCCTGCAGTCTGAAGTCCAGGTACAGGGTTGGTGTCCTTGTGAAAACCTTAGACTACAGGAAAGAAGACAGACAGTCGGGCAGTATGCATACTCTCTAGTCAAACACACAGCCACAAGCTTTAAATATTTTGCATTAAACAGAAAACACATTCGCACAAACTTTGACATCGTGGCGCCAGTCGCTGTCATGATCATTTGTTTGCAACATCAGAACCATCTACACTGCTGTTCCCTACAAACGGGTTGGGAAGAATGAGTTAAAGCTGATCCACTTTGGCTTCAGAACCCAGCAATCACGATTTCTAAGTAACACAAAGTCAGAATCAAATATCGGCTTACAGTTCCTCCACAGCTCAAACAGCTTTCTGTACTAATTTTTTTGTGTGTTTTTACATCTATTTCATGAACGTGTGTGCGTCATTTCACCAGGTGGTATATGAGGAACTTTACAAGATCAGGTCCATGAGCTTACTACACATCTGCAGTTAATGGGAATGACCTTAAAGAACCTCACAGCACTGAGGCTTGCGAAGAGGAAACATGGATGAGAAAGTGAGGGACAAGAAATGAAGTGAAATCACTTGTGGTTTTCTCATTTCTCATTAATAACAACTGATTTCACTTTATTTCAGTTAATGAAGAAGTAAGAAGTAATTATACTTAACAACATTACCAATTACTCAACAACAAAAGAAAGGAGCTACATTTCTCATCACATTACTTTGATTATTCAGCCTGGCTCCACTATAGAGAACTTTTAAAGCGTTTTAAAGCTTTTACACATGTAGAAGTAGAAAGCAAAACAACGTGGCTTAACGGCCCATCTGTGTTTTGCATCCCTGGTTATTGCACTCAGCGCTGCACAAGTCCTGTCCGAAGCTGAAAGGGTCACACACTCACCACACCAAGCCAACTAAGACCACAAAACATATAAACACTAATACTCCGGGGTTACTGGAGGCTGCGTTTCTCCTCTTTTCCTTGCACGAGCTAATGCGTACCACACCAGTCTGTCAACCTAACTGATAAAAACCGGTCATTAAATTCCGATTCCCTGATTGTCGAAGTAATGGAGCTTTATTGGGATTTTTGGCTGTAATGTCGTTGCTAAATTTTCAAATTGCAATCCATTTCCTTTAGCTGAAGACCTAAATTACTGTAACGTTTATCTGTGAACATTTTGGGATTAGAGCAGCTTTCAATTCATTCTGAATGCATAACTTAAAGTAACTATAATCAATATATCTACAATAACGAAAACGTCATTACAGAGTGAGAACAATGTGACAATGTGGTGATTCTAGAGAGAATCATCACTTGAATCTGCACCTCCCCGTGGCTTTATGGAGGTTTGTAGTGAGTTTCAGCTCATTCTTTAGCTGCCCAGCTCACAACTTTACTGTTTTGGTTCACGCTCACAGTGTATTTTTGGTTGAAAAAAAAGAAAACTACCTGCTCAGCGACCAAACAGCAGACAGACACAGTTAGCAGCTATCTCAGCTAAAGAGCCAGGTATTTCCCTCAGGAGTTGGTGGAGACCAAATACAAAGTTAAAAGGGAATACTGGATGAACAGTGGCTTCGAATAGTATTCAAGTCCTTTCGCTTTTTGCAGTTTTTATTGTTAGAGTTGGATTTAATTTAAAATGTTTAAAACTGCCATTTTACCCATCAATTTAAATTGAATAGCCCATAATCACAGAGTGTATCCTTGTTTTTATTTTTATTTATTTTTTTTGCAAATTTGTTAAAAATTAAAAACTGAAATGACTGATTTACAACAAGTATTCAGAGCCTTGGCTGTGGCAATCCAAATTGTGGTCAGATATGTCTTCTTTGCAATAATTATCTCTGAAATGTATCTGGAACGTGAGATAAGTCATTGCAGAGCATGAAATGTGAGCCATTCTTGCCCCAGGCTTACGTCATTGACCAATAAATTGTGGTTAAGAGTGTCTTATTCCCGTAAGAACATCAATTAAAGGAGCAGGGACATAAAACCGTGGTCAAGTTGACCTTCAGCTAGTCTGAAAAGGAATTAACTGTAGAAAGCCAATATTTTGAGCCTTATATAGTATAAATATAATGAATGGAGAGAAATTGATGTTTGTCACTGTGTCTCCTGCCCTTTAGTAACCCTGCACATTGCACATACATAAACACACACACACACACACACACACAGACACACAGACACACACACACACACACACACACACACACACACACACACGCACACACACACACACACACATCCACAGCAATACTTATAGGCTGGGACAATCTGCTTCTCATTTGCTCTTTCCTCTTTTCAGACAGACACTCCTTACACTAACACCGGTTAAATAGTGTGGTTAACAGGAATTCCCTCAAACACACACACATGCACATGAATGCATGCACATTTATGTCACTGTTTGTTGTTTATTTCCTGTTGCCTCAAGCGTCCAGCAAATAGGCAATCACCTATTCAGTTCAACAGCTAACAGGAAAGAAAACATTAAATTCAGTTTCAAAGTGCTCCTCTGACTGTGGCTTGACTTAATGACGTTGCAGTGATATCACTGCCCCATGGGCCAGTTATGGAGATGAAGTGTCACGCAGACACACACACACACACACACAAATGAACACGTACCTTTGCTCCTAAAGCTTCTCCAGAGATCACAGCGACTGTAACTCCTCCCTGGCTGGGTTTGGGGATCTCCGAGCCTTTAAGCTCCTGGTACGCTGGTTCCACCATCTTGTCCCGCCGTGGCAGGTTCACCCACAGCTGTAAGCCCACCACCGGCTCCTCTGATACAGGCATTTCGGCATGTACCACCCCCCGTCCTGCAGTCATCCACTGTTGGACAAGGAGCCATATTTGAACTGTGACATATACAGTGTCCACCATATATATGCTTGTTTTTGCTAATAACATTGTATTTGTTTGTTTTATTTTTATTAGATAAACAGAAGTGGGAAGATGTTTCTGAGCTGCGCATGTGGCGTAGCACTTGGAACAGCATTGCTGGCTGGTCTGGCACTTCAGAAATAACTCAGTTTGTGGCTTTGTTATGAAATTTTGTACATACATAATACTCCTCAAGAAATACACTGATGTAATGCTGGTGATCCCCCAATTTTTTTTATATAGTGCAACCAGCAGGTCAGAATTTTTACTAATCCTTATCTTATTACAGTATCTCAGCATCTAAAAGAATGACTGGCACAAAGTTTGGTTCAAACAGTCACAGCTGCTAGATAATGTGTCCTAATGATCCTATTACATTTCATTTGGCAATACCATTTGACACTTTTGGTTCATAGAGAAATGTTTTAACACCTACTAGATGGATCCTTGTGAACTCTGGGATAGACTGTTATGTAGTTATGTCCCCCTCAGGATCAATTCTAAAAACTCAGGTGAAAACCCTAACCGAGGCCTCAGTTTTACCATGTGTTTAGTACTAATTAGGATTTGGATATGTCAGAGAAAAGAGTGAAAATAAAGTAAATAAAATTATAAAAAAATATTTAAAAGTCCAAACAAAATAGATAAGAAATAACAAATATTTTGCATTAAAAGCACTATTTAAGGAGCGGAGTTAAAAAAAAGAAAATGCACATGGATCTGGTTTCAGGTAGTGATTTGAAACACTCTATGAAATGAAGTTTAGTTTAACAGCTTCTGCTTCTCCTTCAGGCCAGCTGGAAATTTCCACTCCAGAGCTTTACCCTAATGCAGCTGGCCACCAATAATTCATCTGTGACTGTTAATCGTGCTATTTGGTTCCTTTCATTGCTGAATCCTGGATACTTACTGTGAGGGGGTCTACTGTATGATAAAACATGCAGAATACAACAGAGGATAACTAGAAACGCAGAGAGCACAGGCAACGCCGATCTGCGCAGTCATTGAAATGATATTAATTGGTGGATCAATTTAAATCTAAAATATCTCAAATGATATGATAAATATGCAGTCTAACATGAAAATAAGCTGCTACTTTTAGTCCTGATAAGGATGGATACTGTGTGTGAAATTATGAAGACTGAAGAATTCATTTAAAACTTTCATACATCTTATAATATAATTATGTTTACAATGGGATTGCAAGTCAAAAATTTGAAACTATTTATGTAAAACTGTCTCTATCAGCTGTGTTTTTGAGCACAGAATCGTGTGATTTTAAAATACTAGTTTGTTTGTTTTTTTTTTACCTAAAATTGATATATACCAATTTGGAATTCATTTAAATATTAAGCGAGAGAATTTTCTGTGCTGGCCTGATGTCTTCAACACTTCCTTTAAAGGAAACCTGCTTTAATGGGAGACAGTGTTTGAGCTTTTCTGTAAAGCTCATGCAGGCGTCTGTTTCAGCATCTGCGGCTCCCATGTGATGTCCAAGCCTACAGAGGGTGCACATGGTGGGTTAGCGAAAATTCAGCTGAACTGACTGAACCTCTGCTACAGATTGATGCTGAGTCAGCAGTTTGTGTGTGTGTGTATGTGTGTGTGTGTGTGTGTGTGTGTGTGTGTGTGTGTGTCTGTGTCCGTCTGTCTGAGTGTGAATGTAACTTTACTATTTTAAAAGCAAAGGAAACAACCCACAGAGCATTACATCCATTTAGCGTGAGTGCACAAATTATAATGTATATGTAATGAGTTTGTGTGGATTTTCATACCGAAAGGCCTAAGTCTTCCTCGGCTGTTGTAGCTTCTGAACTGAATGATTCTGATTCGAGATTCAAGCAGGTTTCCTAACTCGTGGAAGCCTGCTGTTATGACCTCTATAATCGAAGGTGGTGACCCTCATCTGACCTAACTACAGGCCCATCACTATCTTACTCATAGTATCAAAGGTATTTGAAAAACTGGTTGCCAAACAAATCACTGGCCATCTTTAAGAATATCTCCTTTCCACTGCACCAAAGGCAATTTAGATTCGGGGCTTATCACACAACAGAAAAAGCCACATGGTACTTCTCAGAGAAAGAGAAGGCATCATGGGACAAAAGCAGGGTTGTTGGGTCCGTGTTCCATGATCTACGGAAAAAATTCAACACTGTAAATCATAACATCTTACTGCATAAACTATTCAATTTCAATTTTCCCACAAAGTTTATCCCATAAAGTTTTTCCGTGCATAAACTATTCAATTTCAGTTTTCCCCTTAAGGCTTTTCCTTACCAAATCCTTTCTCTCATTCCGTTCCCAACTTGTCAAAATCGATAATTATGAATCCATCCGGTGTCCTGCAGGGCTCTATACTGGGCCCAGTCCTGTTCAGTATTTACATTTACATGCATTTACATATTTACATTAATGATTTATTAATGACTTGCCCTCTGTGTGTGGACCTGATATCTTAACGCAGGATGAGGATACAGTCGTTTTTAATCACAGTAAAATTGCAGAGGAGGTTGCAAACGAGCTAACAGATGTTATATTAAAAGGTCACATCCTGGCTTAACCGGAGCTGTTTTCAATTAAACGTGTTGCAAACAGTTTGTTTGTTTTTCTCCACAGCCCAGTGTGTAAACGTGGAGAAAGATATTCTCATGTCAGGAGAGAGACTACAAGTTGTCTCAGAATACAAATATTTAGGACTACATTTTGATTCAAAGCACGGCTTCAGAACCCACATAAAACGGGTCTGTAAAATTTACTTTTGCAAATAAATTGGATAAGTTGCTCTAATACAGACTCCGTAGCCTTAATACCAATGGAATCATAAAAATAAGCACTTAAAACTGTAGACAAGGAGCCATTCTGTTTTCATCATTGCTATATTTTAAATCAGTATAATCTGCTTAGCTGGGAGAACAATAACATCATTACACACAAAAATGTCTCACCAGTTTATAGGACTATGCATATTTAGCTGCTCCTCCTCTTTCTAGCTTCATAAACTTCAAATCTACTGCGAAAAAAAGCTATTAGAGGTGCAGCAACGGGGGGACTACACAATCGCACACAGAATAAAACAGAATTTAGTCAGGCTGTCTTCTCCTTCAGAGCATCATATTGATTTAATTCATTAACACGATCAATTAGTGACTCCCTATCCTATAGTAATTCTATTATTTTGAGAAATGGCATATTGAGAACCAATAAAGTAAACACTGATGTTGTTTTTATCCACCTTTATCATAACTATACTGATATGATAACCTCAGAATTTAACTGTATTATACATGTTGTATCTAACTACAACTAAACTAAATTGTCCATTTTTTTTTTTTTTTCATTTGTGCTGTATATGCTTTTATCATTAGGTAGTATGTTTTTAACTTACCTATCACTTACACACATATTATATCTTATTATTTTTGGATGCATAACAACATCAGGTAAAGTGACAACTGATGAAATCTAGACTGTTTGCTTACTTGGTTACAATTATTTAGATTTTCATTAATATATTATTTATATATAATATATATTTTTTCATTAAAAAAACAACAACACACACACACACACACACACACACACACACACACACACACACACACATATATATATATATATATATATATATATATATATATATGTATGTATGGGTGGAAAAACAGAAAATGTAACCACTTCATTTAGTAATTTCATTCATGATAAAGTTAAAGGAATAGTTTTTATATTTGGGAAATACAGTGATTTGTTTGAGCTGAGAGTTACATGAGAAGATTGATACCACTCTCATGTTTCTGATGGTAACTATGAGCTATAGTTTGACAAGTGTTAATGGGCAGATTTTGTTACCTTTGGACAAAGTCAGCTGAACCATTTCCCACTGTTTCCAATCTTTGTGGTAACTATCCAAAGCCTCATGTTTACTGTACAAACATGAGTGTGGTATCAATCTTTCTGCAAAACTATTTCTTTGAAAAAAAGAAAATTAAGAATGAATACTAAAAGCTGTTATGCAGTACCTGCAGATCTCCAGGCTTCAGTCGTCCTGAGTGGCCACAGAAGTCTTCATGTGCCATGATCCCCTTTAACACATATGTTACCTGTTTGAGGAAAAACACATACATGTGTTGCAGTTACAGCAGTTACAGTTACAGCAACATTGTGCGTGACTGCCTCACACAGACTGCTTAATAATTATCTATATTTCAAAACAAAGGTAAAGAACTGAGCATTTTTTTCATTGTGTTAACTTTTTTTATATCATTTTGACAGCTCCATGGTAAAATAATAAACTTTTTGCATCAAGTGAAATATCATGTTCCAGGCTACATTAACTCAGGCCACGAGCTTACAAACGATTGACATAGAAAGCACGTGTGCTCGTGCTCGGGTCATGGGGTCAAAGGTGAACATCTGTATAGGGGAGAAAGGCTCAGGCCCCTGCAGTGGGCTGCCTGTGATCTACTTCCACAGCTGTATGATTTGAAAAGTCATGCAAGTGTGAGCAAACACACCTGCTGAAAGGCATACTGGGAGTGTAGCCTTGTCCTGTCCACCCACACCAGGAGATTTAAGCTGCATCTGCCAAATCAAATACACTCGGAAGGACTTTTGGCAATCTATGGACAATATCTGTTTTTTGTTTTTGTTTTGAGTTTGACTTGAAAACGAAGAGTCATCTAAGCTGACATTGTCCAAATTACTCCGACAGAGAGCAGAAACCAGTGAATCCCAGGCTAAACCAAAAGGCTTTCCATTCCTAAAGATGTAATAAAATTGAAAACCAAGCAACACACATAACTTATTGTATAAAAGACGAGTGTAACTATTCTTGAACTACATACTTTCCAAACCATGATCGAATGTAATTTGCTATTATCAAAAGCAGCATTAAATGACCACATCAGGGCAGGGGAACAAGTTATAAAAAGAAGAAAGCATGAAATTATGTCTTAAAATTGTTTAATGTGTTTGACAATAGCACCAAAACCTGAATGTGTTGAAAACAAAATTCATTTGGAAGCTGTAACCAGCAAGTATCTGATATTCCTATGCAAAAAAAATGTCACATCACTTATCAGCATTGTTATCAGTTACTTCCTGGTAATGTAAGAAAGTGAAGAACTGTATTAAAAAGGTAAAAGTATAGAGCCTAACTTTTAATATCTGTATGTACTGTACAAGCAGTTACTCCGGTAATGGGGTCACAACTGTCAAGGTCTGAGAAGACGCTTTTTGGTGGAGACATTCATTTCAATTGCACAGAAAAATAGAAACAAATAAAAATCAAAAAAATAAAGCAAATGATAGTTCCACAAAAACACCCCAGAAGTAGGGGCAAGTCCTGTATTTCAAAATAGGGGATTTTCTTTGTTAGTTATCGTGACACAATCTTTAACCCAAACCTTTCTGGACTTAGGTTCAGCTGATACAACCTTAACAGTGCCAGCATATATCATATCTCTGGCTAACTGGGTTTTCTGTATGATTTTTTAAATCTATAAACCTAAATACATCACTTGTTGAATGCAAAATGGTATGGATGCTGTCTTGTTGTCGCCATCTGGTGATGAAAGAAGGAATTTCACCCCTCTGAGCTGGGTTTTAAAAAAAAAAAGACATTGAAAGTATACAGATTTCGGTGCGTTGTGCTAAAAATTGAATATTCAGCTGTTTTACTCATTACTGGGTTGAGATAAAGGATCGTATTTTCCAGAGTGTTTCTGAAAAGACGGTTGTAATTTCATATGTTGTGATTCTTTCTTTTTCATTTAGTCTGTATTTTCTTGATTAACCGACTTATCGATCTATTTGAGTCATAAAATAGTGAAACATACACATCACATATATCCATAAACAAAATAAATGTCATCAAATTGCTTGTTTTGTATGAAAACAGTCCTAAAACCAAATATGTTCAGTTTATTATCATATAGGATGATGAAGAATGACAAAATTTTCACAGGTGAGAAGCTGGAACTGGCAAATATTTATTATTTTGGTTTAAGTCAGATCAGTTCAGTTTTATTTATATAGACCAAATATTACATATCACAAATTTACCTCTGGGTGTTTTACAAACTTTGCAACATGATGCGATTGCTCTTTAGACCCTGCTCAGAAAACTCTGTAACTGGAGAAACAAAAGGAAATTAATATTCAGTTATGTAAATAGTTGCAGATAATTTTTCTGTCAACTGACAATTCGATGAATCGACTAATTTTCTTAGCTATATTTTTACATTTTGTATGTATAGGTATTTATATGTCAGTTTTGAATACCTGTATAATTTAAAATCAAATGTGGCATTTTGTAAAAAGTGTTCTTAAAAGTTGATTATGATAACGTGGTTTAAATGCTTATAATTGGATCTATACATGACTGATCAGTGCACTTTGTGTAAGGAAACAGGGAACAGCCCCAGACACAAACCTGATGGAGGCAAAGTGGTGATGTGAACAAAGCAGGGTTTCATGGTGAAGAGATGAAAGTTTGATAGAACAACAAAATATCTGAGTTTCAAACATTTTATTCAGCAAAATCCATTTAACAACTACTTCATTTAAGCTGGAGAGGCTACAGACTCAAAGACTTTGTGGGTAACTCTCTCCAGCTTATCTAAATATCTGCCGCCGCACTTAACGGTTTGGAAATCCTTCAATCGACAGTAAAATACACTTCTTCTTACCGTCTCAAACCCTCTGTGAGGATGGTCTGGGAAACCTGACGGCCTGCTCACTCTAAACTCATCCAACATCAGGAAGGGATCCAGGTTCCTGAGCTGGAAATAGAGTCACGTACTGTGTTACATGAACTACAACGACTGTTACAGTGTTGAGTTTTTAGCTAAATGGATTACAACTGAACCACATTATGGGGAGCGACCTCCTTTCTGCCGATGCTCCTGCGGACACGAGCGCCAACTCCTTCTCCTTGTTCCACACTCAGAACTGTCCTCTCCACTCTCCTCACATTCATTGTGCTGGGAAAGAGGTTTAAACGGTCACTGCAAATCATAAAATACACAGTAATGTTAATTAAATTAACATAAAAAGCATTTATGGACATTTTTCTTGTGCACAGCTATCCATTAGCTATCCACAGACATTACATACGATTAATGTTTCCAGTACGCCAGAGCCAAGTCACGTAAAACTTCTTTTCCTCTTCATTATTTCTCAAAGGTGTTGCAGAAACATCTCAAATTGATTTCTGAGGCACCTCAGATGTCTCAGAGCAAAATCTTATCATCTTTACTGCGGTTCAAAGTTAATGTCGAGGTAGAATATCTTGTGAAAAATAAGATAAAAAGGACCCAAAAAACAAAAAAAAACAGTTAGATAGATTTTCCCAAATAAAATATTGCAAAATAACATATGATATGACAAAGTAACAGGAAAAGGTCACGCAATTATTGGGAGGGGGTTGTCCCTGGTTTCAAAATACTCTTCTGGGCGAACGGAGTCTCAGCTGCTCAGCAACTGAAATAGACCAAGGCCCCGGATCCGACGGCCCCGATCCGCTGCGACTGCATCAGCTGAGCGGATCATGCCGGACATCAGCTGATCTCAGCGCTGCTGCTGCTGCTGCTGCTGCTCTCTCTAGACTTTCGTTGCATCCATATCTGAACCACTTCCCTGTTAAATGTTGTCGCATCCTCTCTGTGTCCCGGACGCTCAAACGCTCCGTGCATGCGTCCTTCGTTTTTACTTGCACGAATAACGGACCCGAGCCAAGGATTTTCCTCCACGCTGCTGCGCCGTGCATGTTTATTACCTGCGTACTTTCTCTTGTTGTATAATTGTGTGCAACGGAAGCGCAGCGTGTTGTTTGCTTTTTACCGGGGGGGGGGGGGGGCAGAGCGTCCATCGACGCTTTAACACCGCAACGATAAATGTGCAACCTCCGAAAACGAACTACTGAGTTTCCAGACTCGATACTCGATACATGCACCTACCGGGAAGTGAAGGACAACGAGTCCCGGCACTGCTCTGGCAGTTCTGGCTGTCGCCCGTTGTCTCGTTGCGACCGCGGCCCTCACCTTATCCAGGTAGGATCACAATGCGGAAGTGAGGCGGGAGGGGGGGTGGGGGTGGGCGTGGCTCGAGGGACGAGCCTCTACGACACACCTCAGTGGAGCGTTTCTGAAAACTGACAATCCGCGACCCGCACGGGGCCGAAGGGGGGAACCGCGCCCACCTGCGTCCACCTGCACGGGGCCGAGGGAGGGAACCGCTCCGGGATCACAGGTGTGTCTCAGAGGGTGTTTACAAAAACGCCTGATAAATAAACGCTCTAAGTGCATTTGTTAAAACGCCATGAACCGCTTACATCGGCCGTGTGCAGGTGGTGTGGGTGATGTCAGACGGATCAGGCGAGGAGCACACAAAATACAGACTTTCCATCTATGTCGTTGAATTATTTTGTGAATATACCTGTAATTAATGTTTTGTTTTGTTTTTAAAGACAGACTGAGCTATTATGGATGAATATGTGTTTATTTGAAAAACAGCTGTTATTCCAAAAAAAAAAAAAAGAATAAATTAAAAAAACAGGTTTCACATTCACGGGTAGCACTGCACTGTCCCATCTGACGAGGATAATCTGGAACAGATGACCGCCCGCATGCAGGTGAAGATGACTTCCTCCGGCTAAATGTTCAACCTAAAGCCACAACAGGCCTTGCATCTGTTGGATATATTCCTCAACTTTAGATTTCCCCGCGCTCGTTTCAGGAGCGACTCCGCCGTCCCGTTGCCGATGGTGCACGATGTCCCTGGCGATTCTCATGCTGGCGGCCTGTCCACCGGCCAGGTTCACCGCATGAGGTCCAACCTGTGCGTGTGGGGGGGGGTACAAAAAAATAACTGCACAGAATGTTGTTGAGACCTGTTTTTGTTCACCACAATAGCATGTGGAAGACGTACCTGGAGAGCAGCGTACTGCCCCATCAGATAGAGCGGGCACCCCTCTGCCCACTCTAAGCTTTCTGATATGCATGGCCAACCGTCTATCACCTTCATGGGGAACAAGCAGGACAAATTTTATGAATCTTATGGGTTGATTTGATGAATGAATACTTTTTTTTATACTCTAACCAACCAAAACATTTCTTCTGTTCCTCCGTCCATACTTCTTCACGTACTGTACATATATTGAAAAGAAAAATTATTTTTTGACCCACCTGGATTGGGAATTCCTTCATCACCTCAGAGAGCAACGGGTCCTCTTTCGCGTCAAGTTTGCAGCCGGTGGCGAGCCAGATCATATCTCCAGTCCAGTGGTCCCCAGTGCTGAGGGAGAGACTCCAGGCCTGGCTCCTGTAGCACCAGCTGGCTTCACTCACCTGGACAGTCGGACGACATCCAGGTTTAGCTCAACCCTCGTTACATCATGTTGCCTCGCCTGTCCTCGTGCTCTCTCACCTAACCTGCCTCTCATATCGCCTGAGCTCATCTGATTTCATTTTACCTGACCTCGCCTCGTCTCATCTGACTTCCTCCCATCTTGACTCATCTGACCTGCCTGGCCTCACCTCATTCGGTCTCACCTGAGCCCGTCTCGTTTCAGCTCAGCTCACCTCGTTTGGCCTCATCTCACGTCATCTTATGTTCGTTCACTTTGCCTCTACCCATCTCACCCGACTTCACACGATCTCATCCCATGTCACCTCATGTTATCTCATCTTTAATGACCCTTCATTGCTTCATCTCATTTAGTCTCATCTAATTTCATCTCATCTCGTTTTATCTCAACTCATTTGAACTCATCTCACTCCTGCTCATATCCCTTCACTTTACCTCTCATCTCAGATGACCTCCACCTATCTTATCTCACGTATTCTCATCTCATTTCATTTTTAATTTTAACTTTCATAACCTCATCTCATTCAATCTCATCTCAACTGACCTCATCTCATTTAATCTCACCTCATGTCACCTCACATCACTTTATATCACCTCATCTAGTCTGACTTTACCTCACCTAATATTATTTCACCTCACTTCATCTAATCTCATTTTAACTAACCTCCCCTCATCTAATTTCATCTACCTCATTTAATCTCATCTAACCTTGCCATATCTCACCTTGTCTAGTCTCATCTCCTCTCATCCCATCGCATTCAGTACTACCGCAACTTCTACCCTGTGGGATGCACACGCGCCGTTACCTGACAGTACGTCTTCACTTCCACCCGTCCATTCAGTATGGATGGCTGTAGGTGGATGTACGCCTCCGGGGTGACAGCCCCTCCTTTCCTTGCCTGGCGAATCATGGCCAGGCGTTTGTGAAGACTCCGTTCGTTGTAGAACTGTCGCAGGTAGGCTTGGCCGTCCATCTTGATGCCGTGCTCCACATGGGAGTAACGACCCACCAGGCTCTCCACGTCACCCACGTCAAACTGTTTTATCTGCAGAAGAAAGAGTGCAGACTGATGATGTGTGATGGATGCAGGCGGGTATATCTGCAGTAACTCTTTATGGTTGGTCTACATGCAGTTTCACACTGTCACTAGACCTGGAGGTGCTTCCTCATGACCCATATCACATGGCTGGCACCTTGCTGCAGGGCAAGTGAGATGACATGAGCGCTGGTCAGACCTCCACCAACTACCATTACCCTCTGCCCTGTCTCACACACTACACACATTTCTAGACACACATAGGCATACGGTACTTGTAAAGGAAAGCGCTGCAGTGAGGATTGGGGATCAAACAGCCGCTGAAATCTTCAGAAGCACAGACGCCTCAGGTGAAAGCAGAGTATTATTCAATATTCTGAAAATTCTGGCAAATGCGCCAAAGCACTAAGGCATGTGGTCTATTATTTTTGCATAGCAATAGCAGTTACCCTTACAGCTCTTGGATACTTGCTAAAATATTGTTTGCTTTTCTGTATTATTGTGATGTTACATAACTCTCAGAAGAAATCTGACTTACCTTGAGTGGGAAACATCTCCTTCTCTCTCTGACAGTCTGTTTCTCTATTTTTTGGCTTAGAATTTGGCAGATGGTGCATGAGGTGTACTGTGTGCTGCAAACGCTCCTCTGGGTAGATCTCTCCAATGCTTTTGACCCATGAAGGGATGTTTGCCATCTGGGCACGGGTTGGTCCTGTTGCCATAACGACCTTATGAGCTTTAAGGACAATGCCTTCTTGAAGCTGGACTTGGAAATACTTCACTGTCTTCCTTGTTCGACCTCCCTTTTTTTCAGTCACTCTCAGTGCCTCACCCTCTGTTTCCTGCACCTTCACACAGTCATTCTCTTCTTCCGTCTGCTCCTTTTGCTCAATGATAGGGATAATGTGCTCCACAGTTCCCGTCAACAGAACTTTGTCCAGGTTGTATCTCTCCACCTGTAGGTTCAGAATCATCAACTCAAACAACTCAGGAAATAGCAATGCTCAGGTCTTCGTTGTCATGCTACTTTAAGGACGATGTTGGAACTCATTCAATATTGTTCCATCTAACTTTCAACAAATCTCATGAAGACCAAAACCAACAAACTGTTAGTCCATGTCTCAACACTGTTCTCTGCCTTGTGTGTGGTAAACCAGCCCAGTGCTTCCCCGATTCAACCAGGGAGAGAACACCAGCACTGGCAGAAGCAATATGATAATAATAATGGTAATAATAATAATAATAATAATAATAATAATAATAATAATAATAATAATAATAATAATAATAATAATAATAATAATATCCTCAGAATGAATGTAAAGCTATAGAAACAAAAATAACAAAGATAACATTATATGAATATTTGAAAGTCCCATTTCTACCTACACATAAACAAAAATAAAACATTATAGCCAGCTGGTCAATTTGTGGTCAAAAGTTCTAACATATTAATCTGAGAATCAAATTAACTTTAAAAGGTTAGTTAGTTAGAAATAACTAAACAAGTGTAAAGAAAGTTTAGGTTATTTAGCTGCAGTCTTGCATGATTAGGCTAATAATGTAAAGACATGAATTTGACATCTTTAAATCCCATCTTTAAATGTAGAATAACATCAAACATACCATGCAAAGCATGCTAACAAACATGCGCACACACACACACACACACACACATGCACCCAAATACACTGTATGTCCAACCTGTTTTTTAAAGAAATCCACACTGAGTTTGGTTCCCGGCAGACTGAAGGATAAACTCTTCTTAAGCGTAGAGGTGATGTTCAGTCGTTTCCTCTCCTTCTTGCCCAGTCGCATGTCATTGAAAAATGCATTTTCATCTAGAATATAAACCTGATCTGGAAGACTGTGAAGCTCCGCTGTACGATCACAGTTTAAAACAAACTCCTGCAGTGCTTTCTGTCAAGGGAAAGATACACAAAAACACAGACCTGCTTCATTAAATTCATAAATCGTAAAAGTACCTTCCTGGTTCCTACTTCAGGGGAAGTTGTTTGTGTTTATAGCTACCTTATTAAGAGGGTCTGTGTGCACTAGTGTGTGTGACCGCAGATGAGGGATGTTAAGAGCTGTGAACTGGCTCTCCCACAGAACAGTCCACTCGCCGTAGGAATCTACAACTTGGAGACTCAGCTGGGGGGAAACGTCCCTCTCTGACATCCTAGACTTTGCCGGTTGCTCCTCCAGTGCCATTCCTGCAGAGACTAATTACAAACTACACATTACTGAATTGGAAGGCCACATAGGAAGCAAATGGCCTTTTTGATTACGGTACCTCACATTCATGTAAAAACGCGCAGGTAGTAATGTCGATGAAGGAGCATTCATTTATTTTGTGTTTTATTTTGTGAGTAAACCAATGTAACGTGGTTCCAGGCCCCTGAATAATCGAACGCATCTTGTTCATTTAAACAGGATGAATCAAAGAAGTGAAACTAAACATTCCAGCTCAGTCTGACTACCAGGCCATTACAATAATTATGGAAAGTGGTGAATTACTTACTCAAATTCGTTTAAGAAAAAGTCAAAATAATGAGAAAAACTTAGATCATATATTTTGTCTCTAAATCATAATTTAACCTATGTCCTATTGATTTGATGCTGGCTCAAGACTATAAGATAAAAAAAAACTAGAAATTATTACATTATTAATTTGCAAATAGGGCTGTACGTAAAGATCATTTTTGTTACCAATTGACTTGACAGATATTTTCTCAATGAATTGATTGATAGTTTCCCAAGTAAAATCCTACAAAATAAGAGTGTTCATCACATTTTCCCAGAGCCCTGAATCTAGGGGATTTATGGCATTTTGCCTAAAAAATACTTAAATATCAGATGGTTATCAAAATAATTGCCAGTTACTTTCATGTCTGTCAACTAAGCTATTAATCAACAAATTGCTTCACTTCCATTTAGAATTATTACTAGCCTTAGTCAAAATTATGATTCAGGATAGTAAGTCACAATTACAACATTGTAACAGGTAGTTATGATTTAGTAAGCAAAGCCTAGCACAGTGTACCAGATGTAGCCCTCTTCTTCTTGTTGCCGCTGCAGCATCCATGGCTGGATGTTCCTGGGTCTGGCTGAGGCCTCGGAGGGTTTGAGCAGGAGGGGGAGAGGGCTGACTCATGTCCAGGGTCTGACTTTGGCTCAGGGTCAGGATTGGATAGCAAGCTTGCCAGGGTCAAAGCATGAGGACCACCCCCTATTATTAATACATCCAGTATCACCATCTGAAAATACGCACAATGACAGTAAACACACAGAGAGACAATACAAGGCAGCGTTAAACCTCTTACAGTTAAAAACTAGAGTGTCACTCAGTAGAGCGTAGACCTCCGCTAAGGCCATACAACATAAACAATTCTTCATAGAAAAAAAAATCAAATTCATTGCAAATGATGTGGATCTGCCATAAAGTGTATTTGTTTCCTCCCTGGCCCATGGCCCATCCCTTCCCCAAGTTTGGCAAAAATTGATTCAGTGGATTTCTGCTTAATCCTGCTGTCAAATAGCAGGAATGATAAAAATCAGTATTTCAATTTGCTTCAGAGCATCACAGACATAAAGAGTCTGCTGAGATTTGCATTTTCCTATATAGAGATTTCGATTTCAAACAAGACAATGTGGCAGATAGGTTGAATAGTGTTGTTGTTTTGTTTTTTACTCACTTAAATACTAACATCAGTATTCAAGTAGCAATAATAAAATGATGAAATCAACATTACTCAACACCTTTCGGCTGCTATACTGACGGAAACTTTTCTCAGCAGTCAGATGTGCATTTCATGCAGAATTCTCACGTAAGAACAGTGAATGTTACAGTACCTGGTTGAGTTTGGATTGTCAACCTATGCCTGCTTCTGAGATGGTGGAAACGTGGGCCTTGTCTCGTCCCTGTCATACTGCAGTGTGCGGCGGTAGACCTGAAAGTTTTGCGACAGTGGCGTGTGCCTCTCATGTAACTCAATCCACCTCAGCGTCTACAGATTTAGCTAGACTTCCATGGCTCGACAGGGAGAGCTGGAAATAGTTTCACTGTGTGGGCTTGTATAAATTTAGTAACACAACTCAACTCAGTATCAAAACAGTAAAGTTGTTGCAGTAGCACTGGACTGCGTTTGAAGTCATGCTCATTTACTACCTTTTCTTTTCCTTTATTTAACAGGCTAATTGAGTTTTTTTATTTCAGGAAACAGCTGGCCAATATAGCATAAAGATATCGTTATAACAATACAAAAACCATACAAATAACTTAAACAGCTACAATAAAGGAGTTTAAATAACATCCAGTTAAAGGAATAGTCCGACATTTTGGGAACTCTAATTATTTGCTTTGTTGCAGCGATTTAGACAAGATTGATACCACTCTTGTGTGTACTCTAAATATAAAGCTACCAGAAATAGTCCATCACCTAACCCCCCATAAAGCTACAAACAGGCTTTTTTTACATTCGAGTTTTTCTGCACATCAAACGACATATATACATGCTAACAAGTGAGCTTTGTTTGTGCTGGAAGGAGGATTTTGTTACTTTTGGACAGAGCCAGACTAGTTGTTTCCCTTTATTTATAGTCTTTATGCTAAGCTAAACTAACCAGTAGCTGACTGTAGTACCCTTCCTGTAATATCAATTTCAAGTGCTACTGAGTTTGGTTCCGGGGGGAAGAGGCAGCGTAATTACAGGAGCATTATAAAGTTTGGGACCACTTGTAATGCTATGGAGAAATATTTCCACAAATAGGATCCCTATTTTGTTTATTTCATGCACTTATGCAGGCACCATGAATCACATCCTGCCTTTTGTTTCATGTTATTCTGCTGATTGCAAAAATGGTGAAGAAGGAGACTGATACAAACATGGTGTACACAATTCACCATTTTTAATGTTTAAAGAACTGGCTTTGCAAATGTTTCAGTGAGGAGGGAAATGTCCTCAACACTTTCGTCGGGCCTCAAGGATACACACAAAGTGTTTTGATGAGAAACAATGAATGAAAACAGAACGTTGTTTGTTTACACGAGAACTACACAGTGTCCCTACTTACAATTTTTTCCTTATTCTTCCCAATCTGTTTTTTTTTATAAATACTGTATCTGTACACAGTTCTGGAGGAACAATCGCAGGGAGAGATAAACAGTACACATAAAGGTGAACCAGTGACTGTCACTCAACAACAGCAATACTACACCATGTAGTAAAAAAGTAGAACCAATGGTATGAAGGGTACAACATTTTTACAGACCGGACAAAATCATTCATAAAAAGCAGAACACTGTAATCTGATAAACATAAAAAAAAATGTGAAAATAAACTGACCTTTTAATAAAATACTGTTAGTGATTTCACCCTGGCACAATATGAAGACGTACATAAATCATCAATACAGTTTGCAAAGAACCATCTGTTATCATTACCATTTCTATCTGGCTAGTTAAGTGTATAACCACACGTAGTATGCATTTTTTTTATTTACTCTGGAATCTCTACTGTCACAGAGGAAGTAAATTTATTATAGTAGTACCCAAGTTTACTATAACATGGTAAAATCGAGAGTTGTCTTTTCATCTTCTCTTTGTTCAGGATTTTATGTCTAATTCTAATTTGGCAGTAAAAACTACTGTTTTTTTTAATTGGGATGCAGAAAGAAAGGGAAGGAATTTCAAATCCATCCACTGGATTCTCACCTCTGTTGTTCCTCCCTGTCGGTTTACAAGTTCTGTTTTCTGACAAATTTTCTATTCTGTGTCAGCATTTTATAGAAAGGTACTGAACTTCATATGCTTCCTCTTCTGACTGACATCATTTCCCCAACCATGACTTTGTTAGTGGCTCCTCATTCCCACTTCCCCCTCTATTCAGACAAAGCAGAAGCCCAAACACACCTACAACTATAAAAGACAGCCACTGTCACTGGTGTCGGCTTCATTCTCTGGTATTACCGACAGTTGACAGCTCCAGTGCCATGGATCATAAGGTGGGTGAGAAATTCAACACTGAACACCACTGTACATGTGTGAATGTGTATATTGGCTATTAGTCCTTGTTAACAGAAAGTTTTTTTTTATTTATTCCTAAATATCAGGAGTCTTTTGTTAAGGGAGGCGTGTTCATCGTCCACCAGATCTATGAAGGAAAGCACCAGTATGAAGTGGAAAATGTGGTGAAACAAGAGAACAAGGCTGGAGGAAAAATATTTGTCCGGTATGAGTCAAACAATTCAGTCTTTGGTTTTGCTGCACATCAAAGTTGTCTCAGTGACTAACACAGTGACATGTAGAGTCAAAATAGATGCAATCAATTAGCGAATACAAATTACAAAGAAAAACAAACAAACAAACAAGCAAACCAACAAGCAAAAAAGACAGTGCTGTAAGAACAGCAAGGAAAGCTTTAAGTAAATGACAGTGAATTTGACACAATACATAGAGATTACATAAAAAGAAACCCAACAAGGAGAGGAGTCTATCTATCTATCTAGATATAGCTATATATATATATATTGTAATGTTAATTAGACCTGAAACGATTAGTTAATTAACAGATTTCCTGATCGACAGAAAATAAATTGGTAACTATTTTGATAATTTGTCATTTGTCGCTCCAATGTCCCACACACTGGCAGGAGAGGAGACAAGCTGATGCAGATAAACGGCGTGGACCTGCAGCATCTCACACCTGAGGACTTTGCACAAATGTTAGCTGGGGCTAATCCACTGCTGGTGAGTTCATGGGTCTTCCCCACAGTCGTGCGCGTCGATTGTCTTCAAGGTACAGATTCTGTTTAAGACTCCATTCTATTCTCTATTCTATGTCAGTCTTTTAGTCTGAGAAGGCGGAAAATCACAGCCTCTCCAGCATGTATTGTTGCATAAACCAATTCCACTGTCATTCATTGTTATAGGAGTAAATTCCACCGTGCCAAACTGCTGTCTGCTGGTCGAACACGCCTGCAAGGAACAAATTTTCAGAGGCGCAGACAAAATTCTCTGCTAATTTTGTACTCTATGTTCTCCTACACACCAGGTTTCATTTCCAAGTAAACCCCTTAGGTACTCAGTATTTACAAAAAAGGATTACTTATTTCCTCTAAAATGCCCGGTTGATACTAACTTGTTCTCCATATTTTTGTTTTTGTGCTGTATTTACAGTCAGTTTCCATAGGAATCAGTAAATATGTTATTAGTATTTGATCCATAAAAAGAAATTAAACTGTAAATCTTCGGTTGTATTATAAAGTGTTACCACATGAAATCAATTGTTCGTGTTTAAATTGCACTAAAAAGTTGACTGGAGACACTGCTTTTATGTTAAGATTTAAACAAGAAAAAATAGTATTTCACTAGAAGTAGGTCATTATGACAAGACATTGCACTGTCTTCATGTAGGTGTTCACCTGTGGAAGAACACACACAGCCAAATGCACTACTGTGGTTTATGGTCGAGTTTTCACACAGCCAATAACACACAAAGTGTCAGGCCCAAAAAGACACAGAGCCGACGGTTCTTCTCCTTCCGGTCTCTTTAGACGGTGCACAAGGCGAGCAGGATGAAGGACCACAACGAGCAGGCCTCCAAGGACGAGGAAATTTTACGCCCTTTCTCAGAGGAATCCACAACTCTCAGCTTTAGCATGGAGATGAGGAGAGAAGATGAGATTGATGGAGAGGAAGTAGGGGGGGAGGATGAGGGTGCGGAGCAGGATGCTTGTCGAGCTGAACACGAGGAGAACGGGGAGAGGGGCAACCTGCTCATCGTTGCCATGACGAAAACCAGCATCTGTGTGATGAAAGGGAGGGGCTGCCACACCAACAGTCCCTGTGAGGGATGCAATGGGCGAGGATGCAGCTTTAATGACATTGTCATGGTGGCAGAATCCAGCACAGTGACACTTGGTGAGTAGGTTTTCGTCTCCTCTCTCCTGTTCTGTTCTGTTCTGTTCTGTTCTGTTCTGTTCTGTTCTGTTCTGTTCTGTTCTGTTCTGTTCTGTTCTGTTCTGTTCTCTTCTCTTCTCTTCTCTTCTCTTCTCTTCTCTTCTCTTCTCTTCTCTTCGCTAGATCTCTGTGTCCCAAATTTTAATGTAAATTTTAAATAATTGCAATCCCTGGAGTTTACACACAACATCAGCCTTTGTCAAGACAGAGACACAACAACATTGACTATCAGTGAATATTAAGAAATGTTAAAAAAAATAAGAACTAATGAAGTAGAAAGCTATATTCCATGGAAAAACAACCTTCTTATTTTCAGAAAGCGGACAGGGTACAAAACCTCAAAAGCCAGAGGTTGAAGAAGTAGTCATAAGTTTTACTTAAGTAAAAGTACAAATACAATAATAGAAAAATACTCCATTAAAAGTAAAAGTCCTTCAAAAACAAACTTAAGTAAATGTAAATACAGTAAGCATTATCAGCTACATGCACCTTAAATATCATTCTGCAAAAAAAGGGCCCCTGTGATTGATCTTGATGTATTTGGCATTATTGGATTGATAATACTGCTACATGCTTCATGCATCTATGAAGCATGTAGCATTTTACAGTTGTAGCTGTTCAAGGTGAAGCCGGTTTTAAGTCTTCAAGTTCACAAGATAAATCCAAGGGGTAATATGATCATAAATGAGGTAGGAGGGAAGAATTTTTTATTTTTTTCAAATTTCCTCTCATCTCTGCTTTTTTGTCAAATAGTAACTTGAGAGGAGTTTCCCTGGTGGGTTTGCTAGAGCAGGGCTATGGAGGGGTTTTCCCAGCTGAGCCTCAATAGATCACTGTTGCACCGTGCAGCCCCTTCTATTGGTAAAGCCTGTTTATGTACAGATAAAACAGTGCGTAAATAAGTAATCATCTGTGCAAAAACATAGTAAAGGGGCTTTGAGGTGAAGGTTGTGGGATGCAAAGCAGCATAATCATAGGCAGCAACATGACAGTGGAATCATTTTTAAACTCTCAACCCTTGTTCTTGTTTTTTTTTTTCTTTTGAATAATAGACAGTATAACCTCTGCTCAATGTTCCCTGTGTCACTTTCAGTCCCGAGAGGAGGCAGCTGTTTCAAAAAGGCAAAGTTTGAACAGTTAAACATCTCAATCGAACACGTGGCAACCAATCAATACCTCCGAGGTCTCTGTTCACAGAAAACACTCTACGCTTCGCCGAATCCAGGTTTGTCAGTGAGAAGAGCACACAGCAACATGGTACAAAACAATAAATAGATGAGTTTAATTTCAGATGCTCCCTTCATCCATTCATTCTCATTTATAATTCAAATTTGTTGATTATCCCTCAAATATATATATATATATATATATATATATATATATATATATATATATATATATATATATATATATATATATATAATTTGCGCAATGTGGGGAACTGATTACCAAAATTTCTTTCCTGTTTTTTGAATGTTTTGAAATTTTATGTGTGTATCTGTGTCTGTGTGTGTGTGTTCAGAGAGGATCACCATCTACTACTACAAGTCAAACATTACAGACGGGCCTTTCAAAGGAATGCCAGTGGTCCTAAACTTTACCGACTCCAACTGCTTCCTCAGGTGCTGCAAGGATGGAGCGAGGGTGCTCCTACAGGTGGAGGTAATGACAATCATTGAATGACTTCATGTATTCATAGTGACGAAAAATGAGCATCCCACAGTCACAAGGAAACAACTTACTTCATAGGTACTTTATCTTGCTTCTGCAATCTTGGTCTATTTCTAGGGAAAGCTGTTTGATTTTGTTTTTTTTTTAAACACAAGAGGCAGGGTTTGAGGTGAAAACACAAATATTTTCAGTGGGATGAAATTGCTGTTATCAGCAACTTTGTACTCTTATGCCAGGCAAAATGTTGCCCCACTATGTTGAACATGAACACTCTTGGTTTTACTTTGTGCCTTTCCCACATGCAGCATCCTGCTGCTGTAAATACTCAAGCGAACATAATGTGTATCAATCAGCCTCTGTAAATATTCCCAACAAATGCACTACGTGCTTCTCTTAACATTTGAATCCCTTATAATCTAACAAATGCATATATTGCAACAAGGAACATGTGTTACTTGTTGTATATGAGCAACCAAAAATAATCTATTCGCTGACACTCATGACACTTTGAAAGTTTACTTTAAAATGGTTATGTTTAAGTTTTATGTGATGCAACAAGCAGAGGTTATCAGACTGGTAAAAGTACACTCAGTGACCAGTTTAGTTGCCACACCAAGCTAATATCAATGAGGGCCAGCAGCATACATAGTATATATATACATAGTATATTTATATATATATATATATATATATATATATATATATATAATGGGCCAAGTCACAAAATGCTACTACTACTAATGATAATAAGAGGAAGAAGAGAAAGAGGAAGTAGGTGGTTTATCTATTTAGCACTTATCAAAATGAGAGACTACAAAGCCCTGCACAAGGACAAAATACACAATGTACATGTTACACACTAATTGACACTCAATCCAACCTGCAACGAATGTACTGTAAATACACACTTGGAGACAAATTTACCCAAATTGAATAAGGGTACAAAATAGATGACCTAAGCTTAATTCTAAAGAGGAGTGACTTTTAAAATAGCATTAAATAATCATGTCATTGAGATATTTCAGTCGGGACTAAAGTGCTGATTGAATGACCGGCATCTAACCTTACTAATGTTTCAGGAAAGTAAAAGTAGGGATGTTAAATGGATGTGGGGGATAGATATTTACAATTGTTGAGATGAAACATTTTTGTTTGTTAACTGAACTGTGAGTTAAACAAGTTGATAATTAGGAGTCTGACACTAGGAAGCAAAGTAATCCAGCCTTTTGTCATCGCAGACGTGTGAAAAGCAAAGGCTGAGGCAGATCTCCATGAATGACGAGAGTATCCTCTCCTTCGTCTTCTACATGAAGTCCGACCATACAAAGCAGATAAGGTTTGAGTCAGCGCTGCACCACGGATGGTTCATGCAAATAATCAACACCGACCCAGTAGTGAAGATGGAAACCCTGGACGGAGGGGAGGAAGAGCACTCGTTCCTCTTCATCATTCAGAAGTGATGGAGAGTCAATTTGTTTTCGGGCAATTTATCAGTTCTTGGTCGAGTCGGTTTAACGTTCAAATTTTTTTCTCAAAAAGTTGTTTGGCCCTTGAAGGTGATGTTTAATTAAAGAAAACGTGACAGGAGCTCTTTTGTTTGAGCCACCTAGTCTAGTAATAGAAACCAATGTCAGTTTCAAATTCTGCAATTGCAGAAGTGCGTAGATATGTATCATAAAGCTAAGTCTAATTCAACACATGTACATGCAGGTGTGTGTGTGTGTGTGTGTGTGTGTGTGTGTGGTCCTGATCGGTTGTGTTGTTTAAAGTGAACTTTGTATTACAAGCTTTATCATAAATTTTCATTAAAAATATACTGTATCGATTCAAAATAAGTTCAAAAAAGGTGATGTTACAATAATTGTATTTATTTAACTCTTTCTAATGTACATTATTTTGACACGTGGTGAACAAAATTACATAGGATATAAACTATAAACATGGATCCAATGTATTAACATTATTACACAAATGAATTAAATTCTGAATGACCAGTTATGTACTATATCTTTAATGTATACAGATGATATTCAGGAAAGTCCTTTTGATAACACATCCCTGACTTACTGGATATTATACTTTCAGCCCTTGATCCAATGATGTCAACACATATGGATGTATTTCTGATGTATTACCACCCAAAATTCACATGCACGTTATATAAACAAGCAATAAATTTGCTCGCCATGGTAAACTGTGTATTTGTGTTATTTCACGATAACTGGAAGTGTTGAATCTTCACACACTGTCAGCTCCACAAATTTGAAAACATTTTCGACATACATTTTCGATAAACTTAGCACTGGCAATATGCGATAGCTGACAGCTTTGTTTTGCCTGATTTCGTTTTCTGATGCACCAAACTACCAAGCGTGCATAAAAACAACATTTATTTTGATATTTTAAAAGAAGCAAAAGTATTAAAAAGTACTACAAAAATGTCTGACCATCAAAGCATTTTACAGAATGTTAAATATCAAAAAGTAATATGGATAAACTCTGTTCTTTTTTCTTTTGATCAACTGCCATCAATTTGAGTTGCTCTGGTCTTCGTTGAATCAAAGTCCAGTTTGTTCATCATCATCCTTAAATCCTTTGTTAGTTTGCCCTTCATCGTTCGCCTCATAAGGATTGTCTACGGGTGGATTTGCGGATTTCCTACAAACACACAAAGAAACACAGCATGTCTCATAGTCATGGAGGTTATTCGTCTAATGGGCTGAGAATGAGTCCTCGAGATCAAACTCACCTCTTTCGCTCTCTGACACCAGACACGACGAGATAGATGCCCATTAGCACCACAATTCCCATTACCACCCCAAACACCACCAGCCAAACCTCCACTGGCTGCTCCACAGGAGGGGCCAGCGTGGATGGGATACCCTCAAACTCCAGTGTCTGGTCATCCAACTGGAAGGCATCGTTGATTCGGCCTCGGCACAACCTGGGATCAGAATCGAAATGAGGTCCATTATTGCTTGCGCACACTGAATGCCTCTAGGGAAAGTTCACATGGTAATATTTATTGCAGGAAACAATTCAAATCAAATCCTTGTGTACCGGATGGCAGCCTTCACATCATTCTGTGGGATATATTCTGTGGGATTTGCTGGGTTGGTGACCACAAAGTAGAAGGAGATTCTGGGAGTCGCCTTGTAGGTGAGGACGTTCTCGGATCTGTGGGAGCAAACAGAGAAAAGCTCTCAACTGAATGCAAATGAGAGTCAGGAGCAGGAAGTTTCAATGAAAGCAGAAAGTGTCATCACAGACTTAGTCCCAGTTGATGTAATTGATACTGACCTGACGAGAAGGGTCTGGTTCTTTTGGCTGTAGTATTGCCTCAAAGCGAATGCAATGTTGGTCTTGAAGAGGTACAGCTCATTGTCATTCCAGGGATACTGAAACACATTTTGGTTCATTCATTTTCTTTTTCTTTTTTTTTTACTTCATTATGTTAACTTTAAAGCCGCAAAATTCTTTATACTTCATGTGTAATGAGATACTGTAACCCCAAAGTAACAAGACCTCTAATAATGGTTAATAATACTCACAGCGTTATCGCCCATGGCAGTCTTCAAACTTAGTCTCACTTTAATGGCATACACTGAATCTGTAATTAAAACACAGTTACATGTTTCATTTGTTCAATTTAATAAATGAATGCGATTTGATTATGTAAACATTTAACATGAAAACACCAGTGGCTTAAGTCTGTGTTTTTTCTACTTCCCTGAAAATGTCTTGGGAGTTTTTTTACTTCAGCATCAGTTACTAGAAATAACATCAAGTATTTTTTAGTCAGAGTTATTTCGTAAGGGTGACTCTGTGGTAACTCATAGACGTACGCGCCCCTCCCTCCAAAGGTGTCAAAATCCACCTACCAGGACCTCTAAAACTTGTTATATGTCCTTTCTTTAATCCGTATAAAAAGCAAAGTATAAAACTGAAATGTGCTAGGCAATGGAATTCTCATGACTACAACAAGTCCATTACTGGGCAAGAAGTAGTCCTTCACATAACCTCCCCATTACCCACATGTTTTTTTTACATTTTGGTTTTTATACGGATTAAATAAACAAGATGCTACTGGATATTACTTTCACAATTTGGTGGCAATAATCCTTGGTACTCACATGGATCTATTGCTGCCTTCCAGCCAACGGCTCTGTTATGTTTCTTGTTGTCTGCCTTCAGCCAGTCGTAAAGTTTTTGAAAATAGTCCAACAGGGGGCGGGCGTCCATCTTAGCATCACCGGATATCGTATCCAAAGCCCTGGTCCAGGACTGGGACCTTCCCAGCTCTAACATATTCCTGGCAAAAAAACACTGATGATGATGATGACGACGACAATGATGATGATAAATTACTAGCGCATTTGCACATGTGTATCTAGTGTAAAGTGCTACAGTAAATACGGAAATGAGACATTCCTTGTCTGTTGATTTCACGTGGGTACACTGACCGTGCAAACAGAACATGTATAGGTCTATCACGTGGATAAGGAAAAAAAAAGAAACTGAACTGACTTGGAGGTGGAACAGGGCGTCTTTCATACCTCAGCTTGGTTCCTGCTACTTTAGAACCAGTAATGTCACATGTAGACAAGGCATCTGTGTGACCAGCCGCATCGCAGAGCGCTTTCTGAAACTGGAACTGGTAGATGGTCCTCGTGAAGTACCTGCATGCACAGCCAGTGACAAACACACACACATAAGGGTGATTTCTAATGGCAAAACTCGGGCAATTGTTTTTCAATACAGTGAGTAGCTCTCTAGTGCAGAAGTTGGCAAGATTTTATATTCTATATTTAAATATATATTTTTATATCTTAAGATATATATATATATATATATATATATAAATCACAATAAATGTGTTACTTGTGAAAGGTTAAGAAATTCAAGAATCGAAGTGGCAGGAGTTGGGCGTTATGTTTTCATTTCCTTGAAGTGCAACTCTTTACAGGAGTGTTACCTGATGAAAGAATAGTCTCCGGACACATGGAACAGAGCAGCTGGGTCACAGTAAGTCTCATCTCTTGGCACTGGCTCCACCACCCCTACCAATTCCCTCCTGTTATGACAACAGAGAGTCAACAATGATACAGGCTGATGATGTAACTTCAGCCCCCAGGTTACACAACATAAAATGAACCCGTTATCTTTGCCTACGGCATGTCAACTGCTAATGTTGTAACAGTATTTGATTACAGAGATATTAAACGTCAACGGGTGTTTTCTATAATTTACCTGTGAATTATCTGACTGCATACATTACCTTGATTCTTTACAGATCATTCACATATGCTTGGACTCTGCTTACTTCATCTCCCACCAGCGTTGCATCCATTCATCCTTGGAGATCTTCCCTGCAAACACCTGCCACCTCCACTCCTCCAGCATGTAGGTGAACGGCAGTGTACCCACGATGGTGAGCGCCTGTTTCAACAGGAAGTTGATCTCCGTTTCTGCAAGGGTAAAAATAAATAAATAAATAAATAAAATTACGACATATGAGATCTTTTTTCTGATCTAAATGTCCTTTTAGAGGTTAAGGTCTGAACTCCATCTAGAAAGGATGTTGAGACAATTTTTACTGAGGAATATCAATTTTTTTTTTTTTTTGGGGGGGGGGCATTTCTGTGAGCTTACTGCAGAGGCCAGAATTGAAGAAAAGTCATGTTATGCTTGATTATCTGGTTTTCACTGAAGTAAACAGGTGAATGCTTGTGTGACATGGTCTATTCAGGTAGCTCTAACGGTGCTGAAGCTTCATTTTTTTATCCTGCATGTCATTAGAGCCCTATAGAATATATTTATAAATACTTTAATACACTATTAATTATGTCAGCTTTTATGTTTCGGAGAACCAGTAGTTCTTTGGTTTGATAACTGTCAGTGCTGTCTGAATCCGTCAGTACCATTATCATAGACGAAATTAGCAGGCAGGAGTTCTAGGCTCTGCAGGTGTTTGGGTGTTGCAGCGGAGAGGGACATGATTTCTCCGACAGCCTCGTGGAAACCCTCGTTGGCTCCATCCCTCAGGAGGTAGGACAGGTTGCGGTAAGCCATCTGGTACTGGTTGTGACCCATCTCATGGTGCGCCGTGAGGAAGTGGTCCATGTTGACCTTGGTGCACATTTTGATCCTGAAAACAACGCAGGAGAGGTGTTGGTGTCAGCAGTTATATTGTTTCATAAGGAGATGCATGATACCATATCGGATATACTGTAGCAATAAAACAGGCTGTGCAATAACATGTCTGATGAGTAAGATATAACAAACACTGAGAACCATGTTAAGTAAAATAAATCAAGTCCTTGTCCAGAGAGGCAAGTAGAGGAACACGGTTTCATGGAGAATACATTATATTCAGAAATTTTGACTTCTGGAGAGAGTCTTTTTTTGCATTTTGATACTCAAACTTTCAAGAAAATAAGTGCTGTGGCTACTATATGGATTAATATTTGACAGCATTAAGACTGCGGTTAGCTTTATCAGCACAAAAGAACGAGTCAGCGATTAATCATTGTTCGAGCAAGTTTATATTTATGGCTCTAGTGTACTGATCTACAATTAGATTATTGCCCATATTAAGTAACTATTTATTACAGTTTAGTCAGCAACTTCTAAAAAAGAGAATTGGCTTGTTTTTTTTCTTTTGCTAATGCTTGTTTAAAAGTGGCTGCATATGTATGCATGTGTGAATATCCTACCTAAAGGTTTATTAGCAACAAATAAATCGTTGATTTTGAATTACTGCATGAGCATGTACTGTCTGGGTTTTTAAGCTATAATTGAAAAAAATGAAAACCGATGCATACATAATCAATCTTGTAATTATCTCTGTTTTATTAGCTCTGTTTCATTTTGATTGATGTAAATTTGCCAATAAAAACTCCATTATTTTCTTAAGAATGTGAACTGAAGTCTGTAAAAACTGTAAAAGATTTACTGTATTAATGTTTTTATTCAACTTTATTCGACTTGATAAAAGCATCCTACCGATAGTCCTTTCTGTTTCCCATGTCCCAGGCTGTGGGGTGACAGACCACATTGCGTCCGTCCTCAGGCTTCGTCAGCATGGAGTTATTCCAAAAGTTTTCAAACATCTCGTACAGGCCCACAGACATGAAGAACTTCTCTGCTTCTTCGAAAAGCCGACGCTCAGGCCAACCCTGAAATTTAAGTTGATATTTTGTAGATTTCAGGACCAAATGAGAATTTTTTTCGTTTGTTTGTTTCTCTCATATTTTTCAAAAATAGAAAAAGAATAAAAGAATAAATTAAATTCTGCTGCACCTTCTCCACCATAGTTTTGCTGACATCAATATCTGGTTTCTCCGGGTAGGGGATGGACAGAGGGTACAGGTTGTTCCAGAATCTTCCCCACATGTCACCTGAACAAATGAAATAAGGTAATTATTTTTCACGGGGTACTCTTAAGTAGACACTGAGATGTTCTTCCTGGAACAGATCTTTGTCAGATATAAGTATGTAGTCGCAATCCTTTCAGGGGTGCTGACATCTATGTATTATAAAGCCAGAAAAGACCAATTAGCTTTAGCTAAATATACATTTTAAATCTGTTGCATTTCTTTTTTATTTTTAACAGTCCTTACCTGTATATTTACCTTTAATTGTGTGTGGGTAATTTGTTGGTAGTTGGATTTTGTGAATGATACAATAAATGAATAATACTGTCTATTTTATACTTAGCAAAGGGCTTTTCATTCCCCGTTCTGTTTTTGAGTTCTGTTTTTCCGACTTCCCGTTTTAGACTTTCAATTCATTTACCCACGGATGATAAACAGAGAGGTCAGTGAGTGCAAATGTTTCTCTGTATATGTGACAATAAAGCTCTGAATCTTGAATCTCTAATGATAATGAAGCACATGATGTGGTGTTGAGCGTGTGACGATGGCTTTCTGACAATGATTAATTTTGGACCCAAATTCAACAAAAATGATTATAACTAATACGTATTACTGTTGTCTCTAACCACAAAAAAATGATTAGTGAAAAAAGAGAGGAAAAAAATAATACGGAAAAGTGATATGACCAGGGTTAATGTTTCCTGTTTGATGCTTCTGGCAGAAGTTATTATCAGTTCTGAACAAAGTGCTCAACGTACCCAGCAGGTGGGCCGGCAGGGGCCCTTGTGAATCAATGTGTTCAGGGTAGACCTCCATGAGCCTGGCTCTCACATAGGCATGCAGCTCCTTGTATAATGGCAGGATCTGTCAAGTGTAAATTAATTATTCTCTTTTCTTTTAAACACTTTATCTATTCTGTTGCTTCTGGAAGTCCTGTTAGTCCCTTGGTGAAGAGATGGTGTCGGTGCATTTTCCCGGCACAGCGCGACTGTATATTTGGTGTGTAGATAACAAAAATATACAATCTTTGTCTTCTTAAAACTTTAGTTACATACACTAGGAAATATGCCAAGTAACTATAACTTGGGGGCACAAAGGAGGATCGATATGAGAAACATAATGTGAGGAGCCTGTCATTGTATAAATCAATTAGCCGGGTAACTCTTACTCAAAACGTCGATCACGGAGCCTAATTTACTGACGTAGAGGGACATTAGACCTACTTCTTTGTATATCGAACGGACATCATCCATCAGCTGGTTTCTGGTGTACTTGTACCGGCTGTCCTCCTCAATGGTCTCATAGTTATATCTCCAGTAAGCCCCGTAGTCTTCAAAACCTGAATGTGTGTGTGTGTGTGTGTGTGTGTGTGTGAGAGAGAAAACAGATTAAGAGAAAAAGAAAGTCAATTCAGTTTACAAAAGTTATTACCTGTATTTCCTTTTTTTTTGGGAGCGGGGGCATTGCAGCAGACCCCTATTTTGCATGGGGATGTCAGCTGTGGCAGCTCTAGTAATGAGTGAGGATATGACAGGGGATGAACCCCATGCTAGGCCACAGTGGTGGCTGACTGTCAATCAGTTGTATGTTAACAGTGTTATTGGGAGGATCAACCATGTATGATCACTGAACAATCTCGGCTCTGTGTCCTATCAGATATTATCTTCAACCATCCACACTCTATCCTATTAACTTATATCAGTGAGTTCATCCATAAACTTACATTCCGGGGTCAAAGTATCTCCGATGGATTACATTGGAGCGAGATGGTTTTTTTTATTCAAAGCTACAGCAACCTTCCATCTAGAATTACACAAAAGCACCAAAGACTGGGATCATCTGCCATACTATAGCTTCCCCGTCACTCGCGCACCGAAAATATGGTAAGTCCTCACAATAACACACTACTGTGTTTCACTTCCTCTCAAAAGTATCACCGTTTAGTTTGGCAGCTTCATTCTTCAGATCCACGTAATCTTCGTACAGGGGCCTCGACCGCTTTCCCACTTCTCTTCTCCAGCCCTCCCACACATGCAGACGCTCAAAGTAGTTCTGGCTGTGGGCCATGACATGCTCCAGGCCTTTGAACAGACGAAAACACAAGTCAGTGGCAGAGAACATTAATCTCAGATAAATGTTTATCTTTTGTTTTCTTAATTAAATCTGCAAATAAAGAAATAAATAGACAAACAAACAAGGAGAACATTTGCACTAAAACAAATATGACAGCAGTGGTGAAATGGAACTTGGTACTTTTACTCAAGTACTGTACTTATGAAGTATCTTAATTTTTTTAAAAGTTTATCACTATTTATACTTCTATAACACTACATTTCTGAGGGAAATATTGTACTTTTTTTTACTCCACAACATTTATCTGACCACTACAGTTGCTAGTTACTTTCCATTTCAAGATCTTATATGTAAAACATATGATCTGTTTATAAAGTATGCATTTTTTTTTTTTATAAACCCAACAGTATAAAAATTATATGAAGCCTTTTAAATAATTTAATGGATCTGGGCCCCTCCAGTTATGAGATGATTAATGGGGCAGGAGGGAAGCAAAACAAAGTTAAACCATACAAATCTATATTTCTGTATTCACTGACATTTTATTGAGTTATTGGATAACTATACAGTTCTTTAAATTAAACCGTCAGACAAGTTTATAAGGGAAATCTGTCTTTTGTGGAAATGTTAACAACTCAGCGACTTTTTGTGAGGGGTCACAAGCCAAAAAAAGACTAGGATCCTTTGCTCTGATCTTTAACAGTGCATTGCATTTTATCAGCCCATCATTTTTTTTTTTTATGTAAATTGTTAATCTTAAAAGTAACTGCAGTTGTCAGATAAATGGTGTGGGTTGGAGAGTAGAATATTTCACTTTAAAACATAGTGGATTAGAAGTATAAAGTAGAATAACCTGGAAATACTCAGAATTTACCCTTGAGAAAATGAACATGTTGCTTTCCACCACTGGAAACAATCTGGTTTGATCCTGTATTTAACCTGAGTTTAAAATTAAAAAACTAAACATTATAATCCGAACAATCCCACTATTGAATCGTGGTAAAAACCTTCATTCAATAAAACTTTAATTAAAACCCATTTTTTCTTTTTCTCACTGACTATATTCATTATAAACTGCTTTACCTAACTTTGACTGACAGTAGAAGTAGAAGCCACATTGCCAAACCTGTCCTTATTAAACAGAACATACCTGGCTCCAAAGTCTGGCAGTTAAGGGGATCATCCATCAGACAGACCGTTGCTGTGCCATAGATCGTATTCATCTCACTCATGACTTTATCCAGCTGCAAGTAGATAATAAAAACAAAAAACAAAACAACACACAAGGATAACGTGTTTAGTTTAATGTGAAGTAAGTAGTAGTAAGTAGTGCAAAAGATGAAACTGAAGGGATGAGGCTTTACAAACATGAAAGAAACATGTTTTATGTTATTTCCTACAAACACACATCTCTAGCACAATGAAAGAGAACATGGAGCATTTGTCTTACATGTGCAGCCTTATCCGGTGATAGAGCACCTGCGCCTCTGTCTTGCAGGGAGATGAGCTGTAATTTGATTTCTGGATCCTTGATCTGGTCGATGGGGTATTTCTGGGACTCTTGTGACATTTTGGCATAGAAACTGCCCCAAATTTGCCCCTGTTTTGACTGCCCAGAATGAAAACAGACGCATTCAATTATCTAAAGCAGTAACTTACACTACACCAGCGACTTTAGGATGTTTTCCCCAGTGCTTACCAGTTTGTCTGAGTTCTCCTTTGTGATGTTGGTGTTGTAGGCCCATGATGCCAGAGAGTACTGGTACATACCCTCAGTGGCCTCCACGTCGAACCGCTGCAGAAACTCCCTGGCCTGGCTCTCCACATCTGACTGGGCAAAAACGGCGCTGGACACGGCCAGCAACGTTACCAGAATCCTAGCAGACATCTCGGCTACTTCAGCTCCATCCACACACACAAACTAACTCTGAGAAGGTGGGACGGCACTGCGCTCTGTTATACAGGATCAATAACCACCTGTGCTGCCTTGGCCTTTGGACAGCAGAGCCATAACTACAGGGTGTATCTGAGTTTTCATTTACAGATGGAACAGTGAAAATAACTGGGCTGCCTTCAAATAGGGGGGAGTCTCTGTTTTACCTTGATAGATTATCAGTTGCAAGATTGAAACATAATCTTTTCTGAAAGGCGTACGGTTAGTTACATTAGTGTGTAGTGAGGGAATAAAATCTATTGATAAGGGTTCTCTCTGTTGGCTTTTCAGCCAACCAACATGAATGCACATATCAAAATCTTTTGGCAAAACATCAAGAGCCCGATTTTAAAATGAAGATAGCATGATGAACAATGTTTAAGGTACAACGACTGCTGTAAAGGAATGAAGTGGAAACTAATTTTATGTGAAGGCACTTAACTAAAAATTCCATACCTTACAATAAAGACATCAAAAAGATTACATGATGAGTAAAACATGGAAGATTTTGTTTCACTTGTCTGTTTTTTTTGAAAATTAAAAATAAAAAAACAAAAACCTCTTTTAAATTTCTTCTTGATACTCGTCATGAGTATTTCCTCATGTGCACTTGGGTCTTTTTGTTTCTATTGATTTCCTCCAAGTGACATCTCTTACAGAAACCTGACCTTTATAAGAAAAAATATCAAGGTAACAGGAAACACTAGCGATGGACGAGCCCCCAACCTTCTCTGCGTGTTGTCGTGGATTTCCGAGAACCATAACAAAAATGCTGATAAGAAATCAGCTGTGAGGACAAGGTTTATTACCATTACTGCTCACTCCTTCTCTGCTACAAATCAATCAATAATCTACAAAAACATCAATGAAATAAAAACATAAAACACAATCAGAAATGTCAGCAACACAACGTCACTTCAGGGAGGCTTTTTTTGCATGTATTATGTGTTTATTAGTGCTTTTGGAACGCCCTCATCCCAACTGATCACATTTCCATCAGAGTTGCACTCAGAGCTCCTGTATTACATCCGCGGGAACGTTAACTTGGTGCAACACTGCCTTCCTGTGGAAAAAGTTTGAACAATCATTTTCTTTAAATATTAGGTTCACCTGTTTTTCAAGCCTGTCATACTGTTAAACAATACTTATGTGCCTCAGATTAAAAGCATCATTGGTTGCTGTAATTGTTCCTCCTGATAAAAGCACACAGTCCTTGTTCTGCGCCAAAATGCCCCTCTGAATCAGCCCAATTCAGTGAGCGCTTTTCAAACTTGCTTCAAACTTTGCCTTTCAAGGATGAAAATGTTTTTTTTGTTTTTATCATCCCACTGCAGCTCTGTAACCAGAAACACGAAAAGAGAATTTGGTACAAAAAAAAGCCCTGTAGCTTTGGAAGATGACCACTTGATTGGTCTAACTCAGACTGCTGAAGCCTCACACCATGGCCGGATTAACCTCCTAGAGGATCTGGGGCAAAAATTGTCTTTTTGGGCCCCCCCATCGACCCCCATTATATAAGGCAGGTTCGTTATTTCCCCAGACACCCGGAAACCGACCTATGCTCTGTAGGTGAAATGATTAGTTGGGTAATCAGTTAGACGATTAACAGAAATAAATTGGCAACAACAAAAACCCCAACACTGGTGTGTGACCTGGTAAAATGCCACCACCAGGACACCAGCTGCTCCTACAGAATGCATGCGAATTAAGGTCAATGAGCTCATTAAAAATAAAATAAACAAACATGAGATAAGGCTCTCCCCGAAGTAAGTGCACCATTTGTTGGACATAGATTTACATTAAAAAATGTGGTAGTCAAAGGACATTATACTTCCTGTTTTTCAGGTCATAAAATATAGGAATACAGCAGAAACACTTACCATTGAATTTTCTCTTTAAAGTTACTTTGGTACATTGTTTACTACACAATGTGTACATTTCCAAAATGTATACATGTACACAATGTACACAATGTATGGGAGGGAAATGTGTGGTAATAAAGAGGATTTTAACAAGAGATCTCTTTGCTTTACAAGAAGAAATATTTTGCAAGAAAGAATTATCACAAGAAAAAGTAAATTACCACAAGTTTACCAAGCTCACAAGAAGTTCTAATGGTTTGCCTCCTCCCATTGCTAATATATACATTATATGGTGGTCTTTTAATTTGCCTGAGGAAGGACTGAGGACCCAGATTTTGTCAAAAGAGAGTAAAAGTGTAATGGAAGTTAAAAGTGATGATTCTTCAGAGTTTATATTTCCTTCTGTGGTGGAAGAAGAACTCAGATCCTCTCTTAAAGTCAAAATAACGTTGTAATAAGACAAATGTATAAATACTTTTTGGAGGTTAAAGTCTTGCATTGAAAATCTTACTTCAGTCAAAGTACAGGAGAATCATCAATCATCAAGTTACAACAGTAAAAGTACTCACGTTGCTTAAAGGCATAAACAGGTTGAAATATTCCCATCCAAGCTGGCAGTTGGTTGTTTCCAACTTTTTTTTTTCAATAATGAAATAAAACTCAATTCAAGACTAAAATGGTTTAACCAGATGGAGTGTTTTTTCAGTGAAGAATGCACGTCATCGTTCTTTTTATGATACATAATAAGCAAAAGATAACCAGCAACTGTAACTCTCACAGACTGTAAATGTAGTGGAGCAAGAAGTACAAGAATATGAAACAGCATAAACACTCATGTATAAAAAGTACAGCAAATATGTACTTAAGAACATTGCTAGAGTAAATCTACTTTCCACCATTGCTGAGCTCACTTGACTTGTCTGTGTATGTTCGATATTTATAATGTATGTTACACGCTGAATTCTCACGCGACCAGGACGCTGAGGAAAACACCCCTTGGCAACACATAAACGGTCTGATTATATTTGAAATGTCTCATTCATAGAATTTAAAGCAACGATCAACATCCCTCACCTTCATAATAAAAGAGATAGAGGGTGGCAATGTTCAAGTTATGGAAAACCATAAAGGCACGAAGGATTTCACAGTGTCACAGTATTGTTCGTTCCCATCATCATCAGTTTTCCCAGGCTCGCTCTAAATGATCAAACGATCTGTTTGCTGGGCTGCATGTATGGAACATTTTTTACAATATGTAGCGAGCTTGTCTCCCCGGCAGCTCGGAGTGAGGCCCATGATAGGTTACTGTCAATCTGCGGCTGCCTCAAATTTGCTGCAGCAGCAAGTTCACTGCCGACATGTCTATATACAGACTGAGCCTAGAGGCTATAGGCTAATCACCGTGAATGAATGAGACAACAGCCAGGCTTAGCATTCTGGAAACTCACATTCAGCAAAAAAAAAAAAATCTGTTCTCTGGACATCGTTCAGCTACAGTATAGGCTCCTGCTCTAGGTGAGCTGCTCTACAGAGCTTTACAGTTTGGCAGTTTAAAACCACAGGGTCTGACCAGGAGGATACATACAGTTTTCCAGTACAGTCAAGTGTGTAATACATGATATCCAACTGGTTTATTCTACAACATGTGGCATTAAATTTTGTTTTGTACTGTGTTGCTCTCTGATCAACTTCTAGTACCGTATGTCTGAAACTGGGCGGGTATGGCGAAGGAAACAGATCTGACAGAAATCTACAATCATAGATTTAATGTGTTTTTATGCCATAAAAACAGGAACATAGTTATATGCACACTACATGAGGGTGCAAGACTATTGAAAACACTAGATTGTCTCTTTATTCCCACTCTTTTGGACAGATATATTTTCGATTGTGTTTTCATTATGTACTTCTTGAACTGGCAGTTGTTTTGCGTTTGTTTATTAAGGTTGGATGGTTAATAGCACCTGTCATCATAGAGTCTGTGAGCCAGTTGGTACAATCGGCGGACGTGGTGACCGTTTTGTTGCTTGGAGTCAGTTTGCAGGCTGGTAAAGAAGGGCCGGGGTCTCCAGGAAACCAAAAAGAATATTTGGGTTAAATGCTCATAACAGATCATTAGCTAAAACCTTCAGAAACATTACGTTCCCGGATCATACTGGATAATTTAATCCTAGAGACTTGCCATGAAACAGTGGCAGTTTTATTATTTCTATGCAATGACATCCAAGTGTGTACTATAGTTTGCAGTAGTATCCGGGGGGGTCGGGTAGCATGTGCAAAGGTTTGATATTGAAAATGAAGGAAAAATACCATATCAACCATAGCAGGGTCAAGTAAAAACAAACAAACAAAAAAAGTCTGAACAAAATATCATCCTGTTGTGAAACGCTCCCCAGTCAGAATGTCCCGACATGATGAAAAACAAAGCTGTCAGCGTACAGGCTCGTCCCCAAGACCGTTCCCTGCTCGCACCATGGCCCCATCTCCGGATTTTACCTCAGCCCTCTCCCTCATCCTGTCAGGCCACAGAGGCAGAGCTGCACCAGCCCCAGAAAAAGGCACCACGGTGAGGTCGGAAACGCAAGGACGGGTTTTGGAAAATAAAAGCTCGGGGGTTGCAGGATGGGGCATGGGGCGTGATTTGCGTATTCAAATCTGAGCCGTGTAGGAACAGCCCCCCGTGTCGTCGTTTTACGTTTTCTTACCGCTCACGATCGATTTTGCAGACACCCCCAACCCCCACCTCCCCTCGCCCCCTCGCCGTCCGCAGCTCTGCCCGAGCCGGGTTCTTATTTTGAAACCTCCGAGCGGCGTTTCCTTTTCGCGCTGGCTGGTTTGATGCTGCGCGGAGGCAACCCATGATCGCAGACCCAACACGCATCCTCACACCGCTGACCCGAGCTTTAGCTGTGTCCTGCATGTGTGTGCATGTGTGTGTGCGTGTGTGAGCGGGAGTGTGAGTGATCCCCAGAAACCAGCAGCAGGATGGAGGATCTCAAGGAGAATCTGGGAACTTTGGATTGACGCCCGGGGGATAACGCGCGGTCGGCCCAGAAACCTCATCGGTGTTTTCTCGTGGATTTTTTTTTATATATTTGGATGTTGTCTGTTTCCCCCTTTTCCCCTTTTCTCCTAGGCAGTGGGAATTTACACTTGGCTTACAACTCCTGCTATTTCTGGCGTGCAAAATGCCGTTCGCCAAAAGGATTGCGGAGCCGCAGCTTCTGTGCAGGCACCAGATCCCCAACGATGAAGGTCTGCTTTTCGAGGACCTGTGTGCCATCAGTAACGTGGTTCTGTCCCGGACCTTGCGACAGCTGTCCGACCTGGCCCGGCACGCCTGCTCCTTATTCCAGGAGCTGGAGAACGACATCATTAGCACCAACCAGCGGGTCTGGGTCCTCCAGAACAAAATAGGCCAGATACAGCAGACTGCCAGTGCCCTAGACCCTAAAAAGGAGGCAGTGCGTAAGTAGACCACCCCAAGTGTGTTTGTATGTGTGTGTGTTTTTATATATATTATATATATAATATATATATATATATTATATATATATAATATATATATATATGAAGAGAGATCCCCTCATGATTTACACCTGAGCAATGTGAAATTTCAGTCATTCATACCCTACATGTGCGCCTTCAAGCTTCGAAGGGCGCCCACCTCAAAATTATTTTTACCCAGCTGCACGCACGCCCCCCGTAGACGCGGCATCGCTCTAACTACCCCCCCCCCCACACACACACACACACACACATTGAAATGTGTCACACGGTTGTATTTGCACACTGGACCGTCCAGCAACATCGAGATGCGTTTTCACAGCGGCAGGATGTGTTGACTGCTCATTCATTTGGCGGTCCAGGCTCGTGTGCGTGTGTGTGTGTGTGTGAGTCTATCGACGAGGCGGGGTGGTGGGGGGGGGGTCGGTGTGTATATGTGTGTGTGTGTGTGTGTGTGTGTGTGTATGAGCGTGCGCCCGCGCGCGCTCTCACAGGCAGCCAGCGCCGAGCGGAGCGGAGGGGCGTGTGTTGCCGCTGCATTGGCTCAGCTTCGCAGCCTCCTTACTGCGGGTAGCGCACACCTGAAGCATGCTCGGGCGCCGTTTTCTCGGGGGCCACGGAGGGCCGCGCTCGCCCATAGATGCGTGAACGTACATGTGAAGTTTAAGGTCGAGTGTCTATTATAAGGGTTGTTTTTTTTTTAAAGGTGCGCGTGCGTGTGCGCGCCCGTGCGCGCGCGCGTGATCGTGGGGAGTGGGGTGGGGGGGGGGGGTTCACAGGCGACTCCCCGTGCGCCAAAACCCACCCTTCCCACATGCAGCGGCACCGACACGGCGTCAGTAATGAATCCAGATGTCCGTGTTGCGGGGTGAACACGAACCGATCGGGGCTGGACGTTCGGGCGTCGCGGTAATTGCGGTGCATGCGGCTGTGGACGGATCGCATAAAAAAACATAAGCCTGATTGGCATCGGTGAAAGACTCCGCAACTGAACGTACCAGCGCGTTCAGTACAGCAGCTCCGTATTATTTATGTCCTCTGCAGTCCCTTCAGTACGAGACGTTTGATTTCAGACGATCCGTTCGGTGATATATTTTTTTGTTTGTTTGTTTGTTTGTTTTTTTTTTTTTAGTCCAGTTTTGTGCCTCATCACCGCCGTGGTTCATCATAATCTGGGACAATCAAAATAGGCCTAAAGGGGCCTACAGCTACTGTAGGCTCATCAACTCCTTCTTTAGATTTACCCCCCCCCCCCACCCCAACCAACCAACACATACACACACATCAGAGGATATGTGTCAGTGAGACAGGCCATGTCTTTATTAGACAAAACAGTCTTACTGTATTGCTCCTTATTACCCCTGTTTGCTTTGGTTTCGGATGAATGAGGCTCTGATATTGAAGAATACCAGAAGGTCTCTCGGAATAAAACAGGCTGAGACAGATCGTGTGTATTCTGTCTAACAGAGAGGGACAACCCCCCCTTTGAATTTATTTGCCGAAGTCCTGGTGCGGTTCAACGCTCCAGAAGTCTCTCCACACTGCACAGGCAACAGCAGCCTCGCTGCTCTCAACTCCTTAAACGCGAGAGACCTGTCCTTCTGTTATACCTGTTGTGCTCAGAAAAACCCTGAAATATTGATTTGTTGAGTGGACTGTGCTTCCGTATCCCTATAGCCAGTCAAGACGTACGAGATAAGTATCACATAGCACACGCTTTTCTTTTCCCCCCCAAAGATGCGGCACTGTCAGAGTTTTGTTTATCTCAAATGCCATGGCCAGCTCCTGCAATCAATTAAGATTTCTTTCAAGTGAGCGTCTTACTCTAGACCTGTGGTTCCCTGCCTTGGAGCCTGGACCCCTACAAGGTCTCATGAGGTAAAACTAGTGGGTTTCTCTGATAGGAAATTTGAACAAATCTAAATTATGATACATAACATCTTATTTTCAGATTTTTCTCTGATCTTTACTTCTCTCTCGTGAAATAGCGTAGTTTCACACCTTCGCACCTCTAAGTGTAATTCAAATGAAACAATCAGAGAGGCTGAAATCACCTTTTTACACTGTGTGATTTTGGGCTGTCCCAGACAAAAGTTGGGAGAAAGGTGGTGAAATTTTTGCTTTTCAACCAAAAAGAAGATCTTACATCATATGGTCAATTGCGTCCACCGTTGCTCATGTAAAGCTTTGTTGATCCAAAGGCTGCATTACTACTCTGGGCAGTGTATAAAATTTAGAACCAGATTCTCACAATGTGCCTGCTGGAATGAAACACTGTCTACAAACACACCGATCAGAATACAGACTGAAATAATGCACTGTACTTCTGGCGAGCCGGAGTATTTCTTGAGATAGGAAATGTTATGTTGCTGTCTGCTCCCTTGCTGTGGCTGGCTTCACAATCTCTTTCTCTTTTGATTTTTTCCCCGATACATAGAAGCGGCAGTGATATTATGGCAAAAGCTTGGCAAAGCAGACAGATGATGCAATGACATGTCTCTTGCCGCATATGCTTTTTTTTTTTCCTGTTAAGATCATAAGGATGGGATTCACCGAATATCCATCACACAATATGATATGCCTCAAAATTCCTCATAAAGACACAGATTATGACCCAGACTTTATTAGACCTGTGTCACACAGTGGGACGAACATCGTCAAATGATGAACACAGTCTTTATGTGTCTTTATAGGTACGCTTCCATTGTGTGGAAGTGTCACGGGTTGTTTTCACAATGAATCTTTGATCTTTATTCATCCTTTATCTTCATTTTGGTCATTAGATATTTCATTCAACACATTTTGGAGGGAAAATACGGCAAAATGGCTGAGAAAAGTATGAAAATACACCTTGACTGTCTTTTTGGGATTTCAATTTGGTTGTAGGGAGAGTTGGGAGTCCTCTGTAGGCCAATGCTCATACTTGGATGCCCACCAAAGATTTGCTATTTTTATTCAGCTTTCAAAAGGGCTATTATCTTCCCTCTTTTTCTCAAATGGCAGAAATAACCCTGAGGAGCTAAGTTTTTCTGTGTACACACAGGCAGAGATTCAGTGTCAGCGACAGTGGAGTTTCCTCACATGATTGTGGAGCGTATCGGGATTTGGGGCAGCCGATACGGTGATAGCTTGGAATGATCCTGAACACGGCAGTAGGCAGGGGTCAGATGGCATTCAGACAGTCTGCGTCTGTCACGATTATGGAAAACATGCCGTGTGGGACGTTAATCAAAACCTGGTTAAACAGTCTGACCTAGTCACAAGTCAGCACTTGCAATATTTGCCATTTACTAACACATAGCATTAACTGACAAAAAGTCAACTACGGTACAGCTTCCAGCTTGTCTGATGATTTGTTCTGATTGATTGATTTGCCCTGTCATTCCGCTATGTCTGTCTTGAATGACACAGATACTGATCTAAGTCCCAAATTCTATTTCAGTGTTAATGTACAAAGAAATATTGAAGGCTCTCCCAGGTCAAAGTTTTACTGCTACTTTAAAGGGAAATGATCATTAACCCTGACAAACAGCCTTGGCTTGTCTACCAAACAAAATTTTGGATGCAGTACTTGAGGGCCTAACACGGGATGGGTCTCTTTTTTTAAATCCCCTTTTTCAGTTGTTCATTTTACATGTGTGTGAACGAACAGATTTGCTTCTGTTTGAATCAATCCAGTCATTTCACACCTATCTGTCTGCTACTTATATGTAATTGCATCAAGTCTATTTTCTTCGGATTTACTACAGTGATTGTGTGTTGGGCTGTGAGTGATGCCAAAAGGTGTGCGACCCACACTCGGTACTGTACCTGAATGCTCCATGTGTAGATATGGTACTACTGCTACTCAGTTCTTCTTTATTTTGGGGGATGAGGCCACATAAAATTCTGCATTTTTGCTTCTAATGATATCAATGATAATTCATCAATTGTCTGACAGGTTACTGATTAGTTTTTTGTCAGCTGACCGATTAATTGTTCAACTAAATGTTTCAGCTCTAATTGTTCTTGAGAACTATATATATCATAACTATGCTACTGCTACTTTTTGCCATTGTTTTATTTCATCCTCTTGTTAATGCTATATGCACTGAGGTATACAAAAAGTTGCTAGTGCTAGACATTTTGATGTAGAGTAACTGGCATACCAGCCACTGACAGAAGTCAATGTTTTCTTATGTAATATTCCAAAAAATAAAGACTAACAAATCAGTGCAACGCTTACTGCATTCATTCTTATTCTCCCCACCTCGTTCAGCAACTAAGCAGTTAACAGAGAGTTGCTGATCAGGCATCAGTAGAAGTGGTGTAACCCTTCACACCCCCCATGCAACTGAGACAAGAGTAGGACTGGGATTAGCCTGAGATGTTAACCACCCAAATAGGTTTGAGAATAAAGAGTGAGGCACTAGGATGGAGGAGTCTAAAATACCATGATGATGGAAAGAACAAGTGTCATAAAAATTGGCCATCATTTCTATTAAAACTTGTTCCTGACAACACTGGACAGGCTTCAGCAGACAGCCAGCTGACCACTGGCATGGACTTACGCTGGTTTACTTTAAACATACGTATATCACAGCGATAACAAATAACAGCAAACAGATTTATACAGTATTTTTGTATAATAAAAACTGTTTTTAAATCTGCCACCGACTAAAATAGTAGCTTTATACATTAATGTTAGGATTGGAGATACAGTGGAGTGACAGAGACTGCACTTTACTACAGCCTGAGAGGAAGACTCGTGCTGTAGCAGAAATACCACATCTATAAAGCTCCACCAGTCATTATGTTTTGCATAAACAATAATTCAAATGACGATGGGAAAAGTAAGACGGGTTGTTTGCAGCTTGCATGAACCCAGAGAGAATTATCAGCCAGCTCCGCTCCTTTTTGGTCTTTTTAGTCTCTTTTAGCTCCCTCTTTTGATTCTTCTGTCCCTAAAAATTATTGCATGGTACAGTCTTACCCCCTCTCATCAGCCCCGTTTCCAGCAGCGGCAGTTAAAAGATATGAGAAACCCCCTCTGTATCCTACCTTCCCAGCACCAAACTACAAACGAAGTTGTTGCTCAGGAACCAAAAATATAACTGTACCAAAGTAAGAGAAAAAAAAAATCCAATATTGACACTAACAGTCATTTCAGCTAATTAAAACAAGCTATACAATGTTTGTGCTTTAATTCTTTTTTAATGAACTACGATAAAATCTAACACAATAGAAAAAAATAACAAATTCATTATAATTTTGCTTATATTATATGACTGTATGACTATAAGGCCAGCAATCAGGGAAACCACCTTGGAACAAGCATGAAAGCTCCCTAGTCAGACTAACAGGAGGTTTACTTTGCGTCGTTCGCTTTTAGCACTTGGGCCTGTTATTCATTGTTATTACATAATAACATTTATGTATATTAGGCTACAATTAATCACTTATGTATAAAATTCTGCCAACACTCACTGTAGGGTGACAGGTTTGTGTTCACGAGAAGAATCAGTGGCAATCCACAGCAAACGCTCTCTGGGCGCTGAATACACGCACACGCACGCACACACACACACACGACACACACCAGGTGAAAGCCATTTTAATGTGAAAATATTGGTCTGTAGCAAATATATTGTACTGCTCTGGCAACACTAGTTTCTTCCTGGTATGCCATTAAAGCAAATTTGACTTTGAATTTGAATTTGAGAGGGTATGGCCTGTGGCAGCAGGGGACTGCTCTATCTCGCCAGTCTGCATAGTAACAGGAGAGAGAAGGAGGCCTGCTGTAACCTTTCAGCTGAGTCAATCTCTCTGTCTCTCTCTCTCTCTCTCTCTGGTCATACATTTTTACTAACTATCTTTTGTAGTACAACCGGCATCAGTTCTGGAGCACACATCATGTTGTTGAAACAGTTTGTTATGGGCAAAATGAAGGAGAGAGAAGCACAGAGAGAGAGAGAGAGAGAGAGAGAGAGAGAGAGAACTAACAGTGCATTGTGTAATTCTCAGTGGTCTGGAAGTAAACGTGTTTTTTCTCTCTTTCTTTTTTTTTCGTTCTGTTTCTCACTTGCAAACACACAGAAACTCCTCCAGTAAAGGGAGAAGTAGAGACATATTTACCAACTTCATTCTGTGCGACTGGCTAGCAGGCTTAATCTGCTGTGTGTGTGTGCATGTGTGTTTCCGTGTGTGTTTCTGTGTGTGGTTCGGGGATCTCATTTCAACCGCACAAGGCAGGTTAGGATACACTCTGTCCAGGCACATCTTGTCTGTCTCACACCTCAGCCCGGCAACACATACACAACTGCCTCACAATAAGCGGATCAATTTAGATGTTTTCAGAATCCGATGCGTGTGGTGATTTATGGGCTCTTGTTTCTCGCTCACAGCTTCTTCGTTGTCTCTGTCTCTGCCTCCATCTGTCCTTCCCTCCGTCTTTGCATATTTGTGTCCATTCTCCTCCTCCTCCTCCCCATCTATACCTCTTCCCTCACTGCCCTACTTTCACCATCATCATCAGCATGGAGAGACTTCTGCCTTTTGACAGCGTATTTAATGTTTAATGCACTTTGATTTCCACCCAGACACTTACAAGCCTGAGAGGAGAAGAGAGGAGAGGAGAGGTTTGATAACAGAGTTATAGGGACAGAGGCAGAGAAAGATAAGGGAAGGCCGTGGTTGTGCAGGGCATGGCTTCTGATGTGAAATGCATGCAGGCAAGAACATGTTTTCAGTGGGGGGGGGGGGGTGTACAAATGCACATGTGTGGCATGTATTAATATTTTAGTATTAATGTTTAAATCACATTTTCTGTAGTTAAATTGAAACGGGAGGAAATAATATCACAGCAGGATAAACAGTAGGACATTTAAACCAGCAACAAGCTGAGCTGCTGCTGACTCATCAAAACTGCAGGACTAAAAAGACAATAGGAAATCTTTAATGTACAGGCTCAACACTTAAGTGCTGGCTGATGTTTACTTTGGGGTGTTTTTATTCAACATGTTATTAAAGATGCGCTCGAAATACCGTAATGTCCAATAAGTCTGTCCTCAGAACCAGCAGCTCTCGGCGTTTGTTTTTTATCCCCCGACCTCCACGGCTTGATAGCAGGTTTGTTTCCACGCTCTGCTCACTAGAGGACAAAGGGAATAAAAAAAAAAAATGTAAATAAAATAAAGGAAACACTAGATTTACAAGAGAAAACTCTGTTTCATTCATGCACCTGTGGATGTGCAGATTACATTAGTCCTGACTTTCACTACACATTATTCAATAGTTGGTTTTGAACTATTTAAATTGAAGAAATATGATTTTATATTTTATTTTCTGCACCATTAATTTGTAATTGCCAATTATATTTCAGCAGAGCTGGAGGCATAAAGTTATGTCAGGATACCAAGGTAGAAAACCAGATATATGCTTATTGTTCATATTTACCAGAACTGCAGAACAATACACTGACAATTGAATAAAATAATAATAATAATAATAACTTGAATAGGTAAAATTATATTTTCACCTCGTTTCACTGTGCAGCCCCATAGCCCCCCTCTTTCCACGCTAATAGTGAAAAGACAGGGGTATTTTTTTTTTTAAATGATAAACAATATCAATAAAGATCGCCAAAGTAAATGTGGACAAGAAAAGCCACTGAACACGCATTTTAGTTTGAACATGCCCACTTCTAATATTCAAACAACACTACAGGCAATAAAATAAAATAGAATAGAATTTCAGTTTTCACTATTAGAACTATTAGTCTATTCAAAAGAGGTCAGCACATCGGTGTCACCAAATGACACTGATATGTGTGTGCATTGGTTGAGCAGCTTTAAATAAACAGGCCACCCTATTTAACGTTTTAATACATGCATGGGAGTATCCAAGTGAAAATGCCGCATCCTCTGATGAGAATGAAGGTGCTCGTTTAATGTGATTAAATGACTGTATCAACAGGGCACATTGGTTTGGATAACTTTGTGTACAAGGGGAAATCTTGAGACCGAAATCCCTAACTGACATTTCCATCATTAGCGTGAAGGTCACAGTAAAGAGGGTGAAAGCAGTAGTGGAAAGGCTCCAGGAAGGGAGGACTTCAACCACAGATCATTTTTAAAATTATCGCCTTTATGACATTTTGAAGAATATAGTTGAGACAATTTCTTCTTCTAGCTCCCTTTTTTCTTTCCTGTGTTCTGTATCTCTTTGCATGTATCTCTTACTTTCTTTCTTACTCTGCGATACACAAACATAAACACAACAAAAACTGACACAACTAAACAGAAGCATATGGTCAGCATATGCCAGCATATGTCCCCACATGTCATGCCCACATGACATGCGGGGAGGTCATGAGAGAGGGGATGTGATGGTATTGCATGTCACACACTTTGTTACTATTATGTACAAAAGACAACAGAGACCCCCCCCCCCCCAGCTAAAGCACTGCTTGACTTACACATGCACGCGCACACACTCACGGTTTATTTTATTCAGCTGCTCAGAGTCTCTTATGTCATAGACAGTAAAAATCATCATTGCACATTTTCTGTTCTCATGGCCCAATTACCTCTATGCTAATTTTGGCTAAAGTGATTCCACGGCCTCATGCAGACTAACAGGTACTGAGACACACACACACACACACACACACTATCAGATCAGCCTTCCCATACCAGCAGGTAAACACTCACATAACCACCTCACACACACATAAACCCACTTGCACATGAAAATGCACACACTTACATGCACATGCATATGCACATGCACGCACACACACACACACACACACACACACAAGGGCATCATATGCACCCACAACCCGCTGAACTCTGGGAGCCTCTTCTTTCTGTCTCTCATGTTATCATTTGAAATTCCACTTTAAGTGCCTCTGTCTCTGTTGCTTTTGCAGCCTGTTATAAAACATGCATGTAGAACTTCTCGGTCTGTACATCACAGTGCTCGGCCGGCTGGATGGCTAGCAGGTCTGTCTTTCTGGAGAAGATTCCTCGTCTGTGCAAACTGGCCTCTGGCTGTTTCATGTTGTAGTAGTTCTGCTTAAAGCTGAGCGGTTATGCCAAAAAAAAAAAAAAATAGATAAATAAACAAAACCATCAAAAACTGGTTCTTTGGCTCACATCATCAGCGAGAGAATATTGGCTCTGTTGAGCTCAGGCTAAAGCAAATAGTTGTTCGCAGCTGTAAAGTGTGAGGCAAAATACACTGACATGTAAACAAAGGTAGCAACAAAAAATGTCTAAGGAATTATGTTGTACAGATGAATTTTATTATTTTTAATAGGCATAATTATCATAGTTACTTTTTCCTTCATATGTGAATGTTTACTTCAGGTCTAATATTAAGCACTAATAGTTATTTATACATGTTCATGTCCCTTAAAGACAGATCAGATCATAATCATCATAGTTCATAATGAATGGAGCTGCACAATTTTTCAACTGTGTTGTGAACTGTGTTAAGGACTTTTTAAATATACAGACATAGTGAGGCATTTGAATATTTTCTGTTTTGATCAAGTGTATCTTATATAAAGAACATCTATGTGCTTCCCTTTAAATGAGAAGCTGTGTGTGCGTAGGATAAGTAACACGAGTCAACTACTGCCACTGAGGTTTGGGTCCTACAGCGAGATTGAGCTGCTGAGATAAAAAAAAGGCAAAAAGCTAAAACATGGACCTAAATTCAGCAGATAAACTTGAGATAGTGATGACAAATGTATTTCAAAGTTACAGAAACAGGTGCAGGCCACAGATAATTCTCACACACAACAGATGTGTATATAACTCACAAACAGTGACAACCTTGTTGCACTGCAGTTGTTTTGTATCAAAGCTTGACACTAGGTGAATATGCCTGTGTGTGTCTGTATCTAATATATCTGTCCATGCATAAATGTCTCCTGTATATATGTGTGTGTGTGTGTGTGTGTGTGTGTGCAAACTTGTGTGTCAGCCTCCTGTGACATGCTAAACTGAACTGTCCTGAACTGCTGTCATCTTTGCCTGGAGACCCCATCATCATCACCATTCCCCTAAAATCTCTGACAGATGGCTGGGGACCAAAAAAAAAAAGCACACGCTCAGCGATCTCTCTGGGTCAATGTGTATTTGTGTGTGTGTGTGTGTGTGTGTGTGTGTGTCCGTCAGTGTCTGTGCAGAGTGGACATCTCTGTAGTCTCATGACTCCAGCATATAACATAGTGTACAGTGCTATCGTTGCAGAAGCGCAGATGACTGAGTTTTTTTCTTTGCGTACAATTACATAACAGCAGACTTCAATAGACTCTGAGGTCACCACACCCAGGTGTTATCGGGTTCTTTAGGAAATGTTACATTAACTGAGTCACTAATCGTTTCCAGCAGGAGACAGTGGAAAGAAAACTTACAACATCTAGGTCCTTTATTGGGTCCAAACTTACTGTTGGCCGTTGAATTACACCACTAGTGATCGTGACCTCTTCTCTGTTCGCGATTAGAAGCTTTACGTGAACTATAAACAAGGTTTACCCATGTTTTACATTGAAAAATGGTATTTAGTGCAGCTGAAACTATTAGTCGATCCACAGGAAGTTTTTCAACAGGTGTTTTGATCATCAATCTGTGGACTATTTAAGCAAAAATTCACTGGTTTAAACTTCTAAAATTTAAGCATTTGCCGGTTTTCCTGGTCTTATATCACTGCAAACAGAATATCCTCGTGCTCTGGGAGTTTGTGATTGGCACTTTCTGACATTTTATGGACTAACCACTTAATTGAGAAAGTGATCTGTCGATTAATCGGCAGTGAAAATAATTGCTGGTTGCAGGCCAGAATTTAGATCTGAAACAATCAATTAATTAACAGACTAGTTGTTCGAAAGAAAATTTATTGGCAAGAGTCACTCAATCAATCCGAACTGGTAAATGTTACTCGGAGTGTCAACAGCGGTGGGGAACTGTGGGGGTGTGGCTCGGGGCGTGTTCCAAATAAAAGAGTGTTATGTTGCTGGTTAAGTCTTCATGAATGACACTTATGGATGTTTTTATTACAAACCTGTTCTGTTACAGAGATGTACCCAGTTTCCGACGATGGTATGGAAATTAAAATAAAAGTCAGTGATGGCTAATCGATTTGATGGGACCATCCCATGGTAACAGTCCCATGGCAACAGTCCCATGGTAACAATCTGCTGCAGTTTGAGCTTTAAAATGAACTGCATACAGAAAAAAGATGATCCTGTAAATCTGTGTGATCCTGTTGAAAGCTTATGCATCATTATTCTACATATTTTCCCCTGTTAATCTACAGAATAGTTTTGCTCTGTAAAAAAAAAAGTAAATGACATTTGAACTGAGAGTCATGTAGGGTATTTTTGGAGGGACAAACACTTATAGCAGATGGATGGACGGACAGACACAGTCTCGCACTCTCATTCTCTTTTTCTCTACTCCTCACTCACTCAGAGATTTCCTCTCAGCATCACAAGAAAGTCCCACGCAGAGGCCCTCACAGAGGGGTGTTTTTGTACTTCGCAGGGGTGCTGTTGGCAAAGAGCAGTCATGTTACAACAGACGGAGATAAAAGAGACAGAGATAAAAAAAAAAAAGGGAGAGACGCAGAGGAGTCTGGAAGAAAATAAGAATATGTGGAGAAATTGAGTTAATGATGAGTGAGCACAAAAATAAAGGCACCGTTCTTGGTTCATCTAAACACGAGACACAATAATACACTCCTTGAACCTTAACCCAATTACCTCTGTGTCATTATGCCTAATTAGTCAAATTCACATATTCACATATACTGGAACTTGCACCTACAGGTTTCTGGAGATGTGCCCCCCCCCCCCCCCGGCTCAGCGGGGCTGTTAATACTACTACTACCCCGTCGCTGGAATCACCAGAGCTGTTGGTTGTCGTAGCCTGGTATTAGCAGACGACAAAAATAGGATGGGAAGCCAATTATATCAATAATGTTGCGACCATGTGCTTGAGCAGGGTTCAGAATATGGACAGCGGAGATTATGAGTATCAACTGGGGATTTGGGGGCAAAGCACAGACAGTTGTGATGATTTTCAACAGAAGAGCTTCTGGATTGACTTAGTAAACTATCAGCATAAGATGGAAACAGATGGAGTCAGAAAAAAGCTTAGGAGAGGTTGTCTGCTGTTTGTTTTAAGGACTGAGCTGCTCTTAAGGAGTTCCCTAGAAACAGATTGTCTTAGTAAGAACCTTAGCACGCCGTAAAAAAAGAGCCAGCCTAATTGGACTACTAGCAACCCCTGCCTTGAGACATGCTCATCATAATGCGTGGGCATATGTGTGTTTATGTGTAAGTGTGTGTGTCTGTCTGTCTGTCTGAGAAAGAAAGAGAGAAGATACATCACAGCCTGCAACAAATTTAAAGCACATGAACACACATTCTAAACAAAGTTTTTAAAACGAGTCTCTTTCCACAGCGGCAACAAATCTGTGCTCATTAAAGAAACTTTCTAGTGGTTGCTGATACAGTGTGTTGGGGCCAGGTATATTAATCCAATTTCACAGCAGGCTGGTGAGAGGTGAGGACAGCCGAGCCTGGGCCGCACTAATTAGCCATATATCTGTCACTATCGATTGTACCAGAGAGCCTACCAAAGCCTACCATGTTCTTGCTGCCTCAAACCCAAACACATGCATATACAGAATGCCCATGCACTCCGCACAAGTACAACCCAGTACAACTTTGCAAGCAGGCTCCCTCCCTTTTTTTAAATTAGAAACCTCTTTTATCAGGAAGCCCAATTAGTTTCCGTGTTATTTCCATTGCTAAGCCGCACAAAGGGTGCGGTGAGAAGTCATACCATAAGCATCGCAGCCTGAGTATGTAGGCCCACTGTGGGTAGGCTTGGGCATGCACGTCCTACGCACCATGTCCTGCATCATGAGTGCGCTAATGTACCTCTGGATGATGGGCCGGAGTTGTGTTAGCCAAATGCTGCAGGCAACCACAGATGTTACGGAGGAGAGGTGAGGAGAGGTGGGTGGGGTGGGAGAGTCGGGGGGGGGGGTCGTTGAATTGAGTCGTACAGTTACAAGACATGGCGTCTACAGACATGCTAACATCTCTTTTAGGGCACGGTGGCGCTTTGAGCTAAATGCTAACAGTGACATTGCTAGTATGCATTGTCCAGCGTTTATGATGTTGGCCATCTTACTTCAGCCTGTTAGCACGATTAGCACTTCAGATGAAGTGTAGCTCAGGCAGTGGGATTTATTTGCAGGTGATTGATGGCCTTAGATTAAAAGTCAAAACCGCTGCCGATGCTATTACAATTCACTCCCCGTGGAGAGAGTAAATGTTTTGACCACATTCTCATGGCCTCATTCTCATGGCTTCATTCTCATTCTCAACCTCGTAGCGACACAGGAGGAAATGTTAAAGGATCACCAGTCATCAGGATTCATCCTCTGGGTACTATGGATGCTCTGTGCTAAGTTTTATAAGAATCCTTCTAATAATTTGTTGAGATATTTCAGTACGGACCAAAGCGTTGGACAAAAAAAAGGGGAGAACTATATCTGAGCTGAGGAGAAGAGGGAAAAAAAGAGTTGTTTATCTAATATTATACAGCACTAATAGTGCAGATACGACACGTGTAAAAATAATTACAGTATCCTGACAGATTCTCGCTCCCATTCTATAATAGTAATTATCACCACACAGTCAAATAATTACAGTAGCAAGAAATTACAATTAAACGATTGTGTAACTTACTGGGGACTCCCCATCACTAGTGTGAATGTGTGTGTGTGTTTGTGTGTGTGATTGAGTCTTATCCAGCAGATTACTCCACTGAGGCCAAGTCCCTACAGATGACATGTGACAGCAGATTAATAGCCTAACATATTAAAGTCACAAACCCTATTAATTCCCCTTATATCAGTGCTTAATCAATTAATATATAACAGCTGACGGCTTCTTCACCATTCAGAGCTGCTCTGCACCACCTTCTGCATAATCTAAAATTAATCACACTGAACTGGTACATGGTTCATCTTTTATGTACAGTTGTTTTCCAGTTAAAGACATTATCCGTTGCAAAACCTTCTTACTAATATCAACCAATGCATTTAAGGCAAAACATGTATAAAGTGTGTGCAACTGATCAACATTACGGAAGAAAAAAAAAATCAAAAGATGTTAACTGCACTTGCTAAATACCCAATAAACACTAACCACAATGATGGCAGTTAATTTGTTTTTATTTCATTTTATTGTAGTTATTTTATGTTTCATCATATCTGGGGAAAATGTTAATCAACACAATCTTTACTTGATGATTGGAGGAGACTATCCTCCTGAGAAAAACTGCACGTAACAATACATGTAAAAAATATAACAATAATAATGTTATTTTCCAATAGTAGTTGTCCGATCAGGAAACTCCTAAATGCATTGCTCTGGGGGAGGCGTTTAGAGTCAATTGGGCAGTTTTCTAGCTGAGCTACTTTTTATTTGACTGGGTGGGCTGTGATAATCGGAAATACCTTTTGTACCATTCGGACATTCCAAAAAGTTATACATTTCACACTGTTGCTGTGTCCGGTCTGCTGAAACTAGGAAAAAGAGGAGATTGACAAGGGACTCAGGTGTACCGCTCGACACATGACAACAGATGACTGGTGAAACACAAAACCAAAGGTTGTTTCAGTTAAGTACAAAAAGGTTGCAAGTTTTATCATTTAAACAATATTTGGGTTCTAAGTCAATATTTCAAGAATTTTTTTAATTTCTATTTTTAATTAACGTTATCCAAAAGTCTTAGTGTAGTTGATTTTTTAAAGCAGTAATCATGCCTTTGGGTTCACCTAAATGGATAATAATATAATATAAAATAGCCATAAAACATAAGCAGGAACACTTTATATTTCTTGTCTCACTTGTATTCAGCCACTGAACATGTCAGGGGGACTCTTAGGAAAAATGATGACATACTCCATCAAAAATATATGTATAGATTATTTCATACACATATATGTTGCAGTGAAAAAAAACCCTCTCTGACAGCAAAGAGAAAAAATGAGGTACTTTTATCACATCTGGGCTGTTTTTTGTGTCAGTCAAAACTAGCAACACCGACTACCAACGTTCACATTCTAATTCTTAATTAAAGGCCCAGTTGTGGTATTTCAGAAAAAAAATAAAATTAAACAAAGCACCGCACATGACAGATTCAAACCAATTGTCTGTGGCCAAGTAAACCTGACCTTTAATCCATGCGTGTTAAAGTGAAGCGGGGCCATATGGTTTTGCAGTGGATCAGAAGCAGTGATCCCGAGGATGATACGGCCCCAGCTGAACCTTTGTGTAGCGCTTTTACACCATCTGATGTTTATCTTTGCAGCTTGGCCACAGCCCTGATAGCACTGATCTCATACAATCACATTGCTCATTATCACATATGGCATAACGGCCTATGCATGTTAATGTAGCTTTTGGTCATTTGGTGCCTGCACACTACTGAGACGCTAAGAGAAATTTAAGGACGTTTCAGTATAAGGAAAAACAAGAATTAGGTCAAGATGCCTCATATTCTGCTTATTTCCTGTTTCATAGATTAGTAAGTCTCTTTCCCTTTCTGCTCTCTGGAGTTTCCTGATTCACAAGGTGAGATCTCTCATAAGAAGAGACAAAGTGCTTTCTTCTCCGTACCCAGATGTTTGATAGATTTCAAACACACACACACACACTCAAAACATCTGCGTGAACGTACTTCATGTATGTCGCTCATACGACACACTCAGACAAACACACGGATGCGCAAATCCATGACCAACACTTGGATGTCCCACAGAAACTGGCCCTTCTCTCATCCCTGGGATAAAAGGGGAGATTAATGCATTATACATTTTCTCCTCTCTTCAACTGCTCATTATAGTACAGTCAGAGCCTCGGCCTAAAAACAGGTCGTTTCTAATGAGACGAAGCTCGCTATATAATCTCATCGTTTTTCACTCAAGTGTAACTCAGAGGTGATTTTCCCGGGTGTGTCGCCGCTTTCTTGTCCCATCTGATAGCGATGCAAGCGCTGTCCAGTCAAACAGGGCCAAATGGTTTATTGCAAATTGTTGAAGTTTAGAGCATTTTTTTTCCCTCCTGCATTTGGCTTCTGTAATTTCAGATTAATATTCATGACTGCAGTGAACAGTGTGTTTGTTATTTATGCCACATTACAGTCGATTCTAAAGATGCTCTCTCGATCCATGAAATACACCGATGAGGTGAGTCCGCGTAAAAGCCATTAATCCTCACTGATTTATGACAAGAAGTCTATACCCACCACAGACGCAGATAAGAGAAGTTGATGAATTAGGGAATATTTTTTTCAACATTAGGATTATTTAATAGTAGATAATCCAAGAAGGGCTGCTGCTCAGTATCAGGACTGTATTATTCAGTTCTGTTTAATGGTAATCAATATTGAGTTCAATTTTTCATGAGACTTCATAAACCTTTCTATCGAACCTGTGTTTACCAACATCACATAATACAAGGGTTAGGTATGTTACTGCAGTTTTTGGATGACCACCAGGAATGTTTTTCACCAGACCCACAAATCAAGTGTCTTTACCACGTTACCAGAGACTTTTCCCCTTGTCATTATGGTGGATGCCCCTAAAGAAAACAATTCTCACCACAATTCATGTTAACAAGGGTTTGCTGGCAGACATCTGGACTCCTAGTGCTTCAGTTATTCATTTTCATTGTACCTACACCCCACAAGACATTGACGAGGCCTTGGGAAGGTCGCGCAGTTATGTCGTGGCTGTTAAATCTGAAACTTGGAGCTCGGGTACAGAGAAAGTCTAGGTAATCAGCACATTGAATCTTGAACAATGCCTGTACCTACTGTTGCTCGGACCTTGATCCTGATTTCTTTTCTTGGTGTCATAGTCTGTTTGCTGTTTTTAAGAGGTTATGAAATCCATTTTTGCCTCTTGCAGACTGGGCACCTCTTGGAAATTAAAAACATTAGATGTGAAGACAGACAGATGTACCAAATGTCTGTTATAATAGTCGTTCGCATTATTTCAATGTTGAACTAGGAAGTGGTTTTAGAAAGGCAAACAAATACTGGAACTTTTTTTTTCCCTGTTAATGTGAAAATTCTCTGGACTGCACTATTTCTATTGGCTATGAATCTTTGTAACCTCTGCCAAGGAGATTACGTTTTCAACCGTGTCTGTTTGTCTGTTGATTTGTCAGCAGGATTAAGCAAAAAGTACTGAATCAATTTGCACCATACTTGCTGGAGGAACGGGGAGTGGGCCAGGGAAGAACCCATTCGATTTTGGGCCAGATCCAGATCACCTACTATGAATTAGACCTTTTTTTTTTTTCTTTTAAGTCTAACGCATGTTTTTTGACACTGGCACTGGAGCACCATTCTAGTTATGACTTACTTCTCTTTATTCATGTGATTCCATAGCAGCCCTTGCTTTATCTTCCTTTCTTCCTTGAGAATGCTTAGACCACAAACTATATGTTCTTAAAGCCACGGTGAATTGCAGCGGGGGTTATAGTTTGAAAGCCTTTGAACAGATTTAGACAGTAAATACCTGGCTTAACTCCACAGTGACCAGATAGATGGGATAGGACTGACACTGATCTTGTTATGTTGTGTCCTTTTGCAGGAGAATTAAGATTGAGAGCAGGATTGAGTTTAGAGCTCGTTAATATAGCTGCATTAAAGCCTACTGTGGGAGGTTGTGCATTTTTGATTCTTCTTTATTTCTGAGTCATATTATTCTTCAACATATTATACTGTGGTGTTTTAATTGAAGATAATGGTCATTTTTATGTTTCCATTTTTTTAAATTCTTTGAACATAAGACAATGAATTTCAGTTTATGCCTGATAGAAAAGTAAGCACTGTGTTTCACATGGAAATTCCTAAAATACATGGATATCTCCTTAATCTTAAGGGTTTTTTACAGAAATATAAATTATAGCACCTGCCACGTATTGTCTCTTCCCTCAGATTGGCACAAAAGTAAACTGTTTATCTTTAGTGCTGCTAAAAAAAACTGATATCTGATTGTTTTTCTTTTTTTGTGTGTGTGTTCAGATTCTTTTGCAAGTTTTACTCTGGGGCTGCACTGTCAAATACGTCTTCCAGGAAAGAGCCATATGCTTGCACTTTGAGTGTGACACTGGAAAAAGGCTTTTGCCTTGCTCCACCTACTCTGCTCGCCCTGTGCCCTTCACATACTTGCCAAACTGCAGCACATTTCCAGAATAATACCGAAGAGGCCGCTCGAGGCCTTTGAGGCTTGCCAGATTCTTTAACGTGCGTGTCACAGTAGACTCAGTTCTTGTTAGCCTGTTAGCCTGTGGATATTATTCCTGTTGCCTGTGGAGTTTGGAGAGACTCATTATATACATACAAAATGAGCTAGTAGATGTTTGTTTATTTACTGTAAAAAAAAAATAATCCACTTGCAGCATCAACACAAGTGTCACAGTATGTTAAGTAAATGCCTTCTTGACCTCACATTATCAGCTTTAGGTAGCCTACAGTTTAATATTTCGGTAGGATAATGAGGTATTAATTGCTTTACTTCCACTCAGTATGACCGCATCACTTCTGAAGCCTGAAAGTTACACAACATTGAATATTCAAAAATTCAAAATATTCAAAAACTGTCAAGTTTTTACAGGTCCAAACTGAGACAACTGAACACTTGAACTTTCTGGCATTGTTTTCCCTTTTGGAAACCTGGTCTGCTTTTATTTTCTACATATAACAGTGTTTTCTTAGGTAAAGCCCGACCAAATCATTCAAACAACTTCCAGACTGTTGCATTGCATAACAGGGTGAGTCTGCACGAGTATATGCCTGCATACATCCGTGAGTCTGTGTACTTATGTGGTTAAAGCTCATCACGTGAGACTGTTTGTTAGGGCAATGGAGTTAATCAGCTCCCATTGTCTCATTCATTGTAGAGGAAGAGGATCACTTTACTGTAGAAAGTCCAGATTACAGCCTGGTCTTCATTAAAAAAAAAAAAAGAAATACACAGACAAAAGTAAACAAACAGCTTTATGGACTGAAATGTTCAGTAGTGTGCCAAGTTTGTCTCCAAGACGATGAAGAGGTTCAGAGCTTCCATCGTACCGTGTTTCTCACTGAATACACAGGATGAATGAATGAATGAATGAATACTATACACAAACACAATCAAGAAGTAGGCAATAAGGGTACAGAGTCTCCAGTGATCCTTATTTTTCTTCTTTCTGATCTCAGCTGTGGTTGTACCTGATGCTTTTTGATGCCTTTTAGAATCTTGTTAGCATCACATCAAACCATCTATCTTTGACATTACAGATGATATGCAACATGGGAACTTTGTTTTTAATCACTGCTTTCAACCAACTATCCTTCTGAGTATGAAAATATCAAATCGACTTGAATATTTTTTACACTGACAGTTTTTTCTCGACCTGGGAAACAGTGGATGAAACAGTATCACCACGACATCCATCACACATTGTCCCTCACTGTGCAGTTTGCCCAGTTGTCATGAAAATATACATGTTCAAATTTCCATTGTTTTGTAGATTATTTTGTCAACTACCGTTTCCACGGTCAAGAATTAACTTTCAGTCTCAACTCAGATCCGAAAATGATAAGAAATCAACAGAAAAATGGAAATTTGTACACCTAAGACGCAGTCACAACGAGGCAACTTCATCTGCTGAGGAAGATTCTGTGATTTGATCAAAAGCTTCTAGAACAGCCACAAAATTGATCTAGTAATAAGGTTTTTCTGTCAAACAAACACACAATTTATTCTGTTTGAATCTACTTGAACCCTGTGTGGATTAAATCCAAGTGCAGTTCCCGGGTGGGGTTTAAAATCTGTGTGTTTGTATCTCAAACCCCTTCAAAGCTGTCAGAGTCATTCAGTAGATTCAGGAGGCGAAGGTCCATGCCGCCATCCTCTGTCAGTTCTTCACAGATTCAAACTGTGCACCTTCTTTTTCTCTTAACTGAGATGGGTTGTGGTGTCATTTTTATTATAAAAAAAAAAACCTTTTCAGTACTTTATCAAACAATACTGATACGGATATTATGTTTATGAAACATTCAAATAATGTTCAGATATATTTGCTCTCTATTAACACTTTTTGAAAATACTGCACTACCACTCCATGTGCTTCATCCTCTTCTTAAGCTTCTCTGGATTTCTGATCGTTTGATAGCCAGTCAGCTGAATTTACCAAAAAGCTAGCTCGCTCCGTATCATGCAAACGTGTTGGTAAAGACATCTGTCAGTCCCCTCACCATGATTCTGTAAGCCACTTAACTGGACCTTAATCTTGATCTACATATTAACAAACATGTATTATATAACCACAGCTAGTTGCTCATGGAACAGCTAAAGCAAGCCTACAATGTTTAAGAATCGATAAATATATTAAATGGCTGGTTCCCCCTACAAAATACATATTTTCTTCTCCATTAGGAGCATTTACTTTGTATTTGTGTGTTAAGGGGTTACGTCAAATCCTCAAGTTTCCAGTGATCCTAAAAAATGTAGTTGCTGTAAGTTACAACACAGCTGCTATGCATCTAAACCTTAACTACACAAAAGGAGAAAGCAGCTACAGAGAAACCTCGCTGAGATTGCAAGAACTGTGATGGTTCAGCTCGTGTCCTCTCCCACGTTTCTGATGACAGTGGAGTGCGTGGACATTAAATGCAACATCGCACAAGCTGTATTTGGGCTCAGTTACCTGCCCCTTGTCACTAGCGCAAATCTGGTGCATCCGTCACTGATTGCAGCTCCATATCACATTTAATGAAAGAGCCTAAACATAAACATGACTGCAGCAATTGTAGTGTTTTAGTCCTCTATTCGCAGTAATGAAGCCAGACAAAATGGAAGTTACTTAAATGTAACTCCAGCTCCATAGGTGAGTCACTATAGTAAATGTTCACAGATTGTTCTGTGGATCATCAATAGTAACAAGGACAGCTCTTTCCTGCCCCCCATTTTTTTAAAAGCTTTTTTCCATATTTTTCTATCCCGTGAGCACTGCAAATGAAACTCCATTCACCTTATTGTATTGAGGTGGAAGCAGAAATCTCACAACAAATCAAGTGAAAAATTAAACTAAAGATAGGTTAGATAAATGAGAAATAAATCCACTGGCATTTCTTGGTCCTGCTTTGCAAGTTTGCTCACACGGTACTTCTTAGTCCATTCCAAAAATTTTAAGATGTAATCTTAATTTGTTAAAGTGACTATGATCAAATTTTTATAACGGTAATGTATCAAATGGCAATGAGAAAATAATGTAAAAGGAGTCACTTGTCAGGATTAACCTACAGGGAACTATAACCTGAATCTGCAGCTCCCCTCAGCTTTATAGAGCTTGGTAGGAAGCTTCAGCCCATTGTTTATCTGTCACTGTTTATCTGGTTGTTTTGGTTCATTCTCACCACTCTCACAGTGTCAATTCAGCCACAGAAGGCATCATTTGCGCCTGCTCAGCACCAAACTGCAGACACACACAGTTAGCAACAAGCTGGAGAATGAAAGGTCATGATATGTCAGCATTCACAACTTGCTTCCACTGCCCCAAAGTGGCCAAAAAGAATCAATTACTGCAGGTTTAATATATAAGAAGAGAACCACTTGGAAAGTATTCCTACTTGAGTAGAAACAGGAGAATAGCCTCAAGAACACATATCTGTGATAAAATGCCCTAAACTCAAGGCCCCATTACTAGCATTTCTGGAGCGTTTGACAAGGGCAGCAGCAAACAGTTATTTTCATTACTGATTCATCTGCCAATTATCTTTTTTGTTTGTTCCATAAAACATCAGTAAGTAGTGAAAAATTATTTTCTGAGGCCCAAGGTGATGCATTCAAATCTTGCATTCAGTCTTGTCTGACCAACAGTCCAAAACATTCAGTTTAATATCGCATAAGCCAAATGAAAGAAGGAGCCCATTCTATTTTTTATTTTTTTTTTTTTACTTGAAAAATGACAAGCAATTATGGACATAACAATTGTTACTGATCAATTTTTTTTGCTTATCACCTAATTAATTGAACATCCAATTGCTTCAGCTATACTTAACAAATTCCCATGGGTTTCAAATGGCGATTGCTCGGGTGTTGTCATGTGAGCTACGGACAGAGACAGTAAGAACCTACCTACCTATATGTGACTATCTGTTATCACATGACTGAAGAAGAAACCTGAGCTGGTACAGGTGAAAGCTCCAGAAAAACTAAAACGTGAATCCGGAGTTTAGTATATATGTATTGTGTCACACAAGCAATCTTTCAGTAAAGGTTGTGATGGTTTAGGTGCTGATTGGCCAATAGCCATCGTTATCTGGTCAGCTGAGGAGGAGGAGTGGAGACAATGCAATCCCTCCAGTTTGTTTGGCTTCCGGGATGCAGCCGTGGTTGTAGTGTAGAAAGAAGAAGAAGAAACAGGGGCGAAGGAGTAAAGAAGGAGGGGTGAAGGGAACAAGAGATAGAAGGACAATGGGGGGGGTGACAAAGAGATAGAAGGGGAAGGAAACTGTAAGCATTGTACAGTGCAGTGTGTGTGTTTGACAGTGAGAGACAGAGTATGTTATGTGTGTGCGGGGGCAGTGTGTAACAGAAGAGCAATAAGGCCGGGGTTCTTCGAGGAGACTCACTCTCACTGTCACATCAATCAGACTACAGCATCACACACACTCACGCAGCAAACACTCCTGCTCTGTCTGTGCTCTCATTAGTGTCGTTGTGAAAAATACACCATGGAAGTGAAGCCATGAGCCCGTTTTTTTTTTCTTTTTTATTTAATGGTTTATTTTTGCCCTGACTTAAAGGAACAGTTTGATTTTTTTTTTTTGTAGAAGACTCATTCATTTGCTTTTTTTTTTTTTTGTTGCCGGGGGTCAGAAGAGAAGCTTGATATCATTCTCATGTCGGAGGGGCAATAATGTGAAACTAAAGCCAGACGCTATTTAGCTTAGCTTGGCATAAAGACTAGAAGCAAGAGGGAACAGCCATCCCAGCAAATGCAGATTTATCAACATATCTGTCCTACTCTTCAGGTGGCTGCAGAAATTTAATGAAATGAAGGAAAGGAATCACAACACAGCAAAACACAGTTGGAATACCGTAATAAACAGCCATTCACAGACTGCCCTCCCAGTGTCCTGGCTTGGATCACATTAACTTTTAAACGCATCTACTGTTTGGAGAGTTTCTAATCTATTCTAGCTATTGAATCTATAATTTACGCATTATTCCATAATTGTGGCACATTTCCTCCGAGCATTTAGTTTGCTGTTGTTGATAGAAATCACCAAACTACAGCATAAACGTTGTGTAACAGCTCACTTTGCACTGCCTCCACTGAATTCAGTTCCCAACTGTTTGTGCCTCCCCTCCCACCTGTGTGCCACTGCACTGGGTGCGAATGTCACAGTCAGGAGAAATTGCTAGAGCACCGCTTGTGCTGGTTGTAGCACGTCGGTGAAAAAGAGCTCTTCATTTTAAAGAGTAGAAAATAGGCTCTATTCCATGGGTGGGGTGTGGCATAAAAAAGCCAATTCCAGGCACTTATGTGGGTGGTTAAAAACAAAAGGCCTCGTAATGAGAATGGGCTAGTGCATTATAAAAATACACCAGTGCATATCATCGTGTACTGACATGTATCGGCATGTAAGGCACATAACCTCTGTAAAACCTCAAATTACACTCTAATTCTTTTCCAAAATCAATCTAACAAAATACAGTGTGTTGATTACGGAAATTTTAAGGTGGTAGTAGGTGGATTTGTTACCTTCAGATGGAACAAAGGCTAGCTGTCCATAGTCTTTATGCTAAGTTAAGCTAACAGAGTGGTGACAATGGTATCAACTTTCTCATTATACACTAAGCAAGAGCATATATTAAATGTGTTTCCCAAAATGTCAAACTACTCCTTTAAGACTAGATCATTTGGCATCCCTCATTCTTCCTCCCACTAAAGCCTGAATATTCTGCTGCAGCTCGCAACTCTTAAAAATAGACCATGTAGGAAAATTCAGAAATAAAAGCATCAAATATAAAGATTCACAAAGGTACAGGGGGCTTATGGAAAAACTGCAGGGGTGCAAAGTGTTATTTATAATGCAATGACAATCTGGGTACAGAATATTTAAGGGTTGTTGTCTTTCTGCATCAGCTCCTGGGAGGAGATTTAAAAAGGGGGCAAGGTAGATGTAAGACAAAGGAGGCTAGAGTTTTTTGTTCCAAAGGAAATATATCGTCTTTCAAACGTGCAAAAAATACATAAATGATTCAAAACTTAACATACAGGTTAATTTTATAGGCACTGGCGCATATGCACCCCCCCCCCCACACACACACACACACAGGGCTACAGGGTGTGCCCAGCATCAGCCAGAGTACTCTCTGTGCCTGCTCTCTTACTCCTGGTGCCCTTATTGGTTCCTGCCCAACTCGGCCGTCCAATCACATCAGGCAGAGCGAGACTGTGCATAGACTTGCAAATAATCTGCGGTTTTACAATAACACCCCACAACGACCACCGTTATCTCTGTTTCTTTCCACATTCGTATCTCATTCTGTTATCCTCCAGAAAGTGATGAATGTCATGTGGTGAATGAAGCTGCCAACTTACTCTACCAGCTCCAAGTAACTTATATTATAAGTTCTTTATACTATAAACTGTATACTGTAAGTATACCTTACATACAGCATATCCTATATGATATATGCACATTATTCTATTTATGTGGCTTTGCAAAATACATCTCTTAAAACTGTTGCTTTTTTTCCCTGAGCCTGTTGTTTAGTAGAGTAGAGGCTTATAAAGCTGTAGTGAATTATTAAGCAGGGTGAATTATGGGGCTGGAGTGAAAGAGCGAGAGACAGCGAGAGGAGGGGTGAGAAAGAGAGAGAGAGCGAGAGAGAGAGGTCTGGACAAAAATAGGTCAACCTAGCAGTGGCAAACCCAGGGAAGTAGAAATGATTCTCATTCCGAGGAGGAGCTGTGTGTGTGTTTGTGTGTATGTGTGTGTGTGTGTGTACGAGTGTGTGTGTGTGTGTGTGTGTGTCAGGAGAGGCTGCGTATTTGTCAGCAGCTCATGGTGAAATGCTAATTCCTATCCTACAACAAAGCAATTTAAAAGGAAAGGTTCCCTCCGCGAGCCCTGGATAGAGAGCTAAATGTCAATACATCAGAAGATCATGTCCAAAAAAAATAAATCTATTCTGTAAACATCAGCATGTAGAAATAATCTGAAGTGTGAAAAAAAACTGTATTATTGTAATAATGATTTTTCAGGTAGTTATTAGAACTTTCCCCTACTCCCTTTGGTGGAAAGTAATATCTACAGTATTCAATTCTTTTACTTAAGTAAAAATTTGGTACTTGCATGCTACTTGAATATTTTTACTGCCTATTTTTATACTGCCAGTATTTTTTAATACTACTATACTACACTATACTATACTAATATTGTCCATTCTAATTGTGTTATATATCTGTCACAGATACTTTTATCTGATAAACAGGATGAGCATGGCTTTTACTTGTAATGGCGTACTTTTTGACAGTTGCATTGGTACCTTTAATCAAGTAAAAGACCCCAGTACTTCTTACAGCACTGCCAACCCTATGGGGACACTGTATAGTAAAAAATACTGGACTTGCTCTTAATATATGATGTGACGCATATATGATGATTCACACAGTCATTTTAAAACAGAATTTAGACCCCATCAGGTCCAAATGACTGAAGGGAAAGAGAGAGACCTCAAAAGAAGCGATGCAGCCTTCATCCTTTCCGATAGTACTTCAGTGACAGGGTCATATTTTAGCAGTTTAAGAAAGTAGTATTTGTCTTGATTTCTCCAGAAAGCGTTCTTCTCCTAAATGGTTGGAATGTGGTTCTGAAAGTGCAGCTTGTCCTTTGTTTTCTCTTCTTACCTTTTGTATTTTATTTATTTTTTCTGTGTTACATCAGCGGCTGCATTAACCAGAGTGGTGAGAGAGAACACTGCTGTGACTAGCTGTCAGGCTCTTGGTCACTGAGATGAGTAAATATGGGAACAAACTTTAATTCTGGAGGGAACTCTTTCTTTCTCAAAATGGCAGCAGGTTTCGAATGATTTGTGTTTGAATGAGATGTTTCTAGATGAACAGATCTTCAGGTTCTTCAGCAATTTATAGTTAATGACATTTGAGGATTCAGGCGAGCACCGAGGCCAAGTTTCGATCGGGTGGGGCATTGCTGCAGTTCTGGCCCAGCCCCCCTCAAGAACGTTATATCTCAGCTGTCTCAAAACCCCCTCTAATTTGCCTGCTCCTCTCATTGTTATCCTTCTCATGGTTTAATGGGGGAAAAAAAATTAATCACTATGAAGAAAGGTGCAGCTGCTGAAAAAGGTACACTCGTTTTTCAAGGTTTCCATCAGTAAAAGTGCGATTCATTTGTCGTGTTCCCAACAAAGTGGAAATGATCAGTACAAACAATGAGCAACGCTGCTAAAACAAATTCAAAAGGAATTTAGCAAAAGACAATGTAGATAACGTTAACAGGTAATCCAGATATGAACCATGAAGAGGATAGCTGAGTAACATCCAGGCACCGAATTTAAAAATTCTATTATCTGTGCAGTTAACAGGAAGATGAATGTTGAGCTTCATAAAACTTCATAAAGATGATTTATTTTATATCTATTTTGGATCAGTGCAGCTCCACAGTGCAGTGTTTTATCCTACCTGCCTGTCCTCGGGTAACAGCTCATGAGGCGCATGTAGGATTTTGTGACATTAAACACGTCATGATCAGAGATTGTCCTCCCCTAAAAAAAATGATATTATGGATCGTCTGTGCAAGCAGGATATTATACAGTTTCTTGTTAGGCGACCTCTAGCAGCCTCAATAATCATGATGGGAGCAAAAGAGAAAGTCAGGTGATGTTATATAAATCACGACAAACTCCATGTTTAAAGCAGAGCAGGGTTGATGGATGGGCTGACAAAATATAGGATTGGTCACTAATTCTTTCATACAGGACCATTCCACAACCTTAACCCTGTGTTTATTATCCTAACCATGACGACAATGGTCCTCGAACCTCAAAGGAGTGCTTATTTTAACCAAAACCACAATCTTTTCCCAAACCTAATCAAGTAGTTTCTGTGTCTAAACTGAACCAAACCCTGACCATTCCACATCGTTAGTTATGTGTGTACTATTATAACCATGGGGATGAAGGTCCAGTACACCTGGAGCGCACTTTCAGAGACGCCCCTATGGGTCGTATCAGTGGGCAGGGAAGATCGTTGTGCTGGTCGGAGGACTTGTTGTAGGATAAGGAGGATGTGAAGTACAATACAGATATGTTTGGGGAAGGGGGGGGGTGTGATATGTAGCCTGTTTTAATTTCTCTATCTCTATATTTCTTTTTCCACTTAGATATTACTGTCATTTAGGTAGCAAAGCCTGTATATGTACATATGTCACAACCTGTTACATAAACCTTATGAAGGATAAAAATGTGATAGGTATGTGGTAGGTGACAATTAATGGTCAAAGGTATGTGGACACCAGAGCATTTTCCTTATTGTTTAACATCTTGTTAAAAACCCAAAGCAAGTTTCTCAACAAACTTCATGCAATTCTTGCTCCCTTTTGGCCACAACAGTATTAGTGAGGTCTGCCACTGATGTCAGGCGATGAGGCCTGGCTCGCTTTTCAGAAATACGGTTCGTTCCAAAGGTGTTGCACAGAGTTGCAAGGTCAAGGCTCTCTGCAGACCAAACTGGGAAAACTGTTTCTTTCTGGACCTTGTTTTGTGTACAGGCAAATTATCACGTTGAAACAGGAAGGGATGTACCCTAAACCGGGGGGGCGACAGGAAAGGGGGGGGTGTCATAATGACATTAAGAGTTTACATTTTACTGATAATGGATTTTTTTGAATGCTAATTCTAATATTTCTATATTATAAACTTGATAGCAGAAAATAAATTTGAAAGGTAAAATTTACATAAAGAATCCATTTTAACAAATTAAAATGTGAAATTGCTTACGTTTTTTAAAAATTTCTGTGCTGGGGAAATTTAGACTCCTGACCTCAGTATTTCTACAACCCTAGCTACAAACCTGCTCATCAGTGTGCCAGTAATTCATGCAGAGAATAAGTCTCTCTTAGATTCATTACATTATTTTCTAAATCCAGTCAGACTGCTCAATTCAAGTCTCTGATTTACCATTTATATATAATCTGCTGGCTCCTATGGCTGCTGTTCACATCATAATCCTGCTTGTGCTGTACTGCAGTACAGACAGAAGCAGTTCAACAAGAGTTCAGGGGGAGGCAGGAGCAGTTTTTTTTTGTTTTGTTTTAGAGTGTGATTTTACTCTCTAATTAATTTTTTATAATCGGTGGAAATATTGGCTGAAGAGAAAGAATCCCGACATCTTAAGAGCCGTCCGTCCTGTGGGGAACAGATCCACCAGTTGTTACCAGACAGCCGAGAGTGTTCCCACCGAGCAGTCACCCCACCCAGTGTGTGTGTGTGTGTGCGTGTGTATGCGTCGATGAATTCTGTGTGTTTGTACGATGACACCTTTGTGTGTCTGTGGCTATGTGTGTCTACCCACACGACGAAAAAACTCACTTCCTTATTTGTTTTCTGTGTATGCGTGCATCTGTGAAGGGGTGAAGAGGTTTATGTGTGTGTGTATTTGTGTCTGAAAAAGTGAGAGAGAGAGAGGAGAAGCATGACCTACATTTGGCAAAGCTCATCGTATGAGCATGAAACTGCCTAACATCACCCCAGAGCTTCTCAGCACAGAGCCACACGATTGGCTGCTTTCAGCTTCAGCCTGACAACAGCACTGGCATCACCCAGGGGGAGGGGGAGGGGAGGGAGAGGCTGAGAGAGAGGAGGACATGGGGAGGAGGCACATACATTAAATCCAAAAGAGGAAAAGATAAAAAAAGATGATTGGATAAAAAGAGAAATGAGAGGGAGAGCGAGAGCGAAGGAACAGCCTCAACTAGAGACAGTGATATTTATGAAGGTGTGAGTGCGAACTTGTTATTCGCACATTTTGGGGACAAACACATGTCATACATGGTCATATTATTAGGACTTGCACACAGTTGGGGGGGGGTGCAAATAGCTGGTCCCCACTAGATAAACAATTAAATTTTAGTAGAGGGACTTTTTAGCCATGCTAGTTGCTTGGCTCTGGGCATTGGCAATTTGACATAATGCCACTCTAAATGCACACCACCTCGGTCCAGACTTAAAAATATCTCAGAAACTATTTGATGGATTGCAATGAAATTTTATACAGACAATCCTGCTTCTTGCAGGATGAATCTCAATGACTTTTTTTGATTCCCTAACTTTCATGTAAAACTAGCAAGTAATTCACGTTTGTTGTTTGAATGAAATGTCTCAATAGTTTGGTACACATTACTTTTCCTCTAGTGCTATTATCAGGTCAAAATTTAATTTGTGCAATACATCGGCAAAGTACCTGTGAAACTAATAGTATTCCCATCAGCCTGAGCTGCACTTTGTTTTGTCGCTAAGTGGAGAATTTTAGCATGATACCACACTAAATTAAACTGGAGAACATGGTAATATTAAAGCTGCTAATCAGCACTGTGAGCATGTTAGCATGCTGACTTCAGAAAATTAGCAAGAGGTACCGTTGTGCCTTTGGTCAAGTACCAAAAATATCGCAATATCATTTTATTACACATCCAATATTTTAGGAGGCTCAAAAGTAATTAGACACCTGACCGACAATCAGGCACATGACCAAGTGTGGCCTGCTCTCTGTTCCGTTATTTCATCACAAATTAAGCAAATAAAGGGTCTGAAGTTGATTCTTAGTGTTGTATATAGTAGTTCATTTAAACACATTAGGTTAAAAGAACAATACTAACCTATCAGACAGATTCCAGAGACTGTAGAAGTGGCCAAATTAACACTTAGGTAAACTCTTAAAAAGAGGATATGCACTGGCAAACTCAGAAACACCAAAAAGCCTGGAACCAATGTAAGGCGGCTAAATTGGAAGATTACGGAATTCTTTCCTGGTGAAGAAAACCCCTTCACAAAATCTAGCCAGGTCAAGAACACTCTTGAGGAGGTAGGCTATCATTGTCAAAGTCTACAATCAAAAGATATGTCATTACTGTAAATACAGTGGGTTTACGTCAAGGTAAAAACCACTGGTAACACTTAGGAACAGAAAGTCCAGATTAGACTTTTCAAGAAAACAGCCTCAAAAGTCACCCCAGGTCTGGAACAAGTGTCTTTGGACAGATGAAACCAAGATTACCTTTTACCAGAGTGATGGGAAGATGAGAGTATGGAGAAGGAAAGGAACAGCTCCTGATCCAAAGCCACCAAATCATCTGTCAAGCATGGCAGACGGTGGTATGGTATGGACTTGTATGGCTACCAGTTGATCTGGTACCAGGTATTTACTGATGAAGTGATTCCTGACAGATTCAGCTAAATGCTGCAAAACTGATAGGACGGTGCTGCACAGTACAGACGGATAATGGCCGAAAACAGACTGCAAAAGCAACCCAAGCACTTCTCTAGGCAAAGAAATGGAATATTCTACAATGGCCATGTAAGATACCTGACCTCAATCCAATGGAGCATGCTTTTCACTTACTGAAGACAAAACAGAGGGCAGAAAAACCTACACACAAGCAGCAAATGAAGGCGGCTGCAGTAAAGGCCTAGAAAAGCATCTCAAGGGAGGAAACTCAGCATGTGGTGATGTCCAGGGGTTCTAGGCTTCTGGCAGTTGTTGACTACAAAGGATTTTCATCCCCGTATTAAATATAATCCTAGTATTAATAATAATGTTGGTTTGTCCAATTACAGCCCCTGAAAATGAAAGACTATGTATAAAAATGGCTGTAATTCTTCCAACAGTTAATGTAATATTATCCGACTGAATTAAAGCTGAAAGTCTACACTTCAGTCACATCTTGATTTGCTCATTTCAAATCCATGGTGTGGGTGTACAGAGGCAAATTACAAAAACTGTGTAACCAACCACACACACACACACACACACACACACACACACACACACACACACACACACACACACACACACACACACACACACACACAATCTTTACTGGTTTTAATGTTGTGGCTGATTGGTGTATTTTATGTGTTTGTACATAGATGCGGATTTTGGTGTCTTTGGTCATGTGAGCTGTCACAATAGAGGGGGGATTTGTAGCATGGCACCTCTAGAGCTGACAAACACACACACACACACACTGGCACACACAAGCACACAGACACACACACACACTGTGTCCTACTCTGTCTGTCTCTCTTTTTTCTCTCTCACTTGCTTTTTTCTCTCTCTTGCTTTCCCTGAGATCCCCAGGCACAAGGCATTATGGGAATCACTCTGGCACGACTCTCACTCTTCACAGCTTTAATCTTTAAGTTGTTTCCATAGAAACGACTACGTTCACTCGTTCGTTGATAACTGTTGGATGGTTTCTAAAGCTATAGAAGAATGCCCTCACCCAATACAGACCTCCCCCACAACCCAACAACAGAGGAACGTCTTAGTCACTGTAGAGTCACTGATCCATTGATTAGAAATAATGAAGAGTCAGTATTGATGATGGCAGGCACATGGGACCAAAATAATGGCATCCAGTTGATTTTTTTTTTCCCCTGGAGTGAGAATTATCTAATGTTTTTAAATGGTGGATTTTGAGGAAAGTAGACAAAGGAATATCAATAATTCAACGATTGCTAAGTAACAGCTCCCATGTAAATAGGAGGCAAGGCAGGTAACATTTGGTAGGCGATGTATTCAGTGGACTCGCTGCCCAGGTCAGGTTATTTCAGGCTGGGGTAGCAGCAGCAGACCCATCCAGTCGTCAGGTACAGCATGTCGGTGTTTCCTCAGTTGCCTCAGAAGCCCTTTCCCCTCCCTTCCCTACTCCCACTCCTTCTGCCTCTCTTGAGATATGTATCACTGTCTGTCCCTCTCTCCGGCAAAGCTAGAAACTGTAACATAGTAATGTAGAAATATATGCTTTTAATTTGAAGGGCTAGATTTACCAAGAAGATCCACCCTAAAACAATTACTAGCCTCGCATAAACACACACTGACATGTATGTGCACACACATATGCGCCCATTCACACTATGACCAGCAGTAGGAGTCTTCCTCAACACATGCACAGCAGGAGATCCCCCCCCCCCCACATATGTGCAGGTTTCCATGGAGACACGCAGTTAAAAATAACATGGGCGATGGCTTGTCTTGTGCCATTCCACCAACATGGCTGAGGCATTCACAAACACACACTCACTCTCTCTCTCTCTCTCACACACACACACAAACACATAGTGGCAGAATAGTATGTCTGTCTGACAAGCACACAAAGAGAACAATATGAAGACACACACACACACACACACACTAGCACACACATATACACTCACACTCACACACTCTCTCTCTGCCACTATCACTATTGGCATGATGGTGGCATTTATTCTCTCCTGCCGCTGGTCTATACAGGGGTGATATCCGCTGTTAATTTCAGATGGACATGAAAACAAGGCACCTGCTGTCGTGCAGCAGGTTTAACTAATGTTACTCCACTGTATGTTAAGTTACATTGAAGCTGCATTAACAGATTTTCTGGCCACATGGGTTATCACCATATAAAGACAGCGCGGCAGACTCGTTAACAAACAGTCACCTAATTACTCATCTAGCAGACACAGAGCAACATTAGAATTAATCTGAAGTCGTGTTTATGAGCTGCTAAATACCCAACAGGGTTCAGTCACTAACTGTGTCTGTCTGCCATTTGGCGCCGGGCAGGTACTTTGCAGTAGATTCACAAGAGCTTTTTAAGCTAGAAACAGCTGCTTGCTGCAACTGAATACTGAGCTCAGCAAGCAATAGAGCAGAGTAGGTTGAGGTTCTGAATCTGTGATCAAAACAGCCTCTCTCGAAGTGGTCAGTCGGGAGATAATATATGTATGAGGAAGAAAAAAAAAAAAAAACAAAACTGTTAAAGGCGGCAGGTCCCACACCGGAAACTACCATGTAGAGTCCAGCACCCAGGAAAGACTTTGTTAACACAATCAGCTTCTGTACAACAAAAGCCCTCATGTCACAGAGCAGTCCAAGGACCCAGTTTATCTGATCTGGGATCTAAAGCAGTTGTTAGGGGAGGTTAGAAAAAAGCCGCCAGGCGATCGTTGTAAAAAAGAATTTGTTCTGAAAGATTTGTCTGGTTAAGTAGAGGTTAAATAAATAAAAACAGAGAGAACCAAATGATTTGTTTGTTCCATTCTAGCCAGCAGGGCTATTCACTAAAATCCATGCTAAGTAACTTATGCAAGCAGATGAATGTACAGCGTGTCACTTACTAGGCACAACATTTAATCCACACCCAAAGACCTCAGGTGAACCCTGTGTGTGTGTGTTTGTACATGTGATGAATTCCTGCTAATTTATCTGCATTTTTAACTAAAACTAATGCACTGCTCAGACATAAAATAAAGGAATCACCATTGACCAGACCAAGTAGAATGTAAGCATTTATCCTCTGGTTTCCCCATGTTTCCTTCCCTGATTACTGCCTCTTTAGGAATAATGCTGCAATACTGATGACCGGGGAAATACAGAAGCCTCAAAAAGGCTGAGTGAGGAGAGGAGGCCCTACAACAACATGAGATAATAAAACATTGATCTCCTGCTGCTGTTTTTCTAAGCAACCGCGTGTCTACTGACACAGAAACATATTATGGTATTCTGACTTGTTCTGTTAATGTTTTTGTGCCTCACACTGACGTTCAAAATATGTAGGTTTTGATCTCCACATTTCCGAACAGCTACAAAATATTTTTCTTTTTGTCACATATTTTTTTGTATATATGTTCAATTAAGCATTTTTTTTGTTTAATTTTGTCTTTTTCTCATACAACTGAGCCAGAAAAACAATATGATTTTGAGTTGAAAGACTTAAGTTAACACACTTTGTGTTGAAATTACTCTTAATGCACTGACCTTAGCTTAGCATAAGGACAAGAAACGGGGGAAAACACCTATCTGGGCTATGTCCAAAAGTAGCAATTTCCACCTACCAGCACCTTTTAAAGCTCACTCATTTACTTGTTATGAGTTTTAGACTCTATTGGCACATAACCTGACAGACACGACAGCAATACCGACCATCTCATCTAACTTTCAAAAAAGAAAGAGAATATTTGAAGAAAATCTATTGATTTGATCAATTGATCTATTCTATTATCTATTCTATTCTATTTGATCTATTGATCTATTTTATTATCTATTCTACTGGATCTATTGATCTATTCTATCTATTGATCAGTCGATCTATTCCTAAAAAGCAAAATAGTGACTAGCAGTCTAGCGATCTACTACAACTGTTGCACCGTGGTTCCCAGACATTAACTGAGAAAATATTTTATTTTACAGTATAGTGACTTATTGTGGCTGATTTGCTTATTGGTTGCATCAGCCCATTGGTAAACGGTTCAGTCTTGACATATAGAAACTATATGATACAGGTATGGCAGCAATCGCAAATTAACCCAGCATTTCACTGATGTGGCTCTCAGTCAACACACACTCTGACTGTGTAGTGTTCATGCTGTGCCACTAAGGGGCAGCACATGAGCACTTTCAGCAGAGTCTTTAATATTGGGTAAACAGAGTGTGCAGAGCCAGGAAATAATCCCTTGAACATTTAACCTGCTGTTATGTTGTTGATATTTTCTCTGGCTCGTCTGGCTCTCTGTGACGTCGTAGATGCTATAAATAAGACTTTTGGCTTTACTGTCGGACACTGTTATTCCCCTTGACTAGCCCATGCAAACAGGTCTTAAACCCTTATGGAAATGCGCACACACTTGTTATAACATGAATGTTGTGCAGGTCAGAGGGGCAGAGGCAGGGATTGAGGAGGAGGGAGGCTGAACAATAGTGCAGGTGTGCAGCTGGAATGGGAACCGGGAATGGGGGTAGTATGATTTATTCATTTTGAGAGGAGGGAGGATAGAGACAGCCATATAGAGGCAAATATAGAGGCACCAAATGTTATAGAAACATTGCTGCTATTGTTCTTTTTTTAAATTAAATATTTATTTATCCACAACACTACTTCTGTCATGGTTCATAAGCACCAAACCAAGAAAAGTCAGCCTGAAATGTAAAACAACAACTGAGCATGATCTGTACATAAAAGCAAGTCTGTAAAAGTGTGTTTTAAGTGACTTAAAAGATGATACTGATTAAGTGATTTGGCCTAAGCTCCTCAGCCAGGACAAGCCATTAGGGCCCTATCAAAGAAGCTCAGGTTACGATGCAGCTCATATGCAGTGGAAAGGTCTGTGATCCTGCCCTGATGTTTCATATATCACTCAATACCACTACACACAAACAACCCCAGGGACAACAATCTATTAAAGGCATCCCAGCAGTCCTGTTCATGAAATCTGTTGTAACTGACTAATAGCTGAGGCAAACCGCATGAAACATCCGTACATTTAATATTCACGACCTCCGCTGTATGTGTTGATGTTGACCGCTGCGGCAAAAGCGTGTGCGGGCACGTGGTGGGTTCGCATGTGTGTTCAGATATTTTTGGTGTCTGTGTTGTTGCCGGCCACGGCGGGAGGCTGAGAGCTAGTTGAGCGCAATGCCCAGCTCTACTCCCAAAGTGAGTGAATTGCCAGAGCTCCAGATTACAGCAGATTACCAGGCAGGGCGCTCACATACTCTCTATGTCTCTATTTGTGTGTGTGTGTGTGTGCATCACACTGTTTATTTTGCAACCGCATTGGGATGTTGACTCCTCCAAGTCCGTGTAGCCAAAGACAAGGTTTCCTTGAAGTGGACGACGAGTGATATTAAGATTTACTTGTTTTCATGTTTTCAAATTATGGCCTAGAATTTCAGATTTCTGCCTCATCATTTGACTGTAAAAATTAAATGCTTTGATACCAGCACAAAGTCAGATGTTCCCTTATAAACCATCACACAAACACATACTTACACACACAGACGCGCACACACACACACACACACACACACACACACACACAAAAAGACTCTTAGATCATCACTCTTTGGTGGCAGCAATAGAAGGATTGAGCACGTGATACATACAGTATTCCCAGCATGTGGTGGATTAATACATTAATACTTTGCGGCTGACCCCCACCCTACCCCCTCCACATATTACTGCATCATAAAGAGATTACGGTCAGGGACAGGCCATGCCCAGGCAGGATCCTACCATCTGACACTGGCGGACAGGGGTGAATCATAGAGACAAGAGTGATGGGACACAGAACTGTAAAAGTACATGACAGAGTGAAGGTACATCATTCCTCGTGAGTGCAAGGCAACTCTCAGGGAGGCCAAAGTGAATTGGTCCACACATCCCTGTTGACAAATAAGAAATATTTCTTTTCAGTGACGGTGTTGGGTGAGCTGAAGGGAGGAGAGAGCAGGGACAGCAGGTGGGTGGGAGAAGAGGTGGAGGGGGAGGGTCTATGCCTGCAGATGTTGCTAGTCTGGGATGTTGCACTTGCACAGGAATGTTTTAGAAAGGTCCGCGGGAGTACATAAGGTGTCGTTACTGAGAGACAGATGAGAAAGAGTAGCAGGGGAAAGAGAAGAGCGACAGAGAAAGACAAAAAAGAAGAAAAGAAAAAGAGAGTGTAGCCAGCTGCTGACCATGGCTTTGGCTTGTCTCGGTTTAGGATGTGTTCCTGTGCGATCCAAAGGTACTGTCTATAACTCTATCACTGTGTTCCTTAAAACCTTTTAGCTCCTGTTATCATTGTTTATATTGTTAATTCATTTTAATTGAGAGAGGAATGTGCCTGTAGTGTCACTGTGATGAACTTACACTGAGACGGTGTTACAACGTACTGCCATCCGCCAACTGTTATCACTCTGTCTGTATTACACTGCACTACATTTAATCACAACAGTCAGTGTATTTTTAAATAAGATTCTACTTTAGCAAATGAACTGTATTTGCACACTACACTTTTGTGGCCATGAGTTTGTTTCATTATGACCTAAATTTTGTGTGACGAAAAGTGTTACAACCCAATCCCAAAGTTTTCAAAGAGAGCAACTATGTCAGGTTGAATTTTGGAAAACTTTGCAGAAAAGGAAAAGGATACACATCATGTGGAATATCATTTGATGGAACAGTTCTGCTTCTTTTGAATTTCTCATTTCACTGATGTAAACATCTAGAGCTGAAACCATTAGACAATTAACCCATAAATAGAGTATATTTTTATAACTGATTGTGTAATTTTTTAAGCAAAAAATGGCAGCTATTCACCAGCCATACCCTCTCATGAGCATATTTTTGGGTTTTGGATTGTTTTTCGGCCTTGAAAAATCTTGACACGCTTTAATTATGATGTATCTTGTCAACTGCTGTATTCCGCTCAGTCAGTGGGGAGTTCATATAACACTATTATGCTTGGAATTTAAAGCGCTGTTCCTGAAAAAGTAGAAACACCGTGGCTGAAACAAACTGCTGATATAAAAAATATATAATTAGCACCGCTGATGAGATGAGGTGGTGTGGGTGGTGTGATTGCTCTGCCACCATAGGTCCACCAACAGTGCACGGTTTTTCCTCTGCAGAACTGGGCAGCTAGTGTTTCTTATATAACAGCTGTCTACTATGACAAGATTCTGCAGCTATTGCCATAGGGAGTGTGCTGCCTGACCCAGATACACCCTAATACATTCTCTACTAACGACTTACATTCACACACATCTGGACCAGAGAGAGAGAGAAAGAGCCAGCGCCAGAGAGAAGGATACAAAAAAAATCATATAGCTGTGCCAGAAAGAGAAAGAGCCATATTAAAGCAGTGACATATGGAGAGCCAGTGTTTTCACTGTAAATGTCATGGATGATTGTCCCTGGCTGTGATGTTTTTTTTTAGACGTTAAAGGCGCAGCCCTTTTCTTTTTTACAGTTTAGTGTGTCCACTGTGCATAACAAAAGGGCCACAGCAGTTGTCCTTTTCCACAAAAGCCCTTTTGGGGAATCCCCAAGCCCTCCTACGTCCTACCTTATGATTCCCCAACCACTCCGACATGCACCGAACCGCCAATCGCAGCTCTCAGCATTATGCTTGCTTCCGGCACTGAAGGACCAAGTTTAGACCTGTAGAATTGGGCTGGCATTAGCACTCAGGCTAGTTACAGGTCCCCTGTTTGACTTTGATAAACTTCTGGAGTTTTGGCAAACCTTTCCTGATTAGGTTGTGTGGGACCCATGACGGTTTGAACTCGCCTTTCCTTATACTTGGGGGAAATACTATAAAAGAACCAGTTTGTACCATATCCAGTCTAATAGCATCAGAGGGTATAAGTGGTTATAGTTATTTCAAACAGCCGCACTCAAAGGCAGATTAAAAAAAATGGCTGTCATAGAGAAAAGAAAATAGTTGAAATATGGGAAAATGGCATACACATTCAGTCTCTCCATGAAAACACTCATAGTATTGCACTCAGTTGTTTCCATGAAAAGTGACAATAATACAGCAGCTGTGTAAAGAAAGAAATATTAGAGCTGAGAGAGAAATTTCGAACACTGACTACTTTTCGTCACCCACATGGGCACGTGTTTTTGGATTCACATTTTCCAAAAGTTATAGGACCCACCCCCGGTGAAACTAACAAACTTTTCTTCTTTTTTGTTTTTTAATCTAATATTTATTGCAAATTTTATTTAACCTTCTTGAAACATCTTTTTTTTGCTAAAAAGAGGAACAGAGGTTTATTGTTCGTACTGTAATGCAGAAATTTATTGTTAACGTGAATCTAAAAACTTGTGTGAATAGATCTCTTATTAGATCACCCAGCACAAAGTTCACAAAGTTTTTAGAGTGATTGGACCTTTTGAGTCACTGCATTCCTCTATTATCTATATTGCAGTGTATTTCTTTATTACATTGTGTTTTGTTTTTTAACCGTACCTCCTCTCTTCTCTTGGTGCTGTTGGTGCTGACACTTCACCTGCACGTTGCTGGCCCTGGAAAATTGAGAGCGATGATTGGTAAAAGACAGAAAAGGGGAGCAAAAAAAGAGTGTACATCAGATGAGTGTGTATGTGTGCTCAGCCATATCTTAGCTGGACCTGGAAGTTAGCAATGGGGCAACTCCCAGCATAAGTCTCATTACAATCATGTGCGGATAAAGACGTAGTCCAGGACAAAAAGAGAGAGCCAGGAGCTGGACAATGCAGGCAGGGAAGAGAGGTAACACCCTGATTTTGATTGTGTTACTTGCTGCTTATCACTTTTTTTATTATTATTATTTTTGGAAATTATTTGTGTGTTAGGTTGAATTCAGCGCTGCATTGCTCATGTTTTGCTGAGACTTTTTGAGGACCAAGTGCTCAAGAGGGAAACATTGATACAATCAGTGTGTTTAATATTAATTTTTTTACATGTTTGTTTAGTGAGGTTTTGTCTGCAGCCTAGCAATGGACTCTAAAGCTAGATATGATGGAACTTTGCTGAACTTTTTTTTGCTATTCAGGTATTCAACAATATTCTTTTACACTGCTCAACTACAAATTTGGCTTTGCTTATTGCTATTTCACCTGGATGTTTCAGCTTAAGTGTGCAGAATGATTTATGTGCAGAGTTTGACATTTCAATGGCTGCGGGGAGAAATTTTTCTCTGTGCTCACCTTAAATTCTAGTTTTAAAGGAAGTAGAAGCATGGTTTTGTGACATCAGCAACTAGTTTGGCAGGTACTTGTGAACAAATACGCAACTTACACAAATGTGATGTAAAACCTCCAGTGCACAAACACCAGGGACAGACCTTTCAGTTATGTAGGAAACATTGTGTGTGCAGTGATTCATTTTTCAAATGAATACTATATTTTTCATTGAGCATTAATATGTTCTGCAGTTTTCAAAAAGGGAGGAGTAGATGTAACAAAAGCATATTTTAAGGATCATGATGAGAGGACACCTTCATAGCAGCAGCGAGAGAACGAGACAAACAGAATACAAAAGAGGAAGAGACAGAAGGGACAATGAGAAGAAAGATCGGGGAAACAAGTGGGCTGGCAGGGAGTTAAGCCACAGAAACAAATCCACTAATTTAACTGTGTCCCAACAAATAGGTCAGCACCCTCTACAGACAGTTCCCAAAGAGACACCTTTGTTCCAGTACTCTACTTCTCTGTCCTTTTTTTTTACTTTATTGGTGGAAATTACCACTCGTATCTGCAAATAATAAAAACTAGCAAGGCATGTTTTTTTTTTTTTTTTTTGCTGATTTGCTGATTCTGTCAGTTTAATGAGGAAGCAACTACAAAAAAGGATATCCCAGAATTTCCTTTAACATCCCATCTTTTCAGCTTTTGGAGAAGGTAAAAATCAAAGTGACCCAAAGTGACAAATGCCATCGTGGTAAAAATTTATCTTAAATTTATCTCTATTTGTCTTTAAAATTTCTATCACTGTTTTCCTTTTACAACAATTCAATCAATTTCATAGGCCAAATGAGTTCCTATAGCTGCTGATTCTTTTGGTTATATTTTATATTAGAGACATGAGATGTTGATCTGTGTGTAGCAGCAGCAGAACGCTGTGTAATATTTAGGGTGAATAAGCTGGCCTTCTGTGCTTCTTTAACCTTGTAGTTTAAATCGGCCGAACGCTGCTGATGTAAGCTCGCTGATTTAATTACAGGCAAATAAGAGCCTTGATGAGCAATGAAAGGTTGCCTGGCTACTGATGTACAGTGCGCCTTTCAAGGACGCAACTGCGTTTTGAATTCAAAGTTAAAAGAGCAGAAATAGGATTCATAATAAAGCTAAAGGGGCTCTGAGAGCAGATAAGAGAGATTTATAATAACAGTCATTTCTCTTTGATAATCAGTTTAATCTTTTGAATGAAAGTTAAGAGATTCTCCGTCGACATCATTCATAGCAGTAGGGTTTTTGTGTTTCTCATAATAAATTGTAGCAATAATGGCAATAAAAATGGAGGACCATGAGGAATTTATTTTGGTCTGCTGGCATATGCTTTTACAAGGGTGAAGTGGGTTTAGCTGCCACCTGCTGGCAGGTTATGTCCATGTCTCATGTTACAGCTTGCAACCCAGAAATTCTGAGGATTGACATATTCTTCACATCGATATTTCTACATAGATTTTTTGTATATCAACTCATAATATCAATTTCCTTTATTTTGTGTATTTTCACATGTTGCTGGGCGTTAATGAGCAGGCTCTGCCTGTTGATGATAAATTGTAAAGCCTGACCTGGATCTCAGCTTATTGCAGTTTTCTTTCTGGGGGAACAGGCACTGAGAGCTGGCACACAAATGTCTTTTCTTAAGAACCATGTCTGAAGCAGCAATAACATATTATTGTACTTTTTTGTAGCACTACTATAATATCTTTAAAAAAAGTCTTCTAGTTGATCATATAACCCTGGGTTTATAAGTTCCTTTTACTGGTTAAATCACATCAAGGTTTGGAAGTCAGGAATAGTTCTGAGGCAAAATCAGCTTTATAAGGTGACCAGACCACATACTGAGTTTTACAAGCTCTTATACATCTATTTATGCACATATTTGATCAGCAAGATCTGGCTCAGTTAAACACCCATATAAATGAAAAGCATGCTATACTGTGATACACACGAAAGAAAACACTTTTCCCTAAATTAGATAATCACATAAACAAAAAACACACATAAGCCAAAGTAACCAACTTATAAAGAACCATACTTGTCTAAATGGGCCATAGCCTTAGATAGACGCCTGTGTACGAACACATATTTTTTTGGTCAAAATCCTACCTCAAAAAAATAAAAAAAATATATAAAAAAAAACACAGAAACAACTTTATTTATGTACAGACCAGTTGTTATCGCTTTTGAGCAAGAGTCATCAAAGAAATCCCCTTGAACATGTTCTGTCTCTCTCCTCTCTCATCTTAGCGGTGTCAAACTTGGATATAGAGAGCAAGCTGTCAGTTCACTATCAGGCTCCATGGCACCAGCAACACAACATGTTTCATCCTTGTACCCGACCACCATGTCTGGAGGAGCTGCACAGGAACGCCCAACTCAGTCTCAGAGCCCTGCACCGAGGTAAAAGAGGCTGATCTGGTCTGCACAGTTGCACCATATTATGTACAAATTACATGCCGCATGAGCTTTCGTGTGTGTGTGTTTGTTCGGGTTTCACAGACGAACAACAACGCCAGCGATCCACAAGTCGGGAGAGAAACAGGGTGACGATCTCTATCTCAGTGGCGCCCCCCATGCCCACCTTCCCCTCGCCGCACACCATTCGCCGTCAACAGAGGAGTCGCCTGGCACGAGCGGTGAGGACAACGCACTGTGCACGAGTGAAAATGTGTCTCAGTGATCAATCAAAACAATCAGGGGGAGGTTATGATGGGACAGTGAGGAGGCCGTTAAGTTCAAGTTCAGATGAACATAAGAGAAACACATTCCATTTTTTTTTATTTAAATTTTTTTGTGCTTTTTGACAACTCTTATTCTTATTAAATATGTGGTACAATAAACTGACACAATATCTCATTCTGGTGTTGCCATGCAGCAAGAGAGAGCAGAGAGGGAGCGAGAGTTAGACTATCAACCCAGGAAGGTAAAAGAGAAGTTTGTCTGTGTGTTGTTTAACGTCTAACATGCAAGCTCACTCTCTAAGATTCGTTTTCTTTCCACCTGTGTGTATAATCACTGCTGTGTGTCTAAGGTTCCCCGTAATATCAGACTGGTATCGGTCGTATTGGTACCTTTTACTGTACATCAGTATGCATTATAGGTATGTTCTGGAAATACTGTGATTTTAAAAAGACACTAACATTTCTTTCTTTATGAAACCCCTGAAGGAGAGGACCGTGAGAGAAACAGAGATCCAGACCATACAGAGAAAAGTAAGAAAATTCACTGACACGCTCAGAAAAATTGAAACATGTTTTCTTAACTGTGTTTATGCTCTGAACAATTACTGTTTGTAATTGTGGGTTTTTCTGGCTGCTGCAGGAGCGGCCAGGGAGAGATGCGGATGTTCAGAAGACCCAAAGAAAGGTAAGACAGATGCTTGAATGGCAAGCCAACAGCAATACCAGGCTTATTCTGACAAATATTTAACCTTAACTATCCTTAATGTAGTTATTAAAAGTTATTGTCAAGGAGGGCAAGATTTGAAAAAAATGTATCAATACATGTAAAAACAAAAAAGAAACAAAGTTTTAGACTATAAGGCAAAGAAAACGACAATGTGAGATTTTAGTGATGGGAGACTGTTACAGAGAGGAAACCGGTAAATTAAAGATTATTGTCTGTCTCATTCACCCCTTCACCTTGTGGCTTTCCTTTTATCTTTTTATATAAAATTATTTGAGCGTTTGGATTACTCATGTCATCTCATCTGTTCTTTTGTTTGTCTTTTGTTGTATTTTATGTTCATAGTTTGAGTGCTTTTACTCACTTCACCCTATTGAAAGTTGCATCTTCATCCCATGGAATAGAAAGGTATCAAGCATTTGTGTTGTTTTGAGTTTTAGCTTGTCCTCCAGTCACTTTAGTTGTTCAGTAGCTCATTTTGTATTTGTTACTTGATAGCTTCCCTCTTCACAACCTTCACAAGCTGGGGTTGTTTTCGTCATTAAATATTTTATCTACTGATGTTAGATAAATGCTAAAATCCTGGCTCTTTCATGCAAAATATCACCATTTTAAATAACTTCTTTTAGTCCATCCAGCTAAATAACTTATGTACTAAAACTGTGGGATCGTATCAGTACCTACCATATGCAGCATATAATGTTGCTGCGTGCTTCTCCCAGGCTACCTCTACAGGGGAAGGAGAAAGTGGTGAGGTCTCGGGTGCCCACAGAGCCAAGGCCTCAGCCTCCAATGCTTCCTCGACCCAGGATAAACAGACAAACTGGTCCAAGGAAAACCTCCCGCCATCAGATCAGAGGACAACTGCCGACTCTCACGCCATCTCCTCCTGCATCATCCCCATCAACGTCACAGGTAAGGTAAAGAGGAAAATTAAGAAGGAGCAAGGTTAGCCCTGGTGAGGATCAAACCAGGAACCTTATAACCATGAAGCACTTGTGCTGAGAAGTGACCAAACACCGGTCAGGAATCAAACACAGACTGCCTAGAGTGAAATCAGGAATCCTAGAACATGTGGGAATGAGCAGCAAGATAATAGGATTATTAGAAGTAAACAACACAGTATGCACTCTTAACTTCTACTATACTGAATAGTAAATATACTATATATGGTTTATGGCCTCTGTGTTGTTATTGCAGGAGTTGGGTTTGACAGGGAAGCAAGTGCTCGTTGCTCTTTAGTCCATTCCCAGTCGGTTCTTCAGAGGAGAAGGAAGCTGAGGAGGAGGAAGACTATCACAGGAATACCCAAAAGAGTACATCAGGACATGGGTATGTTACAGAGCACACCTACTCACTGATGGAGTAGGGGGTTGGGGTTTTTTTTCCTGTATGGGTCCTAATTTTGTCACTTTTCCTCAAATGCCCCTATATCGTCTAAAGAAAATGATTGTACATGATATTTCCAGGACACACTACATGCTTTGTCTCTTTGCATACAGACTCAGATGAATCGCCCGTAGCAAGAGAGCGCACAGTGATCGTCCATGCAAACCCGCACCAACTCTCTCTCTGCCAGGAAGATCTCTCAATCAGCGGTCGCCTCCATCACACTCGTGACTCTGGCTGCCAGACAGATGATTTCCTTATAGCATGTAAGTTTCTGAGAATGAGCATGTATTTTTGGCTTTTTATTGCAGTTCCTTTTTAGTCTTTCATGCAGCCATATTTGTGTTATAGGGAAGGATGAGGCGGTTGCCTAATTCCCTGCTATGATGATTTCTAGGATAATGTTTGGATCTACTCCTTAGTTGCCAATGCCAAGTAGCGGCAGGACAACCACTTAAATGCTACAAATATCATCAAACTAGTATATTTTAATCCTTAAACAAGATCCTTTAAACTGGAAATTACTTATTTATGGTTATTTGGTACAGTCGATATGGTCAACATCCACCTGATTTAAAAAAAATGTCTCTTGCCACCCCCCCCCCTCTCTTTCCATCTTCAGGTACAGCTGCTCCCTCCAGGAGGCGGATCAGAGCTCAGCGTGGCCATCAGGGAATCCCTGCCTCTCTGTCCCATTCAACAGGCAACATTTCTTCCCTGGGGGACCAGTCGGACTCCACATACACCAGTGCTGCAGCCCACGGTGGACGCTTGCGCTCTCGTAGCCTCCCGCGAGAGGGTGGACGTCTGATGGACAGTGACGAGGATGACGATGACAATTATGATGATGATGATGAGGAGGATGAGGAGTTGTCCCCATATGAAGCAGAGGACTTTATTCCGCCTGGCCCTAGTCCAAGAATGAAGATGATGATGATGAAGGATGAGGAAGAGAGCACAGATGACCAGGCAGCTCCTGAGCCACTGCAACTTGGAAGCCTAAAACGGTTGCAGCGATCTGGGGAAAGAGACAGAGGGGGTGGAGGAGGAGGGAGCCCGGAGCATAGCTGGATGGAGAGGGGACGTTCTCGTTTGCCCCGCAAAGCTGACATGGGCAGCTGTGAAATCTCATCAAGTTCAGATACTTTCAGCAGCCCTATTCACTCGGTGTCTACAACAGGAGTCCTAGGCAGCCATGTGGATCACAAGGAGGACCACCAGTCGTCGAGCGGGAACTGGAGTGGTTCTAGCTCCACCTGCCCCTCTCAGACATCTGAAACCATACCCCCGCCCTCTTCTCCACCGCTGACAGGCTCATCCCACTGCGACTCCGAGCTGTCACTCAACACTGTGCCCAATGCCATTGATGAAGGATATGCCCTGGATCCCCCATACCACTCTGACCTCAGACCCCAGGGCCAGGGCCACAGGTCAAGCTCATTCACATCCTCAGCCACAGACCAGCTGGATGATGCAGGGGTCAGTACAGCCAGTGAAGGGGAGTGGACATACCCTCCAGATCAAGACCAGACTGATCCAGACCAAGACCCTGACCAGACCCAAAACCTGAGCCAGAGCCATGGGTTAGTCCAGGAGTACAGCTCCAAACAACGTCTAGAAGACCAAACCTGTTTTACTGACAACAAGACCAGCAACACTGAAAAAGAGACTGGCTCACATTACCCCTCTGATACAGAGGGTTTCTACTCCTCTTCATTGCATTTTGGGGAGTGTAATCAGAGTTACAGAGGATACATGTATAACTATGCAGAACCAGGACCTGACTGTAGTCAATCCAACACTGTGGAAGCACCACTATCCCAGCACTCAACTGACTTCAGAGCAGGTACTATGACCCTGGGAAGGACTTGTCGTCCGCTGAGGAAGCCGAAAGTCAAACCTCCACCACCCAAACGGACTTCCTCACTGAAGGAGACCAGTAGTAGTGTTGATGTTGGGACAGACACTCAAGCAGATCAGGATCAACCAAAGACGGTTAGTGAACAAGAGCTTACCTTGTCTTCCACAGATATGAAGCTGGAACTTGAGTTAGAGCTTGGAGGGGCTCCAGAACCATTACAGACAGCTTGTCTAGTGGCAGAGCCTTTGGGAACTTGGGGAATGGGACTGGGTGAACCCGTGGACATAGTAGAGCCCATGTCCTTCAGCTCTGCAGATACACACTCATTTAAGGATGAAGGTGCTGTGCAATCTGACTATGCAGACCTGTGGCTTCACAACACTGAGCTGAAGTCCAACAATGGTGAGTACACGTCTATGTCCAACTCAAGCACAGCCACAGGCACTACTGTCATGGAGTGTATCAAATCACCAGACAGCTCTTCCTCCTCCACAGAAACCCAAACCCAGGCCCTTGGCCAGGCTTCAGAGACCCGGGCTACTAGTCCACCACTCCCACCTGGTGACTTCAAACTTGGGTCACCTGAGAAGCTGGCTGGCCTGGCTTCACCATCAAGTGGTTATTCCAGCCAATCAGAGACTCCCACTTCAACCTTGCCCTCATCTTCAGCAGCATTCTTCCCAGGACCTCTGTCTCCCTCAACTGGCAAGAGAAAGCCCAAAGTGCCCGAGAGGAAGTCTTCTCTCTCTTCCCTGCAGCACTTCCCCAGAGATGGAGTTTCCATCTCATCTGGCTATAAGAGAGACCCAGACTTCCCACCTCCACCTTCTCAGCTTGATCTCAATGTTCTTCATGGTGGCTATGTCAGACACACGCTATCCCATCGGACGCATCACATGCACACACTCCACCACAGCAAACACAGAGTTTCAAATGTGTTAGCCACTGGAACAAAGTTGTTGGCCCCTGAGACATCAAATACTAACCCGCCGCCAAGTTCAAACCCAGCTTCAACAATTTCCAGCTCCAATCTATTGGCTATAACGCCATCTGCTCTTCGTTCAGTGCAACTCCATTCTGTTAGCCAATCTACAGATAGTGCTACCACTACAGACCAGGAAACAGTGAGTGGACTAGAGACTGCTACGAGACCCAAATGTCCTCCTAGTGGTTCTACTCTGGCTCCACCGCCTATTAACACCAGGCCCCTCCCTCCTCGTAGACCACCTCCCCGCCCCCCAGGTCATGACCACATCTCCTCCCCTGAACACTCGCACCCACCTCCCCCTGGACGCCACCCTGATGGGCCTCCATCCTACGAAAGCTTGCTGCTCAGACAGGACCGCTATGGACCTGGAACCTTCTGGGCCATGACGGCCTTCAGAACCCGGATGGACTCATCATCAGAACTTTCTGAGGACAGCTCACCTTTGCATCGACCTGTGCCGCGTGCTCCCCACCCTTCACCTGTGGATCTACACACACATATCCACTCACACACAGAGTTCAGAGGGCTCACACACTCAACTCATGCACATTCTGAATTTAGGGTTTTGGGGGAGCGCTCATTCTCCCAGGATGATGATGATGATGAAGACGAGGAGGAGGAAGAGGAAGAGCAAGTGAAAGAGCCGCCGAAGGCTGCATGTTCCAGAGGAGGCATGCGATCGGACCACCCTCCACCCCCAGCGTATGAGTTTGCTGGGGGATCCCACTCAGACTCAGGGCCCTGGGCTAGTCCAGTCAAAGTGCCTGGTACCACAGTGGAAACATCGCATCCTTACCTAATCAGCGATGCAAGGAAAGGAGGACAAGTAGAGCAGGAAGAGGAGGAGGAAGTGACATCAGGTGCTACCAGAAGTGCCCATCAGCAGCAGCAACAGGAAAGCAAAGACGACTCCACCACTCCTGACACAGAGGATTACTTCAGTAAAGGTAAGCTTTCAAACAAAATTCAACTAGCAGAAGTAATACTCTTTTGTAAAAATGGTAGAAAACGACACAGTGAAATGCCACTATTTATTTACATAAAAAAGAGCAAACAGCCGTAACAATGGCTGATTAATCATGTAGTAACCTTTCATTATAAACTGAGAAAAAGGTATAAAGGATGGTTATTTCACCACTTTTATACTAAATGATCAGACAACCAGATGACATGTGATAGGTATGTTGTGTGCTACAGATTCCACGCCCAGTGATAACTCGCTCTCCCCTCTGACGGATGACACCAAAGTGGATGATGACATTATACTCACATCACCCAACAAGACCCGTACAACTGAGGACCTGTTTGCCATGATACACAGGTGCTGGAAATTTTGCATTGCTGTTCAATCTGATTTTTTTTATGCTTTTGTTATTTTGTCTGTCTCTGTATCATCCATTGCTAGATCTTAAATAGGACTCTTCTGCGATTTCTTCATTCAGATCCAAAAGAAAGGTCCTGGGCCGCAAAGATTCAGGAGACTTAAACGTGAAGTCTCGTCTTTGTCCATCGGCGCCAGCGACCCCAAGCAATGTCTCCACCATCATAGTCCCGCCAGCCCCTCCTCTCAACATCCCAGCCACCTTAGCCACTGCTGCTGGGTCACAACGTGCCCCTGTGCCAATCTACCGCAGCGCCAAGAAATCCACCACATCCAATGAGGAGTTTAAACTCCTGCTGCTGAAGAAAGGCAGTAGGTCTGATTCCAGCTACCGTATGTCAGCAACAGAGATTCTGAAGAGCCCTATCACCCCTAAAATCCCAGGGGAGTCCCTTCAGGAGGGGCCCATTAGACAGGCTGAGGAGCCAACCTCCACACTCCAAGAGCCCCCCATTCCTAGCCTGGACCCAATCCAGATACCGGGTCTTTTTCCCAGGGCAAACTCGGAGAGTTTCACTCCCAAGACACTGCCTATGTCAGCTGCATCTCGACAGGGACGTTCTCGGATCCCCCCCGTAGCCAACAGTAGTCGCTACAGTACACGCAGCCGCCTCTACACAGCCCCCATGCAAGCCATTTCCGAAGGAGAGACAGAGAATTCAGATGGGAGCCCCCATGACGACAGGTCATCCTAAAACCATCAAGAGATGCACTCTATTCTTAGCTGTGTCCTACCTTTGAAATGGTCCCTTCTACTTTTCTAATCTTGGATAGGTGTGTCATCAAGGCAGGTAGTGAAATTCTTGAGACACAAAAAAATCTGAAAAAAAAAGTGCATTTAGTATTAGCTAAAATGCACAGTTTTAGATAAACTATTCTATTTAAGGGTGTCAGAGTGTTGTGAGATACTGAATCATAAATGGATGATTATGAAAACTTTGAGGATATATCTAAATACTGTATTATCAAAAGAATAGCTCCCTCATAGTTAAAAGAGTAAGACTTAAAACCTATTTTGATTGAACTGTCTTTTAAAAAAAAAAAAAAACTAAACTAAAAATGAACAAAAAAAAGTCCCAAATATTTGGTAAATAATAATAAGAAAAGAAATTTTGTGGAATATGGACAATGTGCGTGTGCATGAATAAGCACATGCAACATTCACTGATATTTCTACTTCTTGTACTTTGAATGGCGTGGGTGCGTGTGTGTCGCTGAGGAACTGCTTTCTTATTAAAATTTAAAATTCTTATGAAATTTAATATTCTTTGAACTTTTGGTGCCCAAAGCATCGGCCTGAATTCCCAGAGTCCATACTCGATATTCCTGCCAACAAGCAAAGAGTTGTTTCGTTGTGGAAGTTACTAATGACATCTCAGCACAGCACCAACTTATCTATTATATTTCCATCTGCAGACCTGGCATAGAGAGTATATCACACAGAGCCAATCATATATTTCTTCACATAAATTATATCCAAAAAATAACATGATGCATGTATTTTTCTAAAATTACGCCTCAGAACATGATGATAAAGTTTCACCATGCTGCATGACCCTATATGGAAACATCCCCTGGATCCTGGTTTCTGTCAACATGTTTGTGGTTCCTTTGTATTATAAGAATAATTAATCTTTCACTGTGAAAGGTTTCAGTGACATTTACACCACATTTCCAGTGATCTAAATTGATTTGTCTTGGATTTGAGTGTCTAACAAGAAGGAGCAAGGGCTTTTGCACCCGGATGGGGCCCATTTCTCAAAGATACCGGCTAATTTTGGACAATCGTACAGTGGCCTTTCTCTGCTAGAGGTGGTTTTAAGCAGGGCATTTATAAGTCTCTGCATATATACATGGACCTGCTCCATGTTCCACCAGAATTCAATCACATATTTATTTAAACTCAACCTTGAAATCTAGTATGTTTAGACTGATTAAAGCTTTTCCAGATGCTGGCCAGTCTTTGCTGTGCAGACTTGAAGTGGAAAAGGTGCATTTCCAAGTAGTACTAATGATACCATTGAGTGCAGACGGTGAAATGCTTTAGAAGGTCCTCAATTGGTTTGACTAGAGGTTCATCTGGAAAGGTTTCCAAGAACTGACTTTGCTTTTGCACTTCATGATTCTTCAAGAATATTCCTTGAAAAGAAAATATATCTTATACTGAAATTGCATATGTATATTTGTACTGAATATAAAAAGTCATATCTATATAAAACAACAAGCAGAAAATTTTATAGGGAATCAAGTGTAGCAAAGAAGAACACGATTCACTGACATTACACATGAATCTTAACAATGTACACTGTTCTCCTCTCCTTGTTGCCTCTCCTTCATTTGCACTGACCCAGTAGCATTAGACAGGTGAAAGCTCAACCCAGTGGCTGGTGTATGCCATTTCGTCTTACCCTCCTCTCACTTCATCACTAAATCTGAGCGAGTGGAGACAAGAAGAGGAAAGGACTAAATACCACCAATAGCTAAAAGTCAGCAATTTCATCCATTGCATGACTGCAGTGTAGAATGTGGTGTAAAATCGTTCATCCTTCCAATAAATATTACACGTGTGTAGTACCCAGTTTGTTGCAGAAGCAAACTATCATCAGTGAAAAGTTTGAACTCTCACCTGCCTACAACAGCAAACACAACACATATACTTCTTACATTCAGAGACTTTACTTCAATAGAAACCATTCACTGTATTCTGTGAATACCTCAGCAAGCATATTACTGTTTTATTGTAAATGCTATGGATGGAGACAGACAGATAGACAGATAGATAGATACAGATAGATAGATAGTCAGATAGATAGAGAGACAGATTGATAGAGATAGACAGATAGATAGCAAAAACACAACTGTTTGATACTCAGCGAATCTGAATTGCAGAACTGACACTGTGTAAGATGGAGAGAGTACAAAGCTGTGAACTGATTATAAAAATTTTACATCCTTCATACCCATTTTGCTGAAGCGCACTTGTTCCTGCTCATTGTTTTATTTGTCGTGTTTTCTATCGCATGCAATAAGTAAAGAAAAAAAAAGAAGAAAAGGACACCACCATATCATTATTTTTATCTGAGGGATGTCTCCATACCACGAGAAAAAGATTTTGTATTTTCCATTCAAATGTCAAGTTCAATCGTGTGTTCTATAGATGTACAAACTGTCTGGCTAATTCTGTTCTGTATAGTCGTGATCACAAACAGGGGTTTATCTTGTACTGTAAATCTACTCACTGGACAATCATACGTATCAGAGACTGTAAAGAAAATTATATTGAATCTGTCGGGAAGGGAGAATCTGGACACTTTTGGTGCTGGGTCCTAGTCTTGCTGGAGCGGGAGTGAGAGAAATCTTTTCAAATAGAAACTGCTGATTCAGTTTAAAAATCTGGACAAGCCACTTTGGATTAAATGTACAAACAAACAAACAAAACAACAGAAATGGAAAAAAAAAATCCTCATAAATCATTTACAGACCCCCAAATCAGGCTGACCTGATCAGAAAGTCATTGTTTTTACTTTTGACTCATGACAGATTATGTGATTCCCACAAAACATTATTACCAAATAATTAAAATAAACAAATCTGTAGAGTGGATACAGTATTATATGAAAAATGCAACGTGACTCTGTGAAACGCCATTTAAAAAGTTTAAAAACAAAAAGTATTCCTAATATTTGATGATTTGTTTAGTGTGATTTTTCCGTACTGTACCTGTGCTCGCAGTGATGCTACAGAGGTACTTTAAGACTGTTTCCTTTAGTTGTAAAAAGCAGTGGATAAATGATTGATTGACACAATCCTATAAGAAAGATGAACTGTGCTTGCCATGCAAACTCTAGTTTAGCACTCTTTAGCCCTCTCAAAGCTCAGTCCTTAGCAGCTTGGGAATATAACAAAACAAGAATCTATAACCTTAGATAGATATAGATTGTTTTTTTTTTTTTCCCAACCTGTTTTTCCAATGTCTGCACACAATTTCGCCCTAAAGGGAAGTGTGACAAGAACCACTTGATATTTTTTTCAAAGGTGTACAGTATGGAATAACACTAAACAGACTTTAAAATATGAGACAGAGAATAGAAAAAAAAATACACAAGTTGGAGACAAAGTGTAACTATTTAAAAGAGGCTCCGTGTTTAAAACTAGCTAGGACTTAACAGATTTGAATCACTTTTGTATTTTTGTATAAACCTGTAAATAAGTTTTTAAAGAAAAAAATGTTGCAAATTCTTTCTTTTGTAAAATAAATCAATAAAAAGATTAAAAACAAAAAAGTTTTTTTTTTTTCAAAGTTTACATAATTATTTCCAAGCCTTTGTATATTTTGGAGCTGTGCAACACCTTCAGTCTTGTATTTATTTATTTTTATTTTTATTTTATTTTTTGGGAGGGGGGTGTTACAACATTGTGAAAATTCCATTATTCTATATCTAATTCATTTTAACAGCTCATCAGGCTGCTTAGTAACTGTGCATAGAAAAAAAGCCAATAAATGTGATTGCATTGAATCGGAAAGGCCGTTTGTGTGACACTTCATTTCCTCCCAGTCAGAACCAAATGCACTAAGACAATCTCTCCACTAGACGGCAGCGTTTTAATGCTGTCTCAGTCTCAACGACATTAATTGTCTTTGAACTGCTTGAACTGAAGCTACTTCTGTCTCCAAAAGGTGCAGCATGCAACAAAATCCAACTCGGACCGACTCCGGTCGAAAAATATGGTCAAGAGAAAAACTCTAAAGTCAGAATAATTCAGGACCTGAGACTTAGATGTAGACTTAACTGCTCAGGGACTTAACTTACTCGACACATGACTCTCTAAAAACTTAAAAAGACTCTTTTTTTTCCTCAAGTTTGGATCTTGTAAAGTCATGAAAAAAAATGTTAAATGCCACTTTCTTTTAAGATTTTCAATTGCCTTGCAGTTTGATGTAGTTTAATGAGCAAACATCTTAACTAACATACTAGCTTTTCCCAGGGCTATAAACTGCATCTTGCAGTCTTCCCTCTGACACTGAAGTTTCATACTAATGTTATGTTAAAGCAGCTTTGGCCTATATTTATCAAACCTCTAAGACTTATACTTAAAAATGCTTAAAGTACCAATTAAAAATGCTGTCGCAGTTACTCCTACTTACATCAAAGTGTAAAAGTAACTTTAAAGAGGTATTCTCATGTGATTATATAATTGATGACATGTACGTCCACAGAAGGAAAAGCCAATCAGAAATATAGACTGACCCTACATCTGCCACATTGTATATCAATAAATAAATAACTGAATTTACTCTGTGGTATGTTATTCTTCCAGAACATGTAAATTACCTTTTTAAGTTCCCTTTTATTTAAGTGAAATATCTTAATCTCCCCGAAAAATTAACACGTGAAAACTAACAACATTTAAATATATTTATGATGCATAAATATGGAAGTCGAATTCTGCTCTGAGAAATTCTGTTGTTGGTGAATGAGATCCAACAGAGAAATCACATGATAAGGAGAATTTAGTACCACACTGTCAAGTGCAGAAAAAGAAGAGGCGTTGACAGTGACTTTGAATAAGATTGAAGTAAGATTTATTCCTACTGGAGTTTTTTTTTTTTGCACCCTTGAAAAATACTTTTAAAAAAAGAGAAAAGAAAAGAAAAAGTGATTTAACATCCAAGAAAATGTTCAGATGCAAACAATGGAATACTTCAGCTAATGTATTATCAATAATATTATTATATTATTGATATATTATTGTATTATTGGTATTGTTGCTTTTTTGAAAATGATTTTCACTTTTATTTTTCAGTTATGTACAAAAGTTTTAGTATTTCTGACAAACAGGTGACCTGCGCCAACTCAGTTTGGCACAATTTAGGCTTAACCCCTGGCAGCATCACACTGAAGTCGCACTAAATCTAAAACATACGTGGTTATTCCTGATTTTTTTGTTCAGGTTTGACTGAGTTTCGGTCGAGTTTTTTATTCTTTATTTTTTTAGCCACGTCCTACCTGAAACGACCCCGTGTCACTGCTGAAGCTGCCGATGTGGTCGACGAGCGACCGGCCGACGGTAACTCGGCGTCCCGGTGGTCGTTAAAACACCTGAGTGCGTCCGTCCCGGTCTCCTCACGAAGTCTCTCCTTCTCATGTTCCCGGCTCAAATTATAACAATCCGCCAAAAACATATCTTACCTGTCAAACAAACAAACAAACAAACAAACAAACACACAAACAAATAAATAAATAAATAAATAAATAAATAAACTTTAAAAAATGGAGCCCTCACTTTGGCAACAACTGGCCTAAGCTAGCCCGTTTTGAAAACTCCAGGTGTCTCCTCTGAACCAACTCGACAGTTCCATCAACTAAAACACATTAGTTCCCATTGTCATAATTAGCGTTACAACTCAACGACCTTGAATTTATCAGATAATGATAATGTAATTAAAAAATATATATATAATATAATATCACTAAAAGCGTTAGTGGAGAGTAATTAAGTACATTTATTCAAGTAGTTCCTGGGTACAATGACTGAAGGGTGGCCCGACGTCTCTCCTTTACGGGGACGGTCCCTATTTTTGCTGGCCTTTCCAGAGGTGTTCCCGTTGTTATAACTGTATTAAAACAAACAAACAAACAAACAAACAAACAAACTTAAAAGTCTTGAAAGAGAGGCCCAGCAGCGGAGCGCACAGGCTGGCGTCTGGCGTTGTGCTTTGTTTTGTCCACCAGGGGGAGCTGGCTGCGCGCTATGGCTGCTTCCTGTCACGCTTCTTCTTCTTCTTCTTCTTCTTCTTCTTCTTCTTCTTCTTCTTCTTCTTCTTCTTCTACTACTACAACTAACCACTTGCTAGCATGGTGTCATAGAAAACTGTGTGTAAAACTCCACACTATCAAGTGTCAAGTGAATCCAAAACATCACCAAAGACATTTTTTCAAGCAAGGAGTAATCTAGGGTCAGGGGTCAGGGGTCATGTTGCGGGATTTAGGAATCGTACTAACAGGTGATAAGTAGCTGATTTGTAGGCAAACAATCTACCTGGGTTTATGCAAGTATCCGGCCTACAAACATTGTGCATTGTTTTTGATTTAACATATTTAACATGCTGTCTGTTTGGCCGGCGTCAAAAACTAGTGTGGGGAGAGACTCTGTAACTTGTTTTACAGATTGTAGACGGGGGATTAGGGACTAGGCCTAAAAAAAACAACAACTTGAGAAAGTAGATAGGAAGAAGAGTGAAGGAGACAGAGAAGGAAAGGTAGACACATGATAACAGATTTAATTATTCTAAACAATAAAGAACAAAAATGAGGCAAGCACTGGGAATCTGCAAACAAAAGTATTTCTGTCCAATAGTATTTATTACTAAAGACCATTTTTCTTAACTGAGTATTCCAAAGTTCCCCATAGCTTCTTTCAACATGGTAGGTTACTATAGGAGTTCATTTTTTTTTCAGCCAGCCTTCACTTTATTTTATTACAGTACGTCAGTTACCATGGTCAAAATTCATGAAACCAGAACTGTCCCCCTTTTTATTTCATAGATTAAAAAAAAAAAATTGGATATTTTAATGATACACTGACCCTCGAACTGGAAATGCCCCGTTTTCATTTTCAGAAATCTGATCACCTTAGTTTTTGGGTAGCTTGTACTTTACTTTATTTCCATTCTCTGCTTCTCCATACTCCACTACATTTATTTGAAAACTGTGAAGTTACTTTGCAGATTCATATTTATAATGCAAAATATTTACATCATATATATAATGAAGTATTATTAATTAAGACTCAATTAATCCTAACAGAGAAATTTAAAAGCTACCCAAGAGTATATAAAGTAATTAGAATTACGCCCACCTTTATCAGCTTCAGTGTTAAAATGATGTTTTATTAATACATCAGTGATTACAATATAATCCACCACTCATAGCCTATCTATGATCTCCCTAGTTCTAAGAAAATATCTCAGTTTTATCTTCAGTGAATGCTATTTTAAAGGGGTATTTGACTTTTCTTTTCTGAGTTAACACTTAATCTAACTGATAACATCCCACTTTAAAGCAAAAACCAAAGCCTAACCTCTCACCTAAAGATACTCATTTACAAGGATTTTGTTCCACAAATTTATCATTGTATAGCCTACATTTCTGTCTTTTTCATTTCAGAATTAAAACCCTCTGTTAGGGCAGTAATTTCATTTCAAGTGGTGCATTTTAAATAAATTAGCTATCCTGGCTTGCCCAGAGCCTCATGACAGGGAGCTGGGCCTGTTTCCCTAAAGCTACACGTTATATATTTAACATCATTTATCACATAAATACTGTGTTTGATTACTGTGTTGGGATTGTAACTTGCTTATTCCTGAAGAATCTGCAAGAGGAGTCGTACTGAGACTGCGGGTGAGCTATTTGAACCGGCTGATCTTTTGAACAATGATTCCTTTTGGACTGAAACTTTCCCTAAATGAGACATCTATGATCCTTTGACCCCCTACCCAATTATCCACCCCAGACTGACACTCACAAACACGCTCACACACACAGACACCCACACATGCACACACACAACTCACCAAAACTAAAAAGATATTTAGTTCTGCTAGTGCTCTTGGATTTTTTCTTTTTTTGGCATATATGTTTTCATTTCTTTTAACCCTTGTACCCATCTTATCTTTTTTTTTCTCTTCATGCACCCCAATTATGTTGTCACTGTTGGAATCGGATCACATGAAAAGGCCCCTGGTTCACAACCTGGGGGCTGGGACCCCCTAAGGGGTCAAAAGAAAATACTTAGGGGTCAAAAGATGGTTGAGAAGACAGGGGAGCAGAAAAATCCCTTTATGTTACACACAATTCCATTCTGTGTTCAGACTTCTTTCTAAACTTTGCTTTTTTTATCATTAATTACTGGATTTTTTTCCCCTCTTCTGCCCTCTAAAACCAATACAAGAATAAATAAACTATTTGGTCAATTTGGTCCTAACTCTCAAACATTGAAACCAACCACTATGATCGGTTACAAGGAGACATTCCATCGTTTTAAGGGGTCGCAAATCAAAAAAGCTGGGAACCAACAGACCGTGCTCTTAAAATTCATGTAGTAGCTGCCATGTTGGCCTTGTGCTTAGGTCTCAAACACCGATGATGTAAACAAATGTTTAATTGTGTGAATGCATATCAAACATATTTAACAAACATTTTTTTGTTGAATTTACAGTAAAAAGTTGTATATATATATACACTTGAAATGCTGAGGATCAATAGATGACAAGGCATAGAAAATATACATAATTGATTATTGTGCAGTCCCTCTGTGTTGAAGTAATGAACACAAAATGCTAACGATGTAAAACATACTCTAAGAAACAACAACCCCTACTAAAACCTGAGTTTCACATTAAAGCGAGATGGTTTCAAGTATCAACTTGTTACCACTACAGGAGAGCAACAGTGTGAAATGCAGCTACAACAGACATGATTTGGTTTGAAAATGGTTCTGAAATGTTCAGAAAAATCAGTATTTCTGCCATCGAAAGACAGATAAATACTTTGAGACATGTGAATAATTACTCAGACACAACATCGTCCTGTAAGTAGTTATTTGATGGTGCACACAAAAACTATTTCAGGCAGAAAAAAAGACTTTGATTACACTTACGCTTGATACAGGTTGATACACTTTGTTACAGTACAAAATGATATCAAAAAACAACCTTTTGGCTTGACTTTATACAAAACAGGTTCTCCATCTTTTACTCTTTCAGGAGCACCTTAACTTTCTGTACAGCACTCAAACTTGACAGTTAATGACCTTGCTTTTATTTTAACGTTAAAACACTTACAGTATTCCAGTCATTTTATGTGTAAGTCTTGTGTGTATGTGTGGTGTGTCTGTGTGAATGCGAGAGAGAGAGAGAGAGAGAGAGAGAGAGAGAGAGAGAGAGAATGTCAGAGCATAATACAATCATGTAGCCACATCAGTGCTCAAGCTGAAACCCTCCAGCTTGACGGTCGTCCAGCACACGAAACAGACACGATTAAAAGAGAGAAAACTCTTCTGTAACGTATTTCCTACATCTACGGCCTGCGTTGCAGAATCACAACTGATGAAATGTTTTCTTCCAAAGTAAATTGTCCACCAATTAAATGAAAGTGGGCGCCCACTCTGCCAGAATTAATTTGTGATCTTTGTCAATAATAACTGAATTGTTTGAGGACAGGAGTCATTAATGTAAATGACTAACTTCAGGGGACAAGAAGTCTTCTCCAACATTTTGAAATGAAATCCTTTGACACATCTCATTCACATACAGTCACTGAGCATACCTGTTGTTCAGTACCTGTTATTAGTAATGTTTGTGACTACATACATTCACTGGCTTGCATAAACTAAATTTGACAGTCTGTAATAGATGCAGTCATTCAGAATATGTTATTGCATTGTTTAAAATGATGCAGTGAGATGTTCACTGTCAGTACCTGAACTAACTTTCCCAAATTCTTGAATGCAGAGCGTCCATCTTCAAATTCTGACCAGGGAAAAAAAATACTTCAACAGTCAGAATTCTGAGGAGACAAAGCTGCAAAACCTACAGCATATGTGTGTATGTGTGTAAAAGTGGCAATGTAGAGGTAACACAATTGTTAAATGATGGCCTCCAGTTCATAAAATGGCAAAAAAAACCGAATATGAACAAAAATCATGATTATGCTTAGATATCTACTTACAAATATGGAAAAGAATTCATGTACTGTGTATCGGTTTTAATACGAATGTAAACTGCGATCTGTTAGTTAAAAAAATACAAGTGTTCAGCTCAGCGCTGTAGTAATTACTTGAATTTTTCATATTTCATTTTTTTTAATTTCACTGTTTAATTATACTTTATGTAAATTTTATTTCATATGGTCTGAGGTCTAAATGCTGTTTCAAAGTTTTCTCCACACTGCCAGGAAGAAAATCCTGAGGAAAACCTTCATCGATTTATTTATTTGCTCGCCTTAAAGTAGTCAAATCAGCTCATGAAATACCCACTGTGATTAAGATTTTAACTCCCTGCAGGTTTCTAAAATCCCCAAATTCACAAAAAAGTACAAAGGACTTGAGCGCAGTGTCCTCGGCGGCGGCTACGACCCTAGTTAAGGTGGATTTACGCTACATCCCTGTAGAATAATACATGTTTGTGTGTGTTTGGTTGCCAGTGAGAAAAGAGTGTCTTTATCCTCTATTGCTTGGTCTGCTTCAGTTTCTCGATGTGATGACAGAGTTTGAGCGCTGGGCCCAGCTTCAGTCCCATGTATTTCATAATGACATCACTGCGCAGCAGCATCAGAGCCTTGCCATCGATCTCCTGTGGGGAGGGGAGCATGCTGTCAGCAACACTCTCACTGCATTTCAATCAAAATAACGACAGCTTTGCATTGAATGGTGGAAATTACAGTCTGATTTACCTTGAGCATGGAAACTACAAACTCAGGAAGAGTTAATCCAACTAGTGGGGTGCATTATACAGTACAGTGGTTGAAATCCCAGTGTGGTCTTGCAGTTAGTGGACAATTAAACAGGACACAGAAGAAAGTTCATATAAACTCACATGTTTCCTGAACAGCTCAACATGGGGGCCGAGAGTTTGGGGATCCGCCTCTTGGACAAACCGTATGACATCGTCGACCGACCAGGAAGAAGCGTCGTTCCCTGAACCTTCCTTGTCCTGTTTCACATGGTCTGGGCCTGTTGTTGAACTAGCTGCTGTTGATTGTGAGGGCAAGAGAAGGGAAAGTCAAATCAAGCTAATGCCTAAAACCTTTATTAAATGTTATCTGCTCATGATTTTATTTATCAGTGTTATGGTCAGATGTTGACAGGGCCTCTGGTCAAAGATGTCTTTGAAATTTGTGAAATTTAAGGCCACATTCACACGAACATTTGCTATGAAAAACTGCACCCATTCAGATTCATTTAAAGGGGTAAAGTGCAGTTTTATCAGCTTTCAAGTCGAAATTTTTGGTTATTATTTCTATTTGTATTCATGCTGGCAGCACAGCTAAACCGTATGGAGACTTCCTTGTACATTTCATTGTGTGTGTGTGTGTGTGTTTTGGTGTTTAGTCCTACCCTCCACTCGTCTGTGTGTACACATTGGGCCGAGTTCAGCTGGGTTGGAGCTGACACGTCGTAGAGGTGGCGGTGTGTGTGTGTGTCCAGGGTAATACACCCGCTCCTTCTTTGTTGCTCTGTAGTCCGATGCGGCGTGAATGGAGCGGGTGTTGGGAGGAGGATCCTTTGTGGAATCTTCATTGGACAGGCCGTTCTCAGCATGTGAAGGAGGTTCTGTTTCAAGGACGGGTGAGAGAAAGATAAAGACTAAACGCAAAGAGAAAAAGGTAAAACGCTGGGCCATACACACAGCCATAAAGTGACTGACGTAGGTAGGAAGACTCGGGAGAAAATCTACTCAGTCGGAAATCTCTAAGTTCTTGAGTGACAGGTAAAAAACATCAGGGACAAAGCACTTAAAACACAAACCTCCAATAAGATCACACAACAGAAAATGGCAGTGATAAACAGTTCATCATGCAATAACTGTAAAACAATTTTCCCTGCAAACAAGATCTGCAAAACGTTTTCGTGCAAATTCTGTCTTGACATCAAAACGTCATGACAGCAGTCTTTGTTCTCTCATTGTTTTTTGTTTTCAAATAGACTGACAAAAGAAAAGCACTTCATAAGTGGAAAATGAACTTGGAAGGAGCAGAGGTGGATCCTTCTATCGAACGACTTGACAAAACAACAAATGTCGGTCTTAAAGTTAAACTGTGCAACTTTTGAAAAGTACCAAAAGGAAAATCTTTCGCCTGAAAAGCAAGAGTTTCCAAACAACAAAGGTAGTTTACCAAACCAACTGTTATTTTCATTTGGCCGCTAATTTCTACTTTTTCTAAAACTGTAAGGCGAGTCTCGTGGTCCCCTATGTAAAAGCAAAGATGCCACTGACGCAGTCTATCGCAGTGGGTGGTGGTAGCGAGTCATTTCATAGTTTACCAAGCAACACAAAACGCAAAAAGAGCAAAATCAAAAGTGACCATAACAAATATGTCAGGGGAAAATGGAGGCCACAACCAAATAGAGAATGGAGCATTAGAAGTAAGAACAAAAGAGCTTTACTTGACCGGTTTGGTCCGGGAATGACATTTTCCTGTGACTTTGAAGCCAAGAGGTAACCTTATTTGTTAAAAGATGTTATTATGTTATTGCTAATAGGATGTAGGACTAAACCATTGTTTTTGCTATAAGTGTGAAACAAAAGACAAAACTATCTGTGATGTGTAATGTACATGCAGTGTCATCAAATTTGCAATTTGGACATATAAGACATTACTAATAAAGCAAAAGAAAAAAAAAACAAGGAGTTTATGGTTATGCTAGAAACTATAACCTTCCTCTTTTTGATATTTTAGCACTGCACTTCCTCCCTTCACACTTACTCCATCCACATTTGCCACACTGACCTGACTTGGCCTTGTTGTAGAAGCGTGTGTTGTTGCTGTTGTTGTAGGGGCTGAATGGCTGCGAGCTGAAAAGACTGTCACTCTCCAGATGCTGGCACATGTTCTCCAGGAACCGCAGTACAGAAGATGCACTGGAGGCGGAGGGCAGCTTCACGTAGCGGATGCCATGCTCTGACCGCACTGGGGGGGGGGGACATGAACAGCCATCAGTCTGGGTGCTGTATGTACACACACCCGCACTCGTGCAGACAGACAGACACACAGACACACAGACACAGACACAGACACACACACACACACACACACACACACACACACTGTATGCACTGAAAGCTAAAGAAAAACAGCAGATGGTTTAGGGATAGCACCCTCCCTTTTAAAAGCACACACACACACACACACACACACACACACACACACACACACACACACACACACACACACACAATTTTTCACCCCGTCTCACACTGCACACCCCCCCCCACCCACCCAAGCCAAGCCTGCACAAATCCACAAATTAAAACCCCCCCTCCCCACCCAACCTTCACCCATAGCCTCCCCAATCTGGCCCCCCAAGGGAGACCCAATCCCAGAATCCCAAACCAGGTTAGACGCACATGCCACTTCTGATTACAGAAACAGTGCTCACGTCAGCTGCTGCCACAGGCACTGTCTTTTATTCCTCCTCTCTTTCTTCTCACACACACACACACACACACACACACACACACACACACACACATACACACACACACAATATTCATGACCCATGAGTGTGAGTTTAAACCAATTTCACCTGGCTGATTGCCTATCTAGGTTATTATATGGCTTAGGAATACATTAGAATTTACCCAGCACTTGCCAAGAGTCAGATGAGAAGAGTGGCTCACATGTCGGTGTGTTGTCATTTTCACATTCTGACTTTTGTCAAAACGAGAGACAAGATTTAACACGACAGTGAGTTTTAGAGTTGATGGGTTTGTTTCCATCGGACAGCGCAAGGCTAACTCTTTCCCCTCATCTCCGGTCTTTATGCTAAGCTAAGGTAGCTGGCTGCCGGCTGTAGCTTGATACTTACTACACTGACGTGAGAGCTTGGCATGATGGTGCATAAGCAAATTTCCCCAAATTTCACACGATTCCTTTAACAGTCTAACTTCCATTGAAGCAGTGTTGAGACAGTCAGTTAAATAATCAGTGTTAAAGTGTAAATAATTAATCAATTCAATTGGTTTAATCATTAGTCATTTTTCCAACAGAGTGCCAGACATTTGCTGATTCCATCTTTAAAAATCTGAGGATTCTCTTCTTTTCTCTGTTGTATATCACTTCATATTGAATATGTTTGGGCTTTGCACTGTAAGTCGGACAAAAACAGAAATTGGGAGAGAATACACCATGGTGTTTACTGCATTTACCTCTGATGACCTCTCCTCCCGTGTGGGACTGGCTCTGTAGGAACGACAACAGCACAGAGGGCTGGTACGTACAGTCCACACAGGCCTGTACAGCTTGCTGAAGCACAGCATTGACCGGAGCTGGACCAAAGTGATCCGGGAGTTGCTGCACCAGTTTTCGGTCAAGGTGGGGGCCATAGTCGCCGTGCTTGTTCACATAGACACAAACTGGGGATGTTACAAAGAGGAAAGAAAACATCTGTAACGAACAAAGACCCCTGGACTTTTTCATCTTTTTCAAAAACACTGAACTAACATTTTATTTCACTGTTGAATCAGCTAGAATTCAAAATCACAGAGCTGCTACAAGCCAACTTATATACATCAGAGAACATTCAAGCATCCAGTTTACCTGTGCAAACTACATTTGAGCTGTTGCTATGGTTGTTGTCTGCTGAGACATGGCTGGAGCTCAGTCTGGTCTCTGGAGGTGGAGCCGTAACTGATGATGACCCCAGGGATTGCACCACCCGTGGCTTCTTCTGGCGCAAAAAAAACAAACAAACCCTACCTCATTAACTCCCTGCAATCTACAAAGGCTGGTAGTTAATGATTTATTATAAGGTGTGGCTCAACTCTTTCACTACTACGCATGAACTACACATCAGTATTTGTTGCAGCTTTTGAAGCAAAACTGTCCCCCTCAGTGCATTTTTATCAAGAATAAACAAAAACAAAAATTCCTCTCTTCTTTCCCTAAATTGAACACATCTGACATTGTCTCATCTTTATCAAAATCATTTCTGCCATAATACATAAAACGTAAATGGCAGGGTCACTGGCCCACGGCATAACAGATTATAACTCTCGTGACATCTCACCTTGTTTTTAGGCTTGGGGCCTCTCTTCCTGTGTGGTCTGGGGGCCAGTTGAGCCTCAGAGCTCGTTCTGGCAGGGCTCTGCGATGCCCCATTTACTGCTGCCGCTGCAGCCTCGGCCGCCGCCTTCAGCAAAGCGATAGTCTGGGACTTGGGACGACGACCTCGGACACCCTTGCGAACAGGGAGGGGTGGCAAGGGGTTGGGCAGTCGGTATGAGGTCTGCATGGAGGAGGAGGAGTTGGAAGAGGAGCGACGGGTAGTGAGGGAGGCTGAGGTGGAGGAAACAGGGGCGAGGAGCGCACCAGGGAGGGTAACTGGAAAAAAGGGAAAATGGAAAAATAATTTATTGTTATTCTTCTTCTAAGTTTTCCCTTCACTAAAGATTTGAAGAGAGAATGATAATGTGACATTAGTATGATCATTAAAAGTGTAATACATATTTTAAAAGAAAATAAATTCTAAATCTCCGGCACAAGATGTCGTCTTGTAAGCACACTTACACACGAACAAAGCATCTTAATTACATTTGGCAATCTTTTCATACACAGAGGCTCCAAAAAAACATGAGAATCAACAGGCTTCGTTAGATATGTTACATTTCGCCCAACTTGAGAACAGTATTTAACGCATTTCCTTGGGTTTTCCAAAAACGATGAAAGAAATTTGGAGAGGAAGACGAAACACGGAATGAAAAATGAATAACTGAATGGTCCTGCAAAAGAGATTTGTTTGGATTTTGAGACTGGCAGGTCCTTTGTGTCAAGCCCCACCCTACACTGAACTCAGAGTCAAAAGTCAAAAGCCCCCGGAGACCTGCCTGCTAGACAATTCATCAAACCTTCTGCTTCCAGCAACACAACAAAAATAGTGATTATGGTTGGATTTAAAGCCCATATGCCGTAAACAGCACTAGATATTGGATTCTTGGGGCCGATGCCAGTGGGATATTAAAAACCTTACAACAATATATACCAGGAAATACTCCCTGTCGAAACGTAAACATTTAACAAAACATAATATTTTTCCAAAGGATCTTTTGAATTTGTTTATTACATAGTTGGGACAAAGATGTGTTGTGACTGGGGAAAAAATAGTAAACTTTACTGTAATGATAATGATAATAATAATAACTAAGAATGCAATAAAATATAGTTAAAGTTGAGAAACAAAACACAGTAATTAAATATATAAAATGCACCCTCTAAATTCACCCATTTCTTATTACTCGTCAGCAGACCTAAGTACAGATACCAATGTACTGGAGTGTACATTGGTAGATGTAGTTTAAAATTTTAACAACTAATGTATCTGAGTGTTTTTTAAATAGGTGCTGTGACTGAACCAAACCACTTGAAGGTATTTTATTAATATGGGTTTTGATATGTGAGTTCTAGAGTCTCATGAGTGTGTTTATACGGATTTTTGGATTTTAAAACGACCCAAGGTGGATAAATACTTTTTTAAAGTCACTGTACCTGTGATAAGCTAAAACCAGCCTATATAATATCAGCCTGGCTGGAATATCAGTCATACTGTGTAAATTAAATTGATGTTAAAAACCTAGAACACCCCGGACACGTTCGAGTCTAGCTAGAGATCTTGGCTGCACATCATCCTTCCTCTTGCTCCCCTTCTGTCCTATTTTCTGCTCATGTCCAAATAAAAGAAAAAATGTCCCCAAATATACTAGAAATAACCATCTAGCAGCCCATTTGATCAAAAATAACCTCCAACCTTATGACTTTGCTCAGGAAATGCATGTTAATCTAAAATGTCAGCTCAAGTATTAGAATATTGAGAAAGTGACAATGAGGTGTGAAAAAAGATAACAGCCATTTTAGGGTAAAAAAAACACACACACACACACACACACACACACATACAAAGCAGTAGCACCACCACCACATCCCATTTCCATCTTCACTGATCTGAGTGTGACTCTGTGGCGCGATCACACAGTCATCATATGGCATGTGTGATAGAATGAGCAAAAATGAGAGATTAAAAAAGAAAGGGTGGAAGGGAGAAAGACACCTCGTATTTCAAAAACAAACGTATTGCTTGGTGGGAGCGGGGGGGTGGGGGGGTGGGGCTGAGTGCACGTGGAAGCTCTCAAGGGGGCCAAGGCTTTCATCAGAGCCTCCTTCAACAAGACGATATGGAGCGACTATGGAAGGTTTACAGTATTCTCTGAGGGCCAGCCGGGTTGCCCTGAAAGCTGCTTAATTGGGAAATGAGTGAAAGTGGGTGTAGAGTAGAGCAGTGTTTTGTTTCAGAGGGTGAGAGTTCATTTGCTCACCAGGAGCGATCACAAAAAAAAACCCCAACAACGACAACAACAAAAAAAACGTGCTCATAGGGGACAGCGACACCGACCTGCACTCACAGCGGCACTCTCATTCAAACTGAGCAAGGAGCCCAGCCCCACAAAGGCGGATCAGAATTTGTTTGCAGGGTACCAATCTGTATCACTGGGGCTTTAATTCACCGTAGGAAATCTTAGTCAGGGGCCTTCTTTGATCTCTCCCCGGTGGAAAGAAGAAAATCTAATCCATTCACATAATGTGACAGCCACCAAAGCAACATGCACCATTTCTACACTACTGATTAATGTCACAGTTTACCATATATTAGTTTATTATCACATTTATTTAAAAAAAAAAAGACTAATAACCTCTGCATTTTCACTTCAGCTTTCAAATCTGCTTATAAGGTAACTTCATTCCACAGTCTGTCTTTAATAACTTGTTCAAGCTCCTCATTGCAGCTGCATGACGTTTACACAGTCATATATTCAAACCTAGAACAATGTGTTTCTTATGGCTGCACCACTTCAGCAAATGGAAACATTCCCAATGTCTTTTGCATCATTTTACATTCTGTTTCTCCAAAATTCAGCCTAAAATATTTGGTATCTATGGAAACTTCCTCCATTTGAATTTAAATTAAAACCCAGTGGGTCCGGACAGCGTTTGGCTGCATGACCTTAATGACTGAGCCGCAGATGGGAGGCTGCTCGTAAAAGGGTAAATGACCAAACCCGGTACCATTTTGCTGCAATTTTTCTATCCGCCTTTTACTTTCTCAAATAACTGTTTGGCCAATAAAACGTTAGACCCAAAGTTACCTTTTCAAATTGCTTGTTTTTTTTTAAACTAATAGTTCAAATCCATATCGTTTCAATTGAAAATGATATGAAAGAGAGAAAAGAAAGAAATCTTTACATATTCAAAGCTAAAACTAGCAAATTTCTGGCATTTTTCCTTTAAAAAAATAACTGGATTAAAAAGTGATTTGTGGTGATATGAATAAAACATGAAAACCCATCAAAGTAAACACATATATGATATTGTAAAAGTCTAGATCTCCATTTTTCAGATGAACTACAAACAGAAAAAAAAAAATTAGTCCTCAAAAAATTAAGAAAAATAGGAAAACTCCTCCCTTGCACAAAGGCATATGGAACTGATCATGACTATATAATTGCTACTCGACCCACTGACCTGTGTGAGTCGCAGCCCGAGGAAACCTGCATGTGCGTGGATGTTAGATGCGAGTATGTGTTTGTGTTCTGCATGCATGAGAACAGGGTTGTTGAGAACTCTTTCTGCTGTCTGTGTATGTGGTGAGGGGGTGGGGGTTGGGGGGAGGGGTACCACAGAATTGCCTCTCATCTAATTACACCCCCCCCACACACACACACACACATGCACATACGCACACACACAGCCCATACATGCCGAGCACTCTAAATGGAAACAGTCCATTCAGCCACAAACACACACACACACACACACACACACACACACACACACACACAACAGGATGTTCTTTAGATTGAATTTGAAACAGTATGACTTCATGATCTGCAGATTCAGGTGTGTGTGACTGTGCCTTGATAACAGAGGAGGGGAAGTAAGTTAAATGGCTTCAGGCTAAAAAGTATAACCACAACAACAATGTTCTCCTGCCCAAATTCTTGAGCTTCGAAACATAACATCAAAAACGAATTTAATAAAAATCAGTTTTTGTACTGTAATTTGTGTGGATCCTCACTTTTGAACTCATCCTACAACTTGGCATAATAAGAAGACAGTGTAATGAAAATATTTGATATCCTCAAATTCTTTCCTGCACCCTTTTGCAAAACTAATTCCCGAGGCTTTACAAACAAAAACTCATGATCAAAAACACATGAACCTCCAAACTCAATTGAAGTTAAACCCTCAGACTGCTGACTAGCAATGGCCACTGGTCTCGTACCATGAGTCTGAATGAATGCAAGTCATTCCAAAAGACAAAGAAAACAGTGAAACGGTGGCATTAATCATTTACACTAGACAAGGAGGCTGCTGCACACAAGTTTTATCTGAACAGTAGTTTTATCCTCTACTTCTCTTTTGTTATTTTTTACCTAGACAACACAATGAAGGCAATAATGTGCCTTTTTTCTGCAAAAAACATAGCTATTTATGGACAGAATTATCAAATACAAACAAGCAATATCTTTAAAGACAAAACTACTGCTTCCTGAATTGAAAGTGGATTCATTTGAATGTATGCAGTATTCACTGATGCCAATTTGGTACATTTCAGTGAATTTCTCATGTGTTAAAAAGGAAAAGATACTTTCACAGAAAATTTAGTCCCCCGAAACATGGTACTGCTACATAAACGCGCCTGCCTGCAATCCATTTTTGTTTACTACATCTGGGAGACCAAATCATAAAATATTCTTTAAAACACAGGGCAGGTAATATAAATTGTGAGCCTTACAAGAAGTGTCTTATTTTTCTTGCATCAATCTAAAAGAACAACTTTGTAAACATCTCAAACTCACCAGGAAATCCCCACCAAAGAAAAGCAGAACTTCACTGCTATCGCTGTGGCTTTCGTAGTAGCACTAGTAATAGTAGTAGTAGCGGCAGCAGTAGTGATAGTAATGTCCGTAACAATACTCCTCACTGAGTACAGTTGCTTCCTGGTTCTCTCTTTGAAACAACTCACTCTGTTTTAGCCAGTCCTGATTTGTTTCTCCTCTCTATGTTTTTTTTTCCCTTTTCCAAATTTTCTTGAAATACTCTCATCATCTACAGTTGATTTTCTTTTTCTCTGTCTCTCTATCAGCTGCTATAATCTCTGTTGTCTCTTCCTTCTCTTTTATCCCGGCAGTAGTCCACAACAAAGCCCACGCTGCCGCCACCGCCGCTGCTGCTGCTTCTGCTGCTGCTTCTGCTCCTGGTTGAAGCTCGCAAAGCTTCCCTCCCAATGAATGAGCGGGAGGAGGAGGAGTAGGAGCAGGAGGAGGGTGTGTGTTTGGATTTGCATAAGAGGCTGGGGAGGGTTAGAGTGAGGGAGAGAAGGAAGAGTGGGTGGGTGTGGTGAGTGGTGGGTGCTGGGGAGGGAGGGGGTGAGTTGAGCCCTTTATTCATGTTATCTGTGGGCCATATCGACAGTCTACATCAGTCACCTGCTTCTCAGCAATCCTCTCGGGAGGGGGAGATGACGGGGGTTAACGGTGGGGCTCCAAGAGCGCATGGGGGAAGGGAACGGGGTGGGGGGCGGGGGGGGTAAAAGGTTAAACTGGATCAGAAGAGAAACGGGTGAAAAGGGGCAAACTCCTGGAGTTGGTGCGCACATAAGCAAGCTTTCTCTCAACAACCAAACACACACACACACACACACACACACGGCCCAGAAGGAGGTGCCCCTCAGTGTAACCCTAGCCTATTCAGACATTCCCCTGATGAAAGATGGCCAGGTCCAGCGTCAGGAAACAGTGGCATAGTCGGATATCACCCCGGCTCTGGAACAATGTGGAGCGGAGCAGTCAGAGGAAGCCTGCATGGGAGAAGTCCTTTCAGTCAAAGACGTCTTAATCTGTCTCTGAACGGACAAACGGGGTGCTAATGTTGCAGATTTGAGAGGGAGGAAAGAAACTCTTTGATATGAATGTGTGCCGCATGGTGTTTCTTGGATTTATAATTATTTGACATTTTCACGCCTATCATTGTCAGGACCCCCACAAAGGATTTGATTTGTTTAGTCTATAACGGCCAAATCTCCAAGACAGTTAATGAAGGGGAAATAAACGAGATCTAGGAGGTTACGGCAATAAAATTCTACACTTGGTATTTTAGAAATGGATGCACAGATGCAATTTTTTAAGTGTTTTTGTCTGTAATCCCTTGAGCTAAAATGAATTATTATCCACCTTGTTTCCGTCAACATTAATTAAGAATCTCGAAACTTAAATGCAGATCTACAAGGCGATTTTTTGCCCAAATACAGGATATAAGCTAACTATCACTTTTTTTTCAAATAGACAAAAACAACCACCACGTGTCTCTCTGCTAACACAGACGCATGCTGTATTCTTCATGCATTATTCAGAAAGCATTATCCTGCATTTTGACCCAATTTAACTAAGATACATCACACCCAGTTAAAAATGAAAAGATAAATAAAAATTCTTACATTTACTGTACAAAAAAATAAACTAATTAGACAACCAATCTCAAGATTCTCTGTAAGTTCTTACAAAAATGTGTAGCAGGGTCACAATAGGACAATTTTGATGAAAGCTAATTAAATATTTTAAATGTAGTAGTAATTAGAGAGTCTCTCCCTTGAACAGCTAATTATCAGCTCATTAACACCTCAACCAAACCCCACTTATTCACTTACACGCATAAAAACATTACTGTCTGGTAATTTACACTATCCTTTCCTCCAGTTTTTTTTCCCCCCTCCAAACCACACTCATGAAGAGGATAAATCTGCAAGCACAGACCTGAGGCTGGATTTACAAACGACAGCCTCTGAGCGTGGCTGAGAGTCAGACTTCAGATACTGTTAATGTCTAAATTTATCTTTCTCGTTCTGGACTGTGTTAAGCGGTACTAAACTGCAACAAATTCTGGATGACTGAAGACTTTCCTCATACAACCCCCCCCCCCAAAAAAAAAAAAAAACAAAAAAAACAACTGAAACCACGTCAAACTATTCAGCTCTGTTCACTCTGGCAGAAAATGTTTGTCTATTGGAAGAATGCAACAGGAACACTGTACTAGGAAAATTCAGCAAAAAGCGTAGCAATACAAAAAACTTCCAGTGGCATAAAGTATCACTGCAGACCTGTAAGAGAGCTGAGCTGTTGTGGCTTCTTATCATGATGTGACTCAGTATTTCTGCTTACTCCTCAGTCAGGGAACTTTCCAAGTGAAGCAACTGTGCCCTCACTGCTGCATATCTCAGAATATCAGCAATATAAAAGCATTTTCATAATTTTAGGTTTAACTACATTGAACAACAATGTTCGGCAGATGTGAGGTATCTGTGTTTTTATTTTTATTTTTATCATTATTTTTTTCAGGCTCTTCTGTGATAGTAAGTGCCAAGTGGCATATGTCATCACTTTCAGAAAAATCTGAATTTCATAGTCTCAATCGCAACAGGCATGTTAGCGTAAGCGCTGTTCACAAGTGAGAAACTGACGACGAGGATAACTCCGATAACTCGGAGGAAGGCTGTTTAGTCTTGTGAAAAATAACTCAGTCATTATTTTTCTGAATGTTTCCAAGCAGCATTAGACAAATCCAAGAGCAAAATTAATAATGGTCTGACATGACAGACCAGTCTAAAAAATCTTTGTGAAACTGGCCCCGCGGTGGGCTCAGAGCCAGACGGGACATCCAATCACAGCGGCTCCTATCGCCCACAGAGATCAGTGCTTTTGTTGGCCGGACAGTCTTGTATGGAACTGCATCCGCGCATATGTGTCTTTCTGGTGTATCGATTCGTAAACACTGGATGGAGGCTGTAAACCTGAGAACATGCTCTAACAGGCATGTAACTGCTGTCATCCATCAACTAAGAGGAGAAAACCCAAATAAACGCACACACACACACACCAAACACACACACGTGCACACACCTCTGATTAATCAAGGTTGCTGGCCTTGGTTCCTTAAGGCCACATGTTCCCTAAACAACAACAACAGGGTGAAGAGGAGGGAATTTTTGGATCGTTTTTGATGTGACGTAACAGCAAACACGACGGTGACTGCTGATTTTATTACACCTTCTAAATTTTTATCAAAATCCTCCGATTCAGAATCAAAGGTGGCCCCATGTTCCCTGTTCCAGGGCCATTAGTCAAAGTCACTTTGATGGATGGCAAATGTCTAAATACCTGCCAAAGAGACTAAACAGATACACCTTCAATATTAAGCCTAAGCGTTAGTACAAAGCAAATAGCGGCATACTCCTCTAACTGCTGTGTGTGATTACCATATAATTAAATACTGATTGATAATTAATAGTTCAGTACTACCTGCACACTTAAACAATATAAAGTAAAGCTCTAATTGCTACAGAAACAAACAGGGACTGTTTTCTCTGAGTGAGGTTCAAGGGTCCTGCATGTTGTCCTCAGAAAAATACATTAAAAAACACACAGAAGGAAGTGGAAGAATATATTTGTTTTCTGCAGAAGTCTCAGACAAATTTGCACTGACATATGACATTATAAGTATTTTCAAACTGGTTATTTTAAAAGCTTTTAAACAGCTGATATCTGGATTTTTAGACAAATGTAACAGTGGACAGAAGCTGCCAAGGTAGAAGTCTCTCCTGCAAATGAGTTCTTTATAATGAAAGAAAATGGAAATTTGTGTCAGGAATCAAAAAATACACTTAACATAAACAAATATTAAATAAAAAGCTAATTGGAATTAGGTAAACTGATGCATTTCAGCTGTATCTTTGTCTTTCATATGTGACAGTGTAGTGTGTGTTTTAAGTAGCGTTTTCATATCTAATTTAAATATCATTATCTGTTCCTAGTGTTGTTTTATCCACTGCCTAATATTCTGTTGCTTTTTTGAAACATTTTACCTTCTTGTCTCTATGCAAAACATTCCTAACCTCAATGGGGCTTGCCTGATTAAATAAGGATTATTAAGATAAAAATTCAAAGCCAACAACAAACACAATAGCTTCTTTGATGTTAAAAAATTCAACTGCACAGGCAATGTTACTTCCTTTGAGAGAAAATACCTGAATGATGTATGGTTAAAAATCTCAGAAAAGACAGTTTTGTCCTAAAAGTTGTTAAGATGATAACTAATAAATAAATAAATAAATAAAATTATTAAATATATATATATATATATATATATATATATATATATAGATGATTTATTTTGGTACTTACAGAATGATTAGTGCAAAACATGAACTAAAAAACATGGAATCTTTGAAAATGGTCCTTTTTTTTGGAAAGATCTAAAGTTGCATGGGAGTTATTCTCAATTTTGGATATTTACTTTAGGATACATGATTAAGCTCACAACATTTTTTTTTAATAAAGTTATAACGTTTATAATAAGATCTTTACTAAAAATAAAAGGACTCAAAAAAATTAACATGATTACTTCATTTAGATTAATTTTGACATCTCTGGTGATATAATCTCCCTCCTCCTATCTATAGATATAAGATATATTTTTCAATGAAAAACACAATTATTTTTCTCCATATAAAGTGCATTATCAAAAGCCCATCTCATGACAATAAGTCACAGCTTACGTATCTTTCTTATTTAATTTCCTGAGAATGAAAAAACTCTTCGGATGTAAAACAGGACAAATAAGATGTCCCAACAGAAGACTGGAGCCTTTCTCTGTTATATCAGATGATGTTCGTCCTAGATCTCTGGGAATATATGACTACATCTGCATCTGTATAAAAAAAATCAGTGATTGATGTTTTGCTCCAACTGCCAAATGGCTTTGCAAAATGGAGCCAAGAACAGTGAAAACTAACACATTAATTAAAAAAAAATAGCCTCTGGTTACGTAAAGCAGGACTAAAACATGAAAGAATGACAGAATCTTGAATCGGTTCAAGCGACTCTGCAGACTCAGTGTGGAGGTCAGAGCTGCAGGTCACAACCCCAACAGCAAAGCCAGTAAACTCAGCGCAGACTAGAGGGGGAAAAAAAAACAAAAACCCCACACACAGGAGGCACAAATAATCCAGGCCTAAACATTCACCACCTGCCTTGGTTAGGTCTAATTTCTTCTACCATTTTTATAACGTGGACAATTGAAAAAAAAAAAAAAATACATCCAATATCTAAAAAGCTTATGCTCCCGCATAAATTAAATGTTCAGCAAATTCTATATCTTCTACTACCACCTCTTAGCACTCACTGAAATAATTAATGCACAATTACCTGAGAGATAATTAACCTCTAACTGTAATCAATGTCTCACATCACACAATAGTACTATCCTCTAATATTTATCCTATTATAAGAATAAAGGAACTCACACTAACACAGTGGCCTATCTTTTATAATTACTCTATAATAAAATAATAACTGCTGAGCAGTTTACATACCCAAAAATAAATTTAAATAATAAATAAATTTTCTTTCCTTCTACAGGATGCCAAAAATATCTAAAATTAGTGATTACAATTATCAGTTGGTGCATTCAATGTTTTTCAAAACCACTGGGGAAAGGAACATTAAAAAGTAAATTTTTTTTTTTATTTAATGCTATTTTATATTTCAACTCCACAACATTTAAGAAACAAATTTTGTACTTTTCACCCCACTACACTGTTGTAACAGCTGTAGCTAGAAGTTACTTAGGAGATAAATATTTTACGTACAAAACAAGATTGACTTATCAAATAATATGCATATTTACAGATGAACCCCCCTAGCAGTACATGAGAAAATGAGATACCACTACAGCATGATGTTGCTTACATTAGTTTATCAATGATAATAATACAGTAATATATTAATACAACACCAAGCAGTTCTGGATAAAAGAATACTTTTACTTTTACCTATGTACTTTTATTAAAGCAAAAATGTTTGACAAGTTTTAATATCTTGTTTTATTATTTACCTATGGAAATGATTTGGTCTCTGGTTTTAGAGATTTCTCTGACCTCATTCAAATTAATCAGTAAAGGTGCTGTCAAATATTTGGCTTCCACCACTGCCTCCGCTGTATCTGATCCTGACACACAACAGGCCTGGCAGCTTGGTGAGCAGCGGGAGCAAGGAGAAAAGCATGGCCGCTGCTTTCATGGGTGTTTCCAATAAAACTTAGCTCGGGCAAAACGCATTGATGATGAATCGGTCAGAGATTCAACAGAAAACAACTTCCACGATAGACTCTTTTAAGCCATTGGTCAAGTAAAAATGTGAAAGTTGTTGGTTTCACCTTCAGAAATGAGAGGATTTTCTGCTTCTCTGCTTTATCGTATGTCTTTGTGAAATTCATTTCCTTGAGTTTTTGACTATTGGTCGGACACAACAAGCAATATGAAGATGTAAGCTCTGGGTTTCGGATCATGTGATCATCACACTCCAGCCTTTTAAAGACTAAACAATCAATAATTTAATAAAGATTCATTCGTAAAAAAAAAAAAAAATGCTGATTATTAAATCGTAAATTTGGCAGAGCCTAAGCCCAAAGACTACCAATCCAACTCTGTAGTTTATATTTATGCCCAAAACAAATCAGGTAGCTGGATAAATATAGTTAATTACCCTCTATCAAAACAATTTGGACTGGAGAGACTCACTGCAAATGAAGATAAACGAATAAACTAAACAATTTTTTTCTGGACATATTTTTTTAAAACGTGCAAATAAATAAATAAAGTGCGAGCTGGGCAGCTAATCTGATGAGGAGGGTCTGTCCGACCCATCTCACTGAGATCCAAGGCTCTCCGGATTCAAGACGTTTTGAACAAGGCCTCTCTCTCTGTCTCGATGAGGGCTCATGTCCGGCTCCCACCGCCCCTCACAGCTGAGGAGATATCTGACCCCCCCCAGACAATTCATCGCTTCTTCAGACTTTGTCTCACTCTCAATGGTCAAGAGATGATTATCAGTTACCACAGCTGGAGACACAGCCTGTAATGATGAAGCAGAGGCACCAGGATTTGTGCCTGTGCTGCTCTCTAGTGGTAACAATTGGATAATGTCTTCTCAATGTCGCTGATACAACATCAGTCTACAGTCAAAACAAGAACAACACACCAGCTTACTATTGGCTATTATCTGATTATCAGGGCGATAACTTGAAAGCAATATACAACCATGTTCTGAATCTTATATGAAACTCAGTCTCAGTCAATAGGGACATGAGCTGTTATATCTTTTTCTATTCATTATGGTCAATTAAACATTGTTGATTTGGCTAATTACACTATCAAGTTGATTTCCACACAACACAGAATGGCTATTAATATGAGTATAAATATTACACCTTGAAATATTATGGAACTATAGCTGGAAAAGCTGGAGTTTTTCTGTATTTGGGTGCATGCTTATGCACGATCCAAAATACAATGACATTATTATCTTTAGCTGTGGTGACAGCAACAGTTCTGTCATCTGTTGTTCTTGAGGCACAAAATAGCTCACAGCACATGGAACTCACAATTTCCACGAGTTATCTCACTTTCACATAGTGAAGAACAAAAAAAAAAAAAAATCAAAGGAGAACTTACAGAAGTTTCCGGGCGGCTGTAGGCTGTGTTTCGTCAGGGCACACCAACCGACGGGGAAGATGTCTCTGGAGTCGAAGGGGCACCAGTAGTCAAAGGCGCCTCGCCAGCCATCAAACATGACAAAAATCTCCTGACCTCTGACTTCTCCCACTGTTGCGGGACAAATCAGGTAGGGGTTCTTCCTGTCCACCGCCTCCAGCTTCATACCAGGTTGGAAGTAGTTTTTAACAGGGCTCGCTGGTTCCTGAACACACAAGTATATGTATTTACAGCGTCTCTGCTTCAAAGTCGAAGAAAAAGCTACGCAAAAGGGAAAAATAATCCATGAATTACGAGTCAGTTACGTGCCACGATAAACCTTCTGTGTTTTGATTATCCTCGACAAAATGTCATTTTCTTTCAAAATGTATTCAGTAGTTATGGAAAAAAATCTTGAAAGTATTCGAACTTTCTAATAATTGAGAAAAAAAATTAAAAATACATTTTTGCTATAACTAAAAAGCAACTTCGACGAGCTTTTTTCTGCCTCTGCTGGCAAAACGCTGCCTTTTCCACCCTTTTCTATGATAAACGCTAACAAATGTTTTTAGTGCCGCTGTGTCGTAACAATGGTGATTTGTGACTGGCTCCCCCTTGTGTCTGTGCCGGTTACTGCAATAATCACAGAAACAATAATTAAAACTACTACTATGACCTTTTGTAACTTTCAATATGGATTTAAAGTTGTAATAATTATCATCCCAGCCCTGAAGCAAATTGTATTCTATTTATTGATTTACATGTTAAATTCTGTGTTATTTCTTATTTATTCTTAATTTAAATACAGGAATGTAACCAACAGTTTTCTTTACCACGGACTCTCTGTTTCCATGGCTTTCACTGGAAACCTTTAAGCTCCACTCTAAAAGCTGTTTCGATTTTGTTCATAAAACTCAATATTTGTGACACTTGCCTGTGAAATTTTAAAGATACTTCCCATCGGCGGCAAAGCTTTGGCAGCTTTAATACAAAAATATGTCATAATTGGCCTTCAGCTTATCCTTACCTTCTTAAAAGCAGCAGCAGGGGCCATCTCTGCTCCGCTCAGTGTCCGCAGGAGGAACATCGGCCACGAAGAGGCATTCATTCTGAAACCTGCACACAACATCAAAAACATCAAATCGAGGCACCCATCCCTTTAATGTTCCCAGGTCTGTAAGGCTACTGTAGACAACCACTGAGCCCAACTTCTATATGTTAATACTGGATTTCTACATGAGCTTTTGATAACTCTTTATTTTATAGTCTATAAATTCCTATTAAAAACAAAAAACTCCAGAGAAGTTTCTTGGAAATAACCATATAAATTGAAATTAATTATAGGCAAAAATAAGACAAAAAAGTGAGAGATCAGTTGGTCTACCTCAGTTATCTCTAACTGCTAAGCTAGCAAAACCCTGAGACTTTTATTAAGAGGACAGAAGGTGAGTGAGTCTCAGAGTTTTGTCTCTGTTTGTCCTATAATCAGCACCAAACTACACGGTTCACCACAGAACTTTCATGCCTTTATTAGGAAATATTGGACCTTTAGAATAAAGTAGTGAAGAAGGCCTACGATAAAGGCCTACAAAATTAACAGGAAAGTCAGCAAGATGTCAGTCATACACAGTTTATAGTGTAATCCAGCAAAATAAGTGAAACACCAATTGTGAGTGCACCATAAACGTGTAAAAGCCTTATGGAGCAAATAATGTTATTATAATGGTATATTTTTGATAAAGTGTGTATGCATTTATCGAAAATTTTAGTTTGAGAACTTTAATTATTCAAATAATTAACACAAACAAACTCTAAACTGAGGAGGTCACATGAAAAGCTGAAACATCTAAACGTCGGCGGCACAAGTTTAAAGACATTCACCCAGCGGTGGCTGCAGCATGTCGCCGTTCCTCTCGCAGGTTCCTATCGGCTGGATGTCCGACGAGTCAACCAGCCGCCAGAAGTCGTTGGTGTTGTCGCTGCCGTCCAGACGCAGGCGTAGACGAGTGCCCATCATGCCCATCACCGTTGCAATGCACACTGAGTTGGAGTTGCGAGGGTCTCGTGCCTCAAGTTTCATACCGGCCTTGAAGTCGTTGGAGGGGGGGAGCCTGGACTGCAGAGGGACACAATGAGACCTTCAGTCACTGTCACGCAGTTTGCATTGTGAGCACAGGACGATACTGAAGGAGACATTGTTAAACTGCGATTTCATCTGAGTAGTTCAATTAAAGATAACACCATAAACACATTACATTGCACTTGGTCTTGACTGAATCAGATTTACCCACTGAACTGTTTTCTATTGAGAGGAGTTGATGTAATCTGACAGGTTAGAGAACTTTGCACAGTGGGACCTCAAATTCATTTACAGTAAATAAAGGATAAGGCTAGCAATTTTCTTCATTTCTGCTGTTGTCAACAAGAAAGGCAGCAGTGTGTTAGTGCTTTCACAGTCCTTGTCTGTCTGTGGTTCCCAGCCCATTTGTCCCTTCTTTTTCTACTAATCTTTAAAAATGGGTCACAAACCTAAACTTAAAAGTAAACTAAAATAATTTTCACTAAAAGGAACAAATAAGGTACTTTGGCTTTGGCTGCACAGGCAACACTTGTTAAAAGGATGTATTTATTGTCGGTTTTGGTCTTGACAGTAAGAAAAAACATAGAATTTCACCAGACTTATCCTTTAAACATCACCTTCAACTAATCAACACCTACTTACACAACATCAGAACAAACATTCTTGTTCTTAGACAAAGCGGATTGTATTTAACAATACAGAAAATGCATATGAGGTAAAAATATAAGGGAAATAAATCATATGGGACCTTAAAAATGCATGTGAATGATCAGCTACCTGTTTGAAGCAAGTAGGCGACGCTGCAATTGAGGACGTTTCTCTCAGATAATCTTCCCAACTGAATGGTTCTAGCAACATAAACAGCGGAAAAAAAAGCTGCCGATTACTGAAAGACCACTGCAGCAAAGTGCGAAAGAAAACACAGCAGTGACAACTATGAACACACAAGTACTAAAATGAGTTCACAAAACATTTCTAGGTGGAAAAAGAAGTGCCACAGAAATACTCTTCATGGAGAAAGGTTTGATGTGCAGGAATTGGGCCACTAAAGCTTTAACCAGCATTTTACATAACTAAGTCTTATTAAAAGGAATCATATATATAGCCGTCCTCAATGAATTGTTGGATTTACAATAGACTGCTGAGAAGAAAATGCACATTTCATGCTTCATTATGCTCCAGTTGCTAAATTTGCACAGTTTATTGAAGTTCATAAGAAACATACCAATAAATGTTTGTAAGAGAGCTTACTATGTAACTAATGAATGCTTAGGTTACTAGTTACTGGTCAATAGCTTACTGATCACTGTTAGAGAAAGCCCTGACAGAGAACTTGCTGAATCAAAAAGGCCATTAACTAAAAGTTTTTTTGGTAAGAACATTACTGAAAGGATCAACGACGAAGAGGAAACAAGACAGAGATCAGATTTTCCAACCATTAGATTTGTCGAGGGCAGAGCCTGCTGTGATGCTGCTCCGTCTCTCCTTCTTCTCCTCCTTTTGATCTGAAATCAAAACGGTGATTGAACCACTCATCAAGAGTCTGGGAGCTTCTGATACACAAACTGTAATTACTGGGAGAATGAAAGCCTAAAAACCTGCAGTTGGATTAGTTCTGAGTAAAAAGCAAAATAAATGCCAAGCATACCAAACACCAAAAAAACCCCCCAAAAAAACACAAACCCTCAAATTATGTGGTAGGAAACTGTTAATACATTTGAGGATCGGTCCAAGTCCGAAAGGAGAACCAGGAAAAACAGCATGGACGAGGCCTACCTCTGTGTGGTGTCCGGCCCATGATGACCCAGGTTAAACACGCTGCTGCAGAGGAGGTGAAGTCCAACAGACCGTTACCTCGTTACCTGTGCAAACACGGCAGAAGAGACAGATACGGTCCAAAAACTTCAACTGGAACATCCCACAAATATAAAAATATGAGAAAGCACAAGCCAGCTTTAATATATACTGTGACTGAACATCCTGGGTAAGGGGATGGGTATGATACAAGCAAGTTTTCGAGGAGGTGTCATGTTACATTTCACAGCGCTGCCTTTTAAATTAAATCAAATTAAATCTGGCACCATTTACTCATATCTTGTTCTGCATTGTAACTGCCCCAAAAGTTTTATTTTCCTGTTAAGTCTTCTCATTATTTTTTTCATCTATTTTGCTTTACTCTTTAATTCCCGGAAAAATCCCTTTTTAAATCCTAATATGATGTGTTACCGCCTTTTATGTCCCATGTAAAGCAATAGGTCTTGTTGTTAAAAGGTGCTATACGAATAAACTTGCCTTGCTTTTTTTTGTAAAATTTAAAAGTGGTTATAGTTTTATTTTATTCAATAGTTTTTTCAATAGTTTTAATCTGTTTTGTTTAATTTTCTCTCATTTTATACTATCATATTCTATTTAATTTTATTATATTTTTTCTTGTGTTTATTTAGTTTTAAAGGTTGGTTATATTTTTCCTACCAATGACAAGACCAATAGCAACAGTGAACAAATCCAGCTAACAAGTATTGTATGTGTGGCCAAAGCCCGGTATAAACTATTTATCTGTGCTATTAAAACCACAATGAGCCATTCTATTGCACCGGGTGACTTGTTCCTACATGTCCATAAACACACATGCTGTACTTTATTTTGACTCAGCCCCAGTATACACTATCCAATAAAGCAGCCGAAAATAGTCCCTGACAAACGCACTATTCACTCCTGTTTAAATAATGTATTCTAACACCTACAGTGCTGAACTGTATTATAAAATGACATAAAAAAAACATAATAACATTATTCAAATTCTTTAAAAGATGTTCATAATGTATCATTCAAAGCCACGTTTCCATTTAAATACATTAAAATTATACCAAAAGCCAGTTTTGCCAAAGAGTGTTTGCTCCAGGTCTCTTTCCGTAACTATCACCAATAATTGTTATTTATATTTTTCTCATTGCATTACCATATTCCTCAGATATTTATTCTGTTACTCACAACCTGGATATGGACAGATGGAATATAATGATCTATAATTTAGTGAAACCTTTTTAACGTCAAAAATACAATAGTTACATAGAATGCATTAGAGCCAAATAACAACATCTAATCCTATTATTTGTGCATAATAAATAATTTTCATACAGCCTAAGAACGAACAACATGCTTACTCATGCTGATGTAAGGGGATTTAAAATAAAGTGTCCAACAGTTAGTCTTAGTTTTGTCCAAAGCAGCAAATCTAGGGCTGAAACAATTAGTTGATAAACTGGTTAGTCAACCTGCAACAACTGATTGAGTAAACAGCTTTGCTGTGCTACTGAAATTTACTTCTAATTCCCTGTAAGAATTCATAAAATCAAACAGTTACCACACTGCTTATCGTGAAAATCTGGCCCAAAAATCCAGATCAGGTTTACAAAAACTCTCAGCATAGTCCCACTGCCTACAAAGTCCATGCATAGTGACCACTCAGAATGAAGCAGAAATATAATCTCCGGTAGCAGAGCATCTAAAAAAGTAATACATTCCAAATCAGATCCAAAATTTCAACGTTTTAAAACTCTCCAGAGGCCAGACAATGTCTCCTTTTCCTCGGTATTCAAAATTTTAGCATCTGCAAAGTATTGTGGCCGTGCCTCCCTCTGAAGACCCCCTCTGTCCCGGCAGCGAATCCCCCCATTGAGTCAGAAGGAGCCATAAAGATTCCAAGCTGCCATAAAAAGCCATTAAGACGTGTGGATGTGGGACATCTGTGGACTGACATGAAAAGGATTCCAGTTCTGCTCCTCGCTCAGCTTCAGACTGGCTCAGTGTTTGCACTGGTCTGTCTGCCTCACTCAAGGGAGTCAGACAAAAACCGCCCGGTAAGACCAGGAAGCACTTAATTTTTACAACCTCCATTTCCACTAAGGCAACAACTGATCTGGGATTAGTGTGATGTTCACAAACCTGAACAGTGAGAGGATCTGACAAACGGCCCGAGACCTGGTTTCAGGAGACGCTACAACTTTTGTTTGACAGGAGGAGCTGTCAAACAAAAGTTATTAGTGTGTAAAAAATGGGTAAAACTTTATCCTTTACCCAAGAATATTTTGTCATAATAATAAGAACATATTTCGGGCGCATTATGAAACATTTTACTCTTTTTGATATTTGATGCTCAAACAACTGTTATTGTTATTTCATTGTGTTACTTAACTTGTCTGATAAGTGTTTTCCATTGATACTAGGGCTACACTAATGATTAATTTCATTACTGAATCATTAATCAGTCAATTACTTTTACATATGTCATGCCTATAAAATGTTAGAAAGTTCTAGAAAAATTCCCAACAAAAGTTCCCAGAGCCAAAAGTGATTGCTACAAATTGCTTAATTCATCCGACCATAAGTCAGATTCAAAAATATTCAGTTTGCAGTAAAATTAAACATAGAAAAGCAGCTGGAACAAGTATCTTTGGCATTTATGCTCGATCAATAACTTAAATGAGAACTGATTATTAAAAGTGTCATGGATTAATTTTCTGTTTGTTAATCAACTACCTGTACTAACTGACCATCTATCTATTTCTCTATCTCTCTATCTATCTATCTATCTATCTATATATATATACACATTTACACACACATTTTACACACACACACACACACACACACACACACACACACACACACACATATATATATATATATATGTGTGTGTGTGTGTGTGTTTGTGTGTTTGTGTATATATATAGTTTCTTTTACATGTTTACAACATAAAAATGGGACAAACATCCTCATTTGTAATGATGTTTCCATTACCCAGAATTAACACCCAAAGGACATGTACTTACAAAGATCTAGTGGATATTTTTGTACAACTAAGTAGGAAAAAAATAGAAAAGGGCTTTAACTTCTCGGAGGATCATTTTTGACCTACATTTCTGGCAAGGAGACAAAAGAATAATTAAAATATCAACACAACACAAAATAAAGTTTATTTTGTTTTTGGACCAGACAGCAGTCACCCCCAAAAAAAGCTATTAATTCATTTCTGCCTCTTCAAACTTTAATTAGAGCTACAATTAATTACTATCCTCATCACTGGTTAGTCTGATGATAATTTTCTTGATCAACATAAATGCCAGAAAATGGTTAAAAATACCATCACAAAAAAAGCGGCCTCCTCGTTGCTTGTTTTTTGCGACCAACAAGTTCAGAACCCCAACATATTCAGTTTACCATCACATAAGGCAAAGAAAAGCAGCATATCTAGGGCTTAAACAATTAGTTGATTAACTGGTTAGTCAACCTGCAAAAACTTATAATTAAAGTACAACTATTTGAGTAATTTTTTAACCCAGAATGCCACATATGGTATTTGCCAGTTCTTGTTTCTCAGGTGCGGGGATTTGCTGATTTTCTTTGCTTTATGTTATTGTAAACTCAATATCTTTGGGTTGACACCTGTTGTAAAGGCTTTTTATAGAAGTCAATAGTAATCTGTTGATCAAGAGAATAATCTTCTGATCGCTCAATGACGAAAACAGCCGAAAACAGAATAATCAATTATCAAATTTACAGAGGCACAAAATAGAGGGAGGGAGACCAGCAGATTCCCAACATTGTATGCATTTTATTTAATTTTATTTTTTTGCTTGATAACCAAATGATGATCAGATCTTCACAATACTTAGTCGCAGACCGATTAATCAACTAATCGTTCCTATTTGACGTCGCAATTTTATTTAAATCATGAAGAGTTTTGTTTTGTTGTTTTTTTTAAAAAGGTAGACAAAGTGAGCCTATGTAGGTTTGCCCAACCGGCATATCTTTCTGTCGAGCTATACCCCACCCCACCTCCCACAAATCCGAACCCAGTGAGATCAACCTGCAAATCCTGACCCAAAACTATTTCCTCCGCCTCGCCTGGTGTTTCCTCTGTCAGGCTGTGGACAGTTTGGAGACAGGAGGGGCAGAGGCTGACATTACTGCTGCTGCTGCTGCTGCTGCTGCTGAGAGGCTGCAGGGGGTGTGAGCCGCTGCAGGGCGTCACCTCCAGGATTGTAACTTAGGGTGAATTCTCCTTATCAATAACCCCTCTCACACACACACACACACACACACACACACACACACACACACACCCTCCAACAACTGTTTCCCTTGATACCAGCATCTAAGACTGCGTTGCATCAAACCCCCGTTGGAATCAGGCAACAATGTCAATGGGAGTTTGGGTTTTTGTTGTTTTTTTTTTTTTCTTTCTCTGTTGAATTTGCAGGTTGGGGAGATCGGAGGAGATGAAAAAAAAATATTAAAATGTGAAGGGGGGGAAAAAGTCTGTGACGCATTTTCATTCGGGTTATGGTCACATTTTGTGGGCGGGACGGTGCCTCATAATACAGGCTAAACGCCGCCAACGTTACATTACAACGCCGGGGCGATACTACGACGCTGCGCCTTGGAGGGTTTTTCTGTTTCTTTTTCCTTTTTTTTTTTTTTAGTTGTGGTGCAAATCCAATCCCCCCCCTCCTCTCTCTCCCTCTCTCCCTCCCTCCCTCTCCCTCCCTCCCCTCCCTCCCCTCCCTGCAGGAAACCCGGTAAACAGAAAGCAAAAGCGGAAAATCCGCAAGGGTTCGATGTAGCTACTTTACGCACCGAGCTCCCTCCAGTCTGCACGGAATACAGTATAAACACGCTCCGCGATCTATCACTGCAAAACGGGGTAAAAGCGGCTGGAAAAAAGCCTGTCGCCGTCCGACTGCGGCCCGGGGGGGAAAAACCCGCAAAAGGAGCGAGAAACGCGTCTCTACTTGCAGCACAAGAGAGTAATAATGAGACATGAGCCGTACCAACCGTTTGAACAGGGTATTTTGATGGGAGATTCCTCACTTTCTATCAGATGCAAGCCGCCATATTCGCTGCAGCTCCGCGCATGTCCACCGCGCAGTGCTGTAATTCATATTTTTCCACTGGATGTTAAAAAAAAAAAAAAAGAAAGAAAAGACAGAAAAAAAAAAGAAAACGAAAAAAAAAAAGAAATGTTAAAGAAAACAAATAATCAAAATAAAGATAGAGAAATAGAGGAGGTGAATTTCATTTCGTTTAGAGAATTAATTAGTCCTCTTTTGTTTAGCCGGATATTGTTTCCTGTTTGGGGGGGATTTTGATAATAAAACTACATTTCGCGTGAAAAACGAAAACCTGAACATTTTTTGTTGCAGTTTCCTGTTTTTGGTTTGGGTTTTTTTTTTTTTTTTTTCATTGCAGGAAAAGGTGATGAGAATAACACGGATGATATATAGCTGCAGAATCTGAAAAAAAAAAAATCCTACAAGATACACACATAGAAAAATAAATAGACATACAAAAATAAACAAAACAAACAAACAAACAAAACATCAGTGAGTTAAATCATTTTAATATCACAATGAACCAGCACGCTGGAGAAAAAAAAACAATGTTGGGACATTATTGCTGGATTGATAAATTATTCAAGTTGGAGGAAGTACCCCAATACTTTTCAATCAATACACAAGTATAATCAGCTAGTTGTACAAAAAATACACATCACGTATATGTGGTGCTTCTTAGAGTCATTATATATTCTCTTATTATTATAGTAATATTAATACATAGCCTAAGCAGTATTTTATTGATGCAGCTGCTGGGAGGTGGAGCCCCTTTTAAGTTCTGTATAAGTACTGTTGCATAGTTTGATTTCTAACAATGCATCATATTTCATAATCCTTATTTAGTATGGATTGTAGCCAGCTAACCATGTGTTATACTGTGTAAATATTTGTTGGCAGAGGTGGAATTGTGCTATTTTGTGCACATTTATGATCTTCTGCATATGAATTTTGTTAGAAGTTAGAAATAACCAGGGAAGACAGATGGAAATGAGCCTTTTTAAACTCTCTCCTTGGCTCATTTACAGTTTGACTGTTGTGCCCTGTCCCTCCCAAATAAACTAATCAAATAAATAAATAAACTTCATTGTGTTTAGGGTCCAATGGTAATATATCTTAATATGTAAAGTGGCCAGCATTGTAATTTGGAGGAGTGAAGATCCAGTGTTTCCCTGTGAAATAAGGTGAAGCAAAAGTATAAAGTAGCATAATAGAAATACTCAAGTAAGTTATGAGTATTGTACATTTGCCTTAAGTACAGTACATAAATACATTTACTTCATTACTGCTGATTAAAAGAGACCCAGTGAACGATCAACAAATGTTGAGAGTGGAAACTCTAGATATAATCAAGAACTTTCATATATGTGGTTAAAAGATAAGGACCTTTTTCCAAACAATGTTTTCATATAATGAAAATGTCACTGACATGATGAAATGTGAAATAATTTCTTTCTAATCTTTTACTCATATAACAAATGTGGCATCAAATCCAGGTGAGAATGTTTTTTCTTTAGCAGGGACTCAGCTCAAATGTTCCACATTTTGTTAGAACAGCTCTGCACAATGGCTGTAAAGTTACAGATAATGTGGAGTTAGGCTGCACTGTCCCATCCTATAAGCCACTATTGAAAACTTTTAGTATGGTACATTTATTTAACTCCTCAACTTAATTACCAACTTACTTGTACATTTACTGAAATACTTAATACTTCTTTTTCTCTGCTGCATCTCAAAAAAATCTTAGGCTACAAGTATTAAAACAAAATAAATGATTATCTTAGAAATCACGATGCATTATTTAAGCTCAATGTATCCCACAGTTGATAAAGTGCTTATATAATCTCCATCTCAACCACCTACATCAATAAAAAGCTGCTTATATGTTAATGCATCAATAATACAGTCTCAAACATTATGAAAAGGGTCATTCTGCCCATTGAAGGGCAGATTTTTATTTTGATAATAAAATTTTTATGACAGTTATGTACTTTTATAGTTCATGTATACAGAAGTAATATAGTTTTCATATAGGACCTTCAGCCTACTTGTAATGGAGTGTATATTACTTTGTGGTTCTGCTACCTTTACTTAAGAAATGGTCCCTCTATAACTGGCTGTTGGACAGAGAAAAGAAGAAAATGGATTATTCAAGCTTTATTAAAGCCGTTCCAAACCACATCTACTTTAAAACATAATTAATATTAATAAAACTCTTTCTGCTTCTTCTTCTTCTTCTTCTTTTTTACATTTCTATGATAAAGTTGTTGCACGGACAACAAAGAGCCGGAGGGAGGGTGTGCAGGGCAATCACAGCACACATGGACCCTGGGAGGAGGCTGCGTGTGGCTGCAGCATTTAATGCACAAAATATTTGTAACGCCTCCTCGTTTCTGGAAACGGGCCGACTTTGGTGACTGGTAATCCGGCGAATTCGCTCGGATTTTCGCCAGTTAGTGCAGCCAGGGGGTTGAGGCATAAGGTGGGAGAGAGTGGAGACGAGCTGCAGGAAGATTCTTCTTCTTCTTCTTTTTTTTTTAATCATCATGGCTTGACTGGAAAAAAAAAGAAGGGGGACGCATGAGCTCGGCGCTGCGTCTGGAACCGAGAGCGCAATAAATAAATAAATAAATCAAATCTGTGTCGGTGTCGGAGGGCGATTCGTATCGTATTTGAGATTTAGCAAAAATTGCGATCCGGATTCCGTTTCTGGCCCCAAAGTTTTATATCGTCGCACCCTCGTAGTGGACGTGGGAAAAGCCAGCGCCGGAACGCGCCGACGTCCGTGCTCCCATTGGCTGCGCGCGGCGTCGCTCACGTGCGTGACGGCTCTGCTGCTATAACCAGCTGATGCCGAGGCTACGAACGCGGAGCCTCCGAAGGAGTGTTGACGGTCCATGGATGCCCCGGTCTCCGGCGCCGTGCCTGGCGGATTGGGTCTCGTCTCCGTCCGGAGATTAAGTGAGTAGGCTATTCCATCGTGTCACGACGCGCGAGGCCTCCCTATCCCCCCCCCCTTCCCCTCTCCACACCTCCCCTGTCACTCTCCACATGATGTTTCTTCGTCTTCCCACATCATCACCATCATCATCCTCCTCATCGTTTTCACGGGCATGATGCTCTATCCCCCCCCCCCCGGATTGAGCTTCCTCACCTCACACGGGCGACACATCACATAAGCAGGTAAAAAAAAAAAAAAAAGGGGGGGGGGTTTCACTGGTTCAGTGATGAACGAGCTGCGATGGCTTCTTTCAATCTTTTATTTTATTTTGCGTGGAATGATGTCCGAATGTGGGTTTATAGGTAAACGCTATTTGTGGACGTTGTTGTGCAACACTGTCGTGGACACGGTCCGTGAACCACGTTACAACGTATGCACTGGGTTGCCGTGTAGGCTGAGAAACGCGTGGACAGCGATGGAATGGTGGTGCGCTCCGCGACGCAGCGATGAGGGGAGACGCAGTTTCGGCGCAGAGAGAGAGCAGCGTTACTACCTTCTCTCTGCCCCTCTCTCTCTCCCTCACTCTCTCTCTCTCTCTCCCGCTCCCTCTCTCACCTCATGTACACACACACACACACACACACACACACACACACACAAACACACACACACATACCCTCGCGCACGCGCACGCCTATTAAATCCACGCTCCCAAACTCACTCATTGCTTCCTGTGCATGCAGACACCAACAAGGCGTTTGTTGCAAGATTAATGCCTCAGTCCATTCTATCAATATTTTCGGGACTTTCACTGGGCTGTTTCCACTCACTAGCCGTCTGTCTGATGGCTGCAAGGAGAAGCAGCAGCTTATCAATAAACCCACTCTGTGCTGTACCAGTTTTTACCAACAGAACCGAAAACAATGCATCCTATTTTGCTTCCATTTGCAGGCTTTAGGGTGTATTTGTCTATTAAGACAAGATGCATTATGGATCTAATCACCCCCCAGTGACAGCACCATATCCTAAAATGACTAGCCATGGATGGCCTCAAGATCCACCTTATCTCTTCCCCTGGCAAGACTTAGCTGTGTGGAGTGTACACTGCATAGGAAAACGCCCACACAGGCACATGAGCCAAATCACCATTAAAGTGTTTTTGCACTGGTGAATAAATCAAGTGTTATACAAATGAAGTTGGACTGATACTGTGAGAAGCTTTCATGGTTCCACTCCAACAGCATTCACACTACAAAAAAGACATTTAATAATCGTGGTCAGTTTTTGGATGTGTGACAGCAGGAGATTTAAGCCTTTGGATATAATTGTTCTGAGCTTTTTCTTCTTTTTTAAACTACCTAAAACGAAATACTTTATTGTTGAGTGTGCATATTCTACATTTACAAATGTAGAATATGCACATTGACCTGATGATGGAGCTAGATTAAAAGGCAGGGAATGACCATACAAACGCCTGTACAATATTCATCAAATACTTGTTGAGAAAAAACAAAAATTTCAATCTCATGGTGTCGTGAGAGGAAAAATCCAAATTGGCAAGACTGGTCCTTTGGGGGCCATCAATGCAAAATCACATTCAATTGCTGTTGAGACATTGCTGTTGAGACATTTCAGACTGCAAAGATAAACCTGTGCAAAGCAGGCATGGCTTAATGATGCTGCCAGTCATTATATATTCACTCCAGACTGTCATCCTTGCAGCATCCTCCACGTTGATTTGAATGGAAGGGATAGGATGAGTGTGTGGAAGTCATGCGTAAGTCATCCATGATTTAAACGTGTCCTCAAGGAAATGCTGCCCTTCTTTACATCTACATGTCCTAGTTAGCCACCATCTGTGCCAGGAATACCACCAGCATGCTACCGCCTGTGCATAGAATGATGGGAAGTTTGATTTTCTGAGTGACCTTTTGACGGCAAAATGTAACACCTTGCTTTTCTATTTTGTCTCCGATCAACCAGGTACGACCGTGTGGAGGTTTGGATAGAAGTACAAGACTTACAGCCTCAAGTCATGGAATGAAGGCAGCTCTGAGAGTTCAGAGCCAGAGCCATAAATAAAAAAAGTGACATTAAAAAAAAGACAACAGGAAGAGAGCTGTAGCTTGGGGAAGAGAGAAGCTGAAGAGGAAGAAGAAGAAAAAGAAGAAGAGGAGTTAGGATGGGGTGTGGTCAGATGCTTTCGATGTTTCTCTGGGACTCTACGGTTCATTCCATCAGGCGCCGGTCGAAGCAGGAGTCTCCTCGCTAAACACCCGAGCAGCTCGTTTCACCTGCTGGAGGAGCCCCCAACCTCGGTGATGTGATGAATAAGTTTGAAGTCCTTGGCATTGTGGGAGAAGGTGGGTGGTTTTACACGGTAGATTTTAGTGCACGTGTGTCAAAAGTGATGAGTTTATGTACACTGGTTAACCAGAAATCCTGCTGATCAGGTCCACTGAGGACACTGAGGTAATATCCACTGTGTGTTCTTTCTTTTTTTCATCTGAACTTGGGTGTTTTAGTAGCATAAGGTTTAGATTACATTGGTCAGTTGACATGAACACATTACTGTGGTCAGGTTTTGTATCTCCAACTTGTCCCCTTGTGAGGAGGCTTACATTAGGCAGGTTTTTATCCTATATTTCTCTGCTTTATAAGTATATCTTACCAGATTTTAGTAACAAGCTGCACTGTTTGCTGATCTGTTCCCATTTCAATTTGCTGTTGATGCAAACTCAACATCCTCCATGTTTACCTCTTGTCTTGATAGTGCACCGTTCCACAGCGCCAGTTTCATCGGTGCAATACCATAGTCATGTCTTACTCACCACTCTGCTGCTTTGAGTTTCTCTCTTCTAGCAGAAATAACAATTTGGTTCTCTAATCATTTCCAGTTTTGGTCCATATTTGCATTTTTCCTCAACCATGGTTAAGTTACTGTCAATGAAATTCAACAATCCTGCATTGGTGTTTCAGACTAAAGAAAAAACTTCCAGCAGCTCAAAGTGCATGATCAATCCCCGTCCTGCTAGATTTTTAATCTGCAGCATGTGTCGGACTGTAACTAACCCAGGCTTGGATAAAAAGCACAGTAAGAGAGACTGGAATTAATCAGTCAGTTAAAACGGCTGTTGTGTTAAAAAGAAATACCCTGAACAGCAGGGTGGTGAGTTTGAAAGAAGTAGTGCCTGGGAAATGCTTGCATGATGGTGAATTCAACATGTGAGCTGTCCAAGCACAGGTAGAAGTTTGTGACTTTAACACAAGAGACTGCTGCTCCGTTCACATGCACAACCGCTGACATTGTTTTCTTTTAATCCTGACCACAGTCATTCTCCAGACATAACTGAATATTTCTACCTAAAACTAAGCAAGCATGAACCCATAGAAGAGGCGGGTTAGAAAACATACATGAATCAGCAGTCGTATGTAAGGCACTGTTAAATTATGTCATCCTGCTGATAGGGACATCTGATCAGAAAATTCCTTTGGGAGGCAGTGTAACTGATCACTTAGTTCAGATGACTTATCGGAATATATGAAAATAACGGTATCTGAAGATACACATTTGCACTGGACACTATACATATCCTTAGAATACTTTTAAGTCAGTGAAAAGTTTTTTAAAAATCAAAGGATTCAATATTTCCCCAGAATTTTATTCCTCCTGCAGGGAAACTTTTAGCTTCACAGAAAATATCTGAAATAGTGAGGTCATGAGCATAAACCTCAGTTGTGCTTGTTTTATGATTGTGTGCATGTGTGGTTCCGTGTACGTGTGCATGTTTTGCTGAGGAATAAAAGGTTGGCCTACGCTTCACTCTTCCTCTGTGGGATCAGGCTGGTCAGAAAAATGAAATAAACGCAGATAAAGATTTAAGTCTAGCTGAAATGACTGTCAGATATTCCACACATGGGTCCTTCACAGTTTAAAGCATGCAGCCATTATTTCTGTCAGTCGGTGGCATCATTTTTGGCCAATTTCAGTGAGCTGGACTGACACATATCCCTGGTTTCCCTCTAATGCAAGACGACAGTTTAACCGAGTGTTTATTGTACTGTTGATAATTCTCACTAACTGTGATCTACATCAGTGCTTGTCAGCACATATTAATCAAAAAGTTAGATACACAAAGAACTGTAGTTAAATTCTGAAGGATTTAAAGTTACAGCAAGAAATTTTTTTTTGTTTTTTACTCGTCGAAAACACACTATGTGTGCTTATAAATAGATTAGATTTATATAAATTCATGAAACTTCTGAAATTTATAAACTTTTTTCACCCTAAGAAGTCATGTTTTTCTGTATGTCTGACATGGAAAATGACCTCAGGACTTGTGAGCTGCAGCAGGCAGTGCTATGAAGAAGCCACAGTCAGATACAGAGCAAATTGAGAACACTTTGTTTCTTCAATTAGGAACAAAACACTGTAGCGTAGTTGCTGCATTATTTTAAAAGCTGACCCAGAATCCAAAAAAGGATCTGATTTAAAACCACTGATTACATTTTTCACAAAGTGTAAGAAGCTGAAGCTGGAGTCAGTTGACTATTGTTTATATACACATTCTTATTATCATACTTGCTATTAAACTTATTATCAGAAACAGATATAATGTATTTGCTCATCTTTAGACCGATAACTAGACCAGAAGCTTCATGTCCATCCAAGCCTTACAAACTCCAGTTGCTGCCACTCACCTCAATTATGGAGTAAATACTGTAAACATGTTTCCTTTTAACTAAATTCTATATCACCCAAGCTGCAATTTGCATCATGGGGTCATTTGCTCTCACATTAATTTCTACACATTTCAATAATCAAAACAAACAAACTGTGACCCATTACTGAGCATGTGAGAGCTCTGCACAGGGGGACTCACAAATTCATCTTCAATTTATGAACAAAAGTAATTTGTGAAAATTACACTGCAGCCATTTGTGCATGGGTTGCGTGGAAGCAGAGCCCACTAATCACCTTTGCAAAAAAGGCCCCTGAATGTCTGCAATAACGCATCCTTTAAATTCATTCAGCGCAAATTCTATTACACAGTCTTGGTTCCATTGGTGCTTCTGTAAAGCTGAACTATGCTCCTGCAGTTTTCTGTCCATATCCATAGATGAAAGGGTATCTTCACTGGATAGTTATGATGTTTTCCATTTAACAAACCTAAAACAATGCTTCTGTCAGTATTCAGTGACCACAGACTTTGGCAGGGAATGTTATCAAAAATAATTGTTGTTTTATCTTGTTTCGGATTTTTACAAAGAACAACAAAAGTACCTCCTAAAGGAAAAAAAGCTGTTTTTTTGAACAGATTCTGGTACAACAGAGGGTAGCCAGGAAAAATGGTATGAACTCAGCTGTCCATTGAACCCAAGTTGTAAAAACCTTTAAATAAAAGCACAAAAAAAATCATGACTAAAATACACTGCTACAGAAACTGACAGATTCCAGCCTCCAGATATCATCTCTATATCCAAAGTAAACCATTCAACCTATGAAGAGAAGTGGCAATAGTAAATTTTCTTTATATACACTTATCCCCCCCGAGCCAACTGGGACATCAGAAAGACTAGAAGTAATATGTAATTGATAGTGTAAGTCTTGTGTCCTCAGAACGATATCTATTTGTAAATTAGTATTAAAATGATAAAACTTAGGGAGATGCTATGACTCAATTTTTTCAATATGATTTTTTTTTTTTTTTTAATTTATCCATGTGTCCATCATGCACAATATCTCTGATTTTGACAAACTGTGGGGATTAATGCATGCAAGTCCGGTTATAATTAATATTACATATGTAATGGGGCTATCAGACACAGCTGATCAGAGTTTAATGAAAACCTAGAAACATAATGCATTAGGTGAAAAAAGGAGGAATATTATGGAGATAGTTTTATTCATGTGGGACAATTCGTTCTTGTCTTTTTCCCCAGTTAAATTAACAGTTTAAACCAAAACAAGCACAACTGGGAGTGAACACAGTGTGTGAGATAATAGAGTTTACCTAGACCTTATTGTGTTGTATATATGATTTGATTGGCAACAAGATTAGTTTCAAGAGGTATGAAAAAAAAATTATCTACAACCCGTGCAAGTCTGGCTTATGTGCCTAAAAAACGATTTACACACATAGACCTGAGATCTGAAATATAGATGATCAACTGAGAGCATAACGTACTTAACAGAGAGAGAAAGCTAGAGGGACTGTCTGTGTGTGTTTGTGTCTAGAGTGTATGTAATGTTTGTTATCAAAGGTACAATATAGGCATACGTGTGTGTTGAGTGTGTGGGAGAGTACATATGCCTCCGCCTCACCTATTAACTGTTGTTTCTCTGGTGGCTCTCACCTACTGCACTTATCTTTATGAGCATGTTTGTCCAAGGTTTGGAGGACCAGAACATAATTAAGATGTTGAAACTTAACAGCACGTCTCAGTCTCACTTTATTGATATTTTTGTGTCTTCCTCTCTATTTCTCCCTGTCCAGGAGCATATGGAGTGGTGCTTAAGTGCAGGCATAAGGTAAGAGTGTCATGTATGTGAAAATAATTATGGTTTGCATTATTGTGAAATGAAGCCTTTCTGTCCCGATGCATTCCCACTGGAAGATTGTTGTAATGGGGAATCAAATGCAAATACAGTATGTAGAGAATGAAACAAAACAAATAGAAAGAAGATGTCTTTTATCTTTGTTTCGTTGAGCTTCTGGTTAATTTAAGTACTTTATATGTTAGAAAAACAGAAATGACGTCAATGAAATTTGATACAAAGTAAACGTATAACCAGGTTTCTTCCTTATTGTCACCAGCAGAATTTTAATTGATTGTACTGAAAATGGCGTCAGTAATGGGGTTTTACAGTTATGGCATAGGTCTTGATTTATAGTTGAGTATTGGATTTCACCCATTGATATGACCTCCACAACCATAGAAACGTAAACCATAACCTTCCCAGTACTCAGAGTAAATGCATTTACATTCTTTAATTTACTTTGTGATATGGAGCAAAGGTGAGCAATGCACAGATTTATAGAACTGGAGTTACATACTGGTAACTTAAAAAGTTATTTCTCTGTGTCTTGTTATTAAATAAGAGACGACGACTGTGTAATCACTGTAAAAAAAAAAAAAAAAGCCAACTGCAGTTCTCATTGTCTCCACATTGTATCGATGCCCTAGCCCCAGTGTGTAGTTACATTCTGGAGGAGTCAGACGTCAGCGTAGGCTTGAAGTCTACCGTGCACCTACACAATTAAAGCACTTGTAGCGTGTACAGTCCACGTGTTCACAAATTTTGACGGACATCTGCTCAGTTGTCTCTGCAGACATTACAGACTTTCACAGATGATGAAATTTATGAATGTTTATGGACCTTCAGAAACCACGTGGAAATCATGAATTGGCCACAGTCATGTTGGTATTAAATGAAAAGTCTGGACCACCAAAGTCAATAGGATCTGTCCAAGTATAACCAAGTATATCTATAGAAAATTGCATGGCAGCCTGTCTAGTGGTTGACCAACTGACATGTAGTATAATCTACAGTGTTATCCCTAGAGCTAATATTCAGTCCAATGGTATAGACCAGAAGAACTTCTCATGTGTCCCGGGGGAGGATAGGGACATAGAATCTGAGTGGGTCATGTTCAGAGCCTCGGCTGTGAAGGCAAATGTTTGGATCTCCGGTCAGAAGGTCGTAGGTGCCTCTCATGGCAGCAACCAGAGAACCTGTTGGTGTACACCAGCAGTGAGAGATGCCAGCAAGCTGCAGAGGGAGGCCTTTTGGGCACGGTTCGCCAATGGGTCTCCTGTAACAGCAGAGGGGTACCAGAGGCAGAAGGGCTGTGGCTCTGGTGGTTGCAGACACAAAAACCCAGATGCGGGAGGAGTTTGGAAAGGCTTTGGATTGGCCTTGAGAAATTTCTGGCAAACCATCAGACAAGGCAGGAAGGGAAAGCGAAGCTTGAGCCAGGCTTTGTTCAGCTGGGGAGAAGTGCTAGCTCTGACTGGTGATAATGTCAGGCAGTGGAAGGAACACTTTAATGAACCCCTGAACCAGGCCAGGATGTCCTCTGAAGGGGAGGCAGAGAAATAAGTGAGGGGAAGCCTCACTCATATCTCTGTGTTGAGGTGGTTGCTGAGGTGGTCAAAAATATTCTTACCAGGGCAAATCTCATCCACTTCAGGCCCTTGACATTGTTCGGCTGTTTTGGCTGACATGCCTCTTCAGTTTCGCATGGAAGTTAGGGACAGCGACTGTCGACTAGCAGATGGGGTGGTGATCAAACACGTTGGCAGTTGGTCTTTGCCTCCACCCTTGTCATTGATTCTGACTGTGATTTTCATGGACAGAATCTTAAAACACGACAAGAGTGAGAAGTGTGTCTGGACTGGGGACTTCAGAATTGCCTCACTGCTTTTTCCAGATGACGTCGTTCTGTTGGCTCCATCGTTGTCTTCTAGCATACACTGCGACGGTTCTCTGCCAGAAAAGGGTGGATTGCTCCCTTTGGGTGGGGAGCAAATTCTTGCTTCAAGTGTAGGAGTTCAAGTATCTTGGGGTGTTGCTCACAAGTGAGGTTAAAATGGAGTGTGAGACAGATTGGTGCAGCATCAGCATATGCAGTCATTGTATCACACCATTATAGTTAAGAGGGAGCTGAAATCGAAGGCAAAACAATTAACCTGTCAGTCTACATTCCAGCCTCATCTATGGTCATGAACTTTGGTTAGTAAACAAGAGAATGGGATTGTGAACACAAAGAACTGAAATAGGTTTCTTCCATGCTTCCTGGAAGCCTTCCATTGGGTTTTTTCTGGACACGTCCAAATGGAAGGAGGCCCTGGGTTAGGCCCAGAATATGGTGGAGATACTGCATATCTCATCTGACCTAGGAATACGTTGGGATCCCCAAGGAAGAACTTGCTGGGAGGTGGACATCTGAGCCTCCTGCCACCACAACCAAACTGTGGATAAGTGGTAGAAAATGGATGGATGGATGGATGGATGGATGGATGGGTGGATGGATGGATGGATGGATGGGTGGATGGGTGGATGGATGGATGGATGGATGGACTGGTGGATGGATGGGTGTATGGATGAGTGGATGGACGGATGGATGGTTGGATGGATGGATGGGTGGATGGATGGGTGGATGGATGGGTGTATGGATGGTTGGTACTGCCCTACTCTCATATTTGTTATTCATGCCACATTGTATGCATGAATCTGAATCGTCACAGAGGAAGACTGTAACAATATGTGAGTTCCAACTGTAGCTCTTCGAAAAAGTTTTTAAATATATGCCATTAATGTACTTGTGCATGAAAGCAAGGCCTGCCGGTGTGACTCATCCGGCGTAGCTACCCGTACTAGACTACATGGTTCCCAGCTCATGTATTGCTTTATCCTGTATCTTCTTCGACTTGCTGTTTCTCTCCCGTGTGTTTCTTAAAATATATGATAAAAAAAACAAAGCCAAAAAAGGCTGATAATCACCAAAATAGCTCTTGTGTACTATATTTCTGACTTCAAATTACAAACTCTCAACTTTTAAACTAGACAGTGTAACTTTTGCTAATCAGTAGCCACTGTAAAAAAACAAGTGACAATAGTGGGATAATGATGGATACTAAAATATAATGTAACAAAAGCAAAAGTAGAGTAATTATATGAAGTTTACAAACATTAACCACAATAAGCTTTGCCTGTCATATCAAACTAGAGCAGTCACTTTTTTCAAAGGGTGACGTTTGAATGATAGGAAACAGGAATATTTCTAATGCAGCCCATGTAGCATAAACCTCAAAATTAGCGCTTGAATTAATGTTGCACTTTTCATTTGTACTAACTTCACTACTTCACTACAGTGTCATGCTAGTGCTACTGTGAGGTCATTTTATTTTTAAAATTCTAGCAAACGAGCTACCTTTGATGATTTTTCACCTATGGATATCGATTAAGAAATAGTTCCACAAATTACTTCAACTGGTTTGTTGTCTTGAGTTCAACACAGCTCTCTAGATTTTTGTTTTCCATTAGAAAGGGCAGTAGCCTACTGGGCATGCAGGTCAGAGTGAAAGTGTATTTTACTGGAGAACAAGACATGACTGATTGGGTTAAAGACTTTGTTTTTAAACAATTTTGAGCAAATTATCACATACTGAAAACTTAAAAATGTCTGCATGTTTGAAGAGTGAATTTTGAACCATTTGAACAGACCTTTAACCGATAAAATGAGGCTGTAGAGACTGAGTGTATTGAAGTGAGCAAAGGTGCATTTTATTGCTCATGAATTCCTTGTGAAAAAAAAAAATCTGCAATTTCATCTTCAAAAGTTGCATAGTCACAATTTATGGTAACTTTCCACTTTTCTTAATTATAAATAAATTATAACTGTAATTATTTAAACTGGAATGCATCAGTGCATAAGGATCACTTCAATGTGATTTTGTAATTTCAGTTATTCTAAATACTGCTGGCTAGTTTTATCTATCATAAGCAACATAATTTATTTGCTGGTTAGATTTTGATTTAATAATCTGAATCTGGAAAGTAACTTGTAACCATAGCTGTCAGATACATACAGTGAGTAAAAAGTACAATATTTGCCTCTGAAATACAGTGGAATACAAGTATAAAGTAGCAGAAAAGGAAGAAAAACATACATGTACCTCGAAATTAATTTCAGTCGTTTACTTATGTACTTTCTAACACTGATAATGATTTATCAGAAATTAAAATTTTTCTGTTTGTTAGAATTGACTCCCAAAATCTAATCCTGCTTTCTACAGTCCATGTTGAAATTATTGGTACCCCAGAATTTTGAGTACAGAATTTAGAATATCTTCAGAAAAAATGCAAATTAACCAATTTTGTAAAATCTAAATATTTAATAAGATTTGCAAGGCTACTGAAAAAAAAATTAAAATAAAAAATACAAACACAAAACGAAAGGTTTAGGGGTATGGGTTTTTTTTGGTGAGGAACTTTGGAGATTTAAGCCTGGACTGTATATGAAAAGTGTATATGAAAGTGACACTAGTTTCAACAAGTGGGACAAAATCCCCATGTGTATGCTTGTAGAGATATTCACCTTGTGCTTGCTAATTGCAAACATACAAGACCAATGGATAGTCATAAGGGATGATGTTAGGGAAGTATAACTTTTATTCAGGAGCCTTTTAATTTACATGGTTATTTATCTAGCACTTTTAATGATCTGGCCCAAAGTAGCACCAATTCAATTAAAAGCCTTCTTCAATGCACACACCGTCTGCTCCTTTGAAATTCTGCAGTATGTGCAGCAGCTTATCAGGCCACAATGTTTTTAGTGTTGAGTATCCCTGGCAAAGAGGTTGAGACCAGGACGTGGTAGAATGAATGGAGATATCAGTTTGTTTTGAGTGTTGGGTTATCCATTTTGCTTTTCATTCAGATTTTTGAACATAATGAAGCCTTTCTCCAGACTGTCTTTAGACATTAGCGGTAATGTTTCGGTGAGCAGGAAAAATACATTTAGAAAGCTACAAAAAGTAAAGGGTTTTAAGTACAATACTGAATACACTGAAAAACCATCTCAGTGTCTTGGCACTGTTCTGACTGAAACACCGAACTTGTGTCATGGCTTGGTAAGACAAGTATGGATTTTCGCAACTATTATTAGCACCTGTATTCAGGCCTTCATTAATAAAGTAACATTAACTAAGAGTTAAGTTTCAGTGACAATAGCAGTTATTGCAAAGGTGACCCACCAACAATCATCCTTTTTTCATAATTTATCATAGGATTGGGTACGACTCAGTTTATATATGAAATTAAATAATCCAATTCATGCTTGAGGAAATCATTAAGTAAATTAGGACAGACAGGAGATGAAAAATAATCTGTTCAGGAACTGTGTGTACTTTTAAGTATTTTGATATTTTCATTTAAACCCATCAAAGAAAGGTAAAAAATATCAGGGGCCTTTATAGCTCAAGATCCCAAAAAACTGAATTTACCAGCAATGACAGTATACCCAGAGTGACACAAATCCTAAATAATCACAATATAATTTATTGCAGATAGATATTAGATAAAGTGTTATTCAAGAACCATGCCACAAATGTACATTTTTTTGGACAATATTTTGAATTAATTTAATACAAAGTGGACCCCTCACAGAGTTTTCTTTATTCAACTTAGTTTAAAAAGCAAAGTTGGAACTTGTCATTGAAGGCAATTTTATGTGCTCTTCGACAAGTGGAAACTGAGGAGTCTCGACAGCTACAAAAAAGAGCTATTTGCACATTTAGTCCCGCAGATAAAAAAAAGGAATGGAATCATTTATCTTGTCTCAGTATAACAACTAGCATTGTCATTCCATGAAGCCAGTGGCACTGCTTTCTTGTACCAGACAACATCTTTAAAAATTGATGCAACTGACATACATTCAGAATTGTTACAAATGGTTGTTTAGTTCTAAGAAAATAAAAGAGAATATATTTATCATTATGCAGGAATTGGTGTGCTAAAGGACATTTAAAAGGTGTTTAGACAACCCTGTCTAATATACTGCTTATGTACTAATTTGTTTCACCATTTATGTTTTTTAGGGGAAACATAATTGCTGTCTGTTTTACAATTACCAGCAACATTTTCAAGTGCACCACAAACAAGATGTAGGGAGGTGTTCAGGATGTATGGGGGGCATAAACATGTATGATGAGGGTTGAGGTTGTTGGGTACTGTCCCGTTGCAGTCGCTTTCTTACAATCTTTACTGCTTTCAGGCTGGAAATGTATGTAAATAGCGATGTCACATTGTAGCATAACCATGGTTTCAATCCAGTTTAATTCTTCCAACATCTTTGGCAAAAACCCTGGGAGTTTTTGATGTGGTTTGGAGTGTTACCAACCAAAGGAGCGAGGATGGCGACTAGGTGTCCGGCAATGTTGAGGGTAACCAAGTTGAACCTGGGTCTGAGTGGAGCTCCCTCCTTTTGTACCATGGGGAGTCCACAAATTCAAGGGGTGGCTTCCTTGGAATAAAAGGGGGTAATACAGTAGTCAGTCAATGGCTCTGTCCTTTTCCAGGTGTTGTAGGCAGGTTATTACCTTCCTCTTGGTGGGATCTCACCTTCGTGTCTTATACGTGGTAGTGTCGCTGAATAGATTCGTCACCTTGGCACGGTAATCAGCTGTGTTTAGCACCACTGCGTAACCTGATGGTGATGTTCCAGTCTTTTTGTAGCGATGCCGGTGCCTTCTTTTCTTGGATGGGGAGATCAGAAGGCAGTGCTTTCGTGATGGTGGCTGATAACTTCAACCCGAGTTGTTTCTCCTCAGTGTCTGCCAAAATGTTGTATTTAATGGCTGATTCTGTGGCCATGATGAGGTCTACACCTGGTATCTGTTCTAGGGTTACTGCAAAGTCCAGTCCCTTGACTAAGATATCCTTTTCCAGTAGGGTGAGCCCTCTGTCAGAGAGTTCTTACTTTTTATGAATGTCCTTTTTTCTCTAGGTCAGTTCTTTGATTTCGTGGGAATTTCTAAATCACGACTGTTATGGTTGGAATCTGCATGTCTGTCATTCCTTGCCCTTGGTGTGTTGTGCTGACTGTGCCTTTTCAACAAACTTGGAGATTTCCCCCAGGACTTCACAGCGTAGATGTGGTGTCAGCTCCTCAAGCACCAGGTAAACCTTTACTTTAAGGGCATTGATCATGAAAAGACTGAACATGATAAACTGGCCTTCTTGGACTGTGTGGTGTTCATTGAAGATGACCGAAGCCTTGACATCAAAGTATACAGAAACCCCACTCACGCAGATCAATATTTATTCTTTGTCACCCACTGGAACACAAGCTGGGGGTTATCGCATCCCTCCGTTGGGATCAGAATGTGCCCACGAAGTCACCCAAACCGGGCCTTTGTCAAGACCCGAAAAAGATGCAGAAAGTACAGAGAAGACAATAACGATAACTGATCAACAACGTAATTGCTGGTTTGAAGGAGTAATGAAAGACACCGACTACGTCAAACTGGAGTAACATCAAAGACTCACGTGTGACCTCGACGACTCCCAATGTGTTAACCTTGTCTACAGGAAAAAAAAACAAAGGACTTTCACTTCTGAATTTTTGGTCACCAGAAATGACTCCTCCAACTCTGCAGCTCTGTAATCGGAGGCAACTCAGATTGTGTATCATTTTTGATCAACTCAGTTCTTCCCTCTTTTTGATTACGGTGACTGAACAGCAAGAGAACAATGTTTGTGAGAGACTTCAGCAAGTAAATAGACCTGGAACTGGGAGAAAAAAAAGCAGTTGTTTTTCTTTTTTGTTTTGCAAGAGCATGTGAAATACATTGTCGGGAACATTTTGCTGAAACATTCATTTTGCGGCTTGGCAGATGTGTTGAGTAAGACAGTATATTGTGTTTTTTGGAATCTTGGTTGGAAATTTAGAGGAGACAAGGTTAGTTTGGGCCCTGGAGTTCCAGGCCCAGTCTGTCCAGTCGTCCCAATTTATTCATTGGCCAGTTATTCGTATCAATAACAATGATTTGCCCCTTTGTATTAAAAACTTTTAACAAATTAAAACATATTAAACAGCAAGAATAATCTTATATACTTTTATTTATACATTTTACACATATACTGTACATATACAAAAAATAGAATTCTCCCTTATGGATCACTTGTGGAAATACTTTCATCCAACTGAGCTACATGAGCCACAGTGTGCTAAGTTCATCAAACTGTTCCATAGTTAAAGATTCATCAGTGTGGATAAGGCAACATATCCTGCTCTGATTTTTAGTCTAACTTGATATCATCCCTTCTGCCAGCACATTTATGAAAATAAAATATTTGTGAAAAACACCTAACTCCACACATGGAGCAAGAGAGGACTACTGTAGGTGGAGTGACAGTCACAGCAGAGTCAAGAGGAGAGGAGTGCGTACAGTGAGAGATGGAAAGACATTTTTAAATGTTTAATGCTGCTACTGTTCTAATGTGTTTCTTAAAGAGGGGTAACATTAAAAAAGAGAAAATCTTATTTTGAATTTTTGGTCATCATTATTGTTTCTGGCACTCAATTTTGTATGAAAATTAAATATGCATAGAATTGAGTTCACGTGCTTGATAGCAAACAAATCTAGGTTATTGCTGATTACATTGCATGATAGATGAAGGGGGACTCAAACCAAACTTCAGTGAAACCAGCATGGGTATGTGTCTCTGAATTAAAAACAGGTTTATTCATTACTCTGTGTGCTGGGTATTTGTCCTGTGGTCCCTTTTCCCGTACGTTCCATTCATGCATGTTTCTTTCATTTTAGACACTAATTTTGTCCCCTGAAAACCAAGCTCTTTCAAAGCTACGCTTCATTAAAATTTTAAAAGAGCCATAAATTATATACATTGAGTGAAATTCTAAATATGCAAATGCTTGCAATCTGGAGGCATGAACAAAATGACATAGTAAGCAGAACATGATGGTTAGAGAGGAAGTTGCAGCCCAGAAAGAGGCACTTTAAAGCTAAACTAAAGCTCAATTTGCATTATCTCAAAAATACAGAAATAAAACACAGAATGCAATTGACGGTGACTGTGGAAATTGCTTGTCACATTCCCCTTGTCTTGTCTTCTAAAGATGTCTCTCTGTTGGGTTGGGAACACTTAAGTGTTTGTGCTCTGCCTAAGGTCTGTTAGCAACAGTTAAGGGCTGCATTTGTTAGAGAAACATTTCTCCCTCAACACAAGGACCACACATTTATTACACGCACATTTGTACTTGCTGTATTATTGTCAGAATTATCATTTGGACAGTGGGGAATCAGAATCTTTTCATGTGTGAATGTTTGCAGAGTTAACCATGGCTAACTGCACAGATGACTAATCTGTCTAAACACAGAGCATGGTGGTTGCAAGGTCATTGGGTAGCATGGAGTCTTTTGTGTCCAGCAGGTTAAGCTTTCCTGAAATCGTCATGAAAATATGACAGTTTTGGTAAACTATTGAGCTTGCTGTTTGGTATTTGTTGGGTATAGCTAATACATGTTATTTTAGAGAGAGAGAGAGAGACAGAGAGTGAGACAGAGCAAGTGAGAAAGACAGCTGAGAGACTGAGCAGGCGAGACAGAAGCTTCTAGTTATTGATTAGGATTTCTATTCTGTCTCCAGGAGATTCGTCACATTGTTCAACTACTGCAGGAAAAATGAAAGCAAAGAGGATGGGAAATGGAGCCAACAAGTAGCGCTACTGAAATCGTTTTAAAATATGGCAAATCTAAATAACATATGAAAACATAACTTAAAAAATCTGGAGCACTAAGCGTATTTACTTTTATATTCAACAACCTGTATAATATATTCCTATTTGGACAGATCTGTTAGAGAGTTCAGTAACCTTTAATTGAGCTTTCTCTACTGTCAAGTAAAAATAAAAAGAAGCTCTCTTTTGATTTGAAGAAAACAATTAAACTATTTTGATCGAACCCTCCAACCAGGAGATGCGTTAAATCACCATCAAAATAAACTTTTAAAATGGTTAAAGCAGGAATTCTGGTAATATTGTCTGCATTTACCTTTAAATTACAGTGGGTGATTCTTACAGTGACTGTTGGCAACATTTATCTTTCCTTTATGAGAATCATCTCATTCAGTTCATTAATCTCTACTGCCATTGAAGGCAGCAGGACAGATATGTTGATAAATCTGCATGCTACTAATTACATGTGTATAATCCTTTGTACCAGATGCAATCAATATAATGAATGACCTTTTGTTTGTGTGTGCGTGTGCAAAAAAGACAAATTTCCTGCAGTAACGGGACAATAAAGTTCTATTCTGTTCTATACCCAACCTCCGCTTTTTTTTTTTTTATCTTTGGTTGTGCGCCATGTTTGTTTGTGTTTACTTCTACTTTTGTATGAAAAAATGTCAAAATATTTTGGTAATGATCTAATGATAAAGCCCTGAGGGCTATTTCACAAAAGAAGAATTATTTAATATATAGTTATATAAGGAAAAATGTAAGGTTTGACAGGATCAGGATGAGTAGGTGTAAGTAATTCTGAAACATGCGCGCTCGCAGCTTTCTTCAAAAGACTTCATGGGTCGATCACAAATTCACTGATGCTGAAACAGACAAGTCATACGTCACAGCAAGTATATCACTTTAATTTTTCACGAGTCCTCAATTCTTCTGTCAGTGAGAGAAATTCTGTATTAACAGAAATTCATACAGATATTTCTTGAGTAGCTGGACACGGGTACGACTGTTTATGTGTGCAAATGACAAGTAACGCCTAGAAGGCTAATTATGACAGATTCAGACAAGATCTGTGGTTAGTAAATTTATATTTTTAGGCTACTTACGAATTCATTTGGTCTCCATTGTCTCCCACGCCTTTTCTTCCTCTTTTATAACAGTGGCAGCGTTTCCTTTCTTGCAAATAATATGCATCCCTTCCTTGTAACTGTCCATCAAAACAAGGCATTACTTTGCAATAGTTTAAAACAAATCAATGACAGAAACACAGTTTTTGCATTTAATTTAAACCAATTACTCATGTTTCACTATAACAAAATCCCGGGGTATATTGAAAAAATATGAAATTGCCAAATGGTGATGCATTGGTGGGTGTCACCCTAGGTTTTTGTGGGTTGATTGACAATATCAGCTATATATTAATATGCCATTAATTTATCATTCATATTAGTTAACCACTTGCTATACAAGCTGTGTAGCGTTAGTTAGGTTTGTTTACTTGTGGAAACAGTTCCAGAGGAAGAGTCATGCTTTTAACCCATAGTGCCATAATAGCTGGCTGAAATTGATGAAGATGGTAAAAATGTGATGATCTAATTAAAACCCAGCCATAACACAAACAGGTTAACCAAGCCTGGCTGTTAGCCTGGTCCAGACCTGGTCCAGACCAGGCTAACAGAATAGCTTCACAGAATAAATCTCCTTGGTAACCTACCATGCCACTGCGTTCATGAAACTCAGTGGTGACTAAATTCAGCCAGGATATCTGAAAAACCCCAGGTTAAAACGCTATCTATGTTTCGTGAAACAGCCTTCTGCCACTCTTAGTTTTGTTGCTGCAACTGTTTTCAACACGAAATGTACTGTGGGCAAAAACCAAAACAATCTTTTCATCCATATCACATATAAACCTAAGGGAGTAGCATTTCTGATGATTTAATCAATGCAGCAACAGCATTTTTTATTCATAATTTTTCCATCCCATTGTCTTTTAATTTTACTGGACCACATATCACGTTCTCAGCATCGTTCTCTGTTTCATAAAAATTTTGATACCAGCCGTCAAAGTGTGGTTTTGTTAAACCGAGTGTCCTTTCCATCGCTCGACGTTACCATGGAGTGACATGTGATACATTTCCGACTTATATAACAGTGTAGGGGATTCATTTTCACATGTAGAGACAGAGACTCAGACCATGGCAATAAAACCTTTTTAGCTTTGCTGCAAGAGAGTCAGTTATTTTTACTTTTCTCAGTTGGAGGCAGGGCAAAAGAGAAAAAGAGAGAGAAGCAACGTGTGAGTGTGTGCGCGATGGAGAGGAGGAGATGCAGAGGGAGGTTTTGAAGACAGAGACTATGTTGATGGTAAATGGGTCACCCTCTTAGGAGTCTACGGCAGACCAGTGCATGGTCGAGGGAATCATGGGAAGGGAAGGCTGGAGATTGTGAGCACCGGGCTAAAACCCAGCCAGGTGACTGAGTAGAGGCCGACTCTACGACAAAGAAATGAAAAGCTTTTTAGATGTGTGTTCCTGTATGAATTATGTATACTTTCCAGTACAGTATGTGTTTGATGGAACATTTAATTAGTCAAGCGAATGTGCGCCAGCGTTTGTGCAATGTTCCGCCACTTTATGCAAGTGTTGTATTAGCGTACGTGGGTGTGTGTATGGAGGCCTATGTGTTATCTTGAATTTGTGTTTTGGGAGCGACAATAGCTCAGCCTACACGCTAGCCAGTGTTTCGTGGTGCCTATACAGTATTTATGTGCAGTATTGTAGTGATGATATGACTTATTAATTAATTACCGTTAGCTGATCAACAAAAAAATTCACCAGTGACTCTCTGATAATTGATTAAATTGTTTGATCAGCTTGTCAAGTTAAAATCATCAATTCTTTGTTACAGACTCTAACATGGGGTGTTGTTCACTTTTCTTGGCTTTAAGTCTGTTGGTAAGCAATGTTATGTAATTTGAAGACATCACCTTGGACAGTGATTACTTTTGATAGCCAAGTTTATATACTGCATGATTATCAAAAAATAATTGACAGACGATAGTGAGACGATAAAATATTCTGATTGCTTCTGTTTTAAATGAGGTTTTGACACAATTTCAGATAGAAATTTTTTTTATCTTGACTACATTTTTGAAAAACAAAAGTTCATTGGTGTGGTTGGGAGCAGGCAATGTGGATAAAGTCCTTCGTCCTTGTTCATTTCATTTCCATCCCTATGTATCAGTATCAATAAAAACTGTCATATACTGTAGTATATGATATAGTAACATTTCTGGTAAGTGGACCTTAAAATTGTTTTGTTATATTAATAAATTGTCAGTGGATAAAAAAGCCAAATGGTAAATAACCCATTATGTCAAATCCAGTGAATTAAATCAAAAAAACTTCATCACCCCTGAAGCAAAAAAATTCAGTTACATTCAATATTGCCAGATTTATATCTATTTATATCTATTTACATCTATCTGTGTTTGTATCCTCCACCTCTTGTTAGTGTCCATGGCTTGGACACTACTTTCTGCAAACACGCTCACAATGCAAAGCTGGGCATTTTACAAGTGTGAAGATTACAGTTGCGTGACTCTCCAGCCTGCAGCTATCACAAAAAATGATGCATGTTTGCAACAGAAAATGCATGAACTGGTTGTTCTGTAAGCTGAATCCCTGTTGTGTGATTGAGAGAAACAGTATGGACCAGAATGGACACATATTGATGATTTTATCATATAATGTATTTTTTTCTTTTAATCCCAAATATACTGCATGTCCAGCATTTCAGCAGTAAGTTTTACAAGCAAGTTTTGTACATTTACACATGCATACACATGCGTACACATACTGCACATGCATAAAGATGCATATGCACACATTTTGGAATAAGGTTACAAAAAAAGATAACAATAAAGACCTATATATAACCAAAAAAGACAAAAGAAAAATAATTAAATGCATTAATAAATAAGAGGACCAAAAGAAAATAGATACATAATAAAACTTGGGAGAGGGGCTTTTTAGGGTGAGACTAAGCATGAGTAAAAGACAGGACCATGAGTAAAAGAAAGGTTGAGAACTACTGAACATGTTGTTTCATTATTATATAGAAACATGCAAGGAAATAGGAGGAAAAAAAAGAGGAACCTCAGAAAAAATATGCGTCCCTATAAAGACTCCCATTAATGGGACCATCACTAAATAATTCCCACGTTTCCCATTTAACACAATAACGATGACCTCTATTTAATATATTGATAAATAAAGCATAAGTGGGCAACTGAAAAAAACTGCAGCAACATCAGCATTACTATGTCACAGTATATATGATGGTCTGTTATTTGCATTCATTATGCCATTTATGGCTAATGTCCCCGTGGAACAAAAAAGTGAGACATTCAGGCTTTCTTCTTTTGCGTAATGTGAAAATGAGGACCTGCTCATGACATCAGCAGAAAATTAGCAAGCCCCACGCTATTTTTAAGCATTGCTGACTTAACAGTGGCCCAAAAGGTAAATCAGTGGAGGTCAGACGGACCACACATGAGCACAAGCATCTTGAGCAACATTGTAATGTGCTGCCACAGAGCTTGTCACATGTATAGCATGGGTGTTGGTATGTGTGTTTGTTATTCAGATAAAGTTCCCTTACAATGGAAACGCTCTCAGGACTCAGTGCTACTAGAGCTGTAAATGCATGTTGTTTAATTTTATCGGTGTCTTGCGAAAATTGCTAAACATACAACTTTGTGTAACAAAAAAAAAAACAAAAACAAAACAGTGTTCAGTCAAACAATTGGCCTGTGTAAGTGAGAGCGTTGCCAGTGGCGTGCAGCTCCTCATTGTGTGGCCTCTTCTTGACACTGAGGCCACCGCTGTTTTCTCCATAAACAAAAGGACAATAGAAGAACATTAGAGTAGCAGGGGCCAGATGGTCTATATGTCGTAATTCCCTCTGGCCCAGCACCAACACTGAGTTTGCCATCTAATGAAAACAGCAGGCACACAATGCCGTATTAGCAAATATATGCACATTTTCATGAATTAGAAATCAATAAAACTGTCAGGGAAAGACTGCAAATACTCCTTTAGCAGTGTCTTTGTATATATACTTTAGCTCTTAAGCTAGATGTAATTTCAGTGAGAAATTCCCAGCTTGTGGCAGTAACTTAAACATGGACTAAAGCAATAAAGTAATTCTTGCAGGTGATATAAGAAAAGAGCAACAAAGATTTTAAACAGTTATAAATATTCAAAGGATGTACAAAATGGCTTTAGCTGCTGCTGTAACAAAATATGCCAGACATTAGATTTATAGTGAAAAACGTGATGTTACATGCCTGCTGTGTATGTAGCAGAGGAGACTGTGCACACCTGTCAGTAGTGGCCTATCTTGTAGCTGTAAGTGATTTTATTTTCTCTGAAAAATCATAACAATGGGTTGTATTTTTCACCAAAACCCCCCAGTCCCCAATCCCCTGCTCGCAAGCTTCTGCACTGTTCATTAAGAAGCACAGAGTAATCTTACCTTAACCCAGATATTTGTTCCTCACCAGTTTCTTGTCCAAAAAAAAAAACCCCAAAACCATCCACAACATCAAAGCCCAGGGCTTTGACCAGGCTGTTCCATGTAACTCATTAGTAATTATGTGTACTCTGAGACATGGCATTAAAATGTTGATTTTTACTATTTGCTGTAGCTTCTCATTAGGGTTGAAAACAGTCCAATTGGGTAATAATTTAAGCCCTCAAAAACCATTAAAATCACATTTCCATCAAAGGAATCTCATGGTATATGGCCTGATATTTCTTTTTTCACATATATATATATATATATATATATATATATATATATATATATATATATATATATATATATTCCAGCATGGATGTAGCCAGTAGAAATAAATCCAATAAATCCTGGTAAAGAGTATGTGAGGACATGTGTGATTATTCTCTGTGCCCGGTTTTTCTCTCTTTTGAAGACCAAAACAATTATCATCTTGACCTGTGTTTAATCCTTCTAAAAGACTCCAGCAAATTTCACCAAACAAGCATTTTCCCTGTGCACAATTACACAATATGATCAGAAACAAAGCGCACTATTTTTATTGTTTTCCAGTTAAACTGCGGAATATTCGATGCCTAAACTGTAGCGTTCCAGCTCGGCAACTCGGGCATCGGTCTGACACACGTGTAGAGGAGCTGGCAGGAAATCAATTTAAATATCCCCACCGCTTCTCTTATTTCTCCTGTGCACCTTTGGTTCCGCAAATACCTTCGACGTCTTACTTCTTCTCTGATTGTAATGTTCCGTGTACCTCTGTGCCCACCTGTCTACGTGCCTGCGAAAGAACAATCACGTCCTGTCGTGTCTTTACAGGAAACCAACGAGCTGGTGGCCATTAAGAAGTTCAAAGACAGCGAAGGTTAGTGAAGGCTCCGGGGAGGGAGGAGTGGAGGGAGAGAAAAAAGAGGAAGAGACGAAAAGCTGTATCACTGCTGTCTCTTTCATTTCCGCAACAGAAAATGAGGAGGTCAAAGAGACGACGCTCCGGGAGCTGAAGATGCTCCGGACACTGAAGCAGGACAACATTGTGGAGTTGAAGGAGGCTTTTCGGAGGAGGGGGAAACTCTACCTTGTCTTCGAATATGTCGAGAGGGTCAGCTTAACGCCACTGTCATTTTTGATTTCTCACACCAATTCTTACATCACATGTCTCTGTATCTACTCTAAGTTTCAGGATGTTGAGACTGCTCAGTTGAACATAAAAAAAAAAAAGTGTCTCCATGGTAACATATGAACTATGCTGTCAGTGAATAATGGTATTCCCCACTGTGTTGCCAGGGTATCCAGCCAAGTGTTTTTATTTCATGACACTTTCATTTTCATCCTGTAACCTAGTCGTTTTTGCATGGTCTCCCTTCTTGCTCCCCTGTGAGAGTGGAAAAAAACAAAACAGAAAAACAACAAAAAAAAAACAAAAAAAAAAAAAACAAGGGACAGGAAACTCCAGTGTAAGAAATAGCTAGAAGATGCTTGATTAAATGTCCACAACGTTCCTATGTCACCATGCCAAGCAGTTGCAGCTGCATGCGAAGCACCCTCGCCCTCACCAGAGGTAGATTTTCTTATTCGTTTTGCAGAACATGCTGGAGCTATTGGAGGAACTGCCCAACGGTGCGCCGCCTGATAAAGTCCGCAGCTACATCTACCAGCTCATCAAAGCCATCAACTGGTGTCACAAAAACGAGATAGTGCACAGAGGTGAGACGTTCATCTTTACGTCTGTATTTATGTATCCACTGCAAAAATAATAATGTTTCTCGGTCTGGTGTTGAGTTGTAAGATCACATTTTTCGATCTTCATTATGTCAGATTTTATTATTTGATGATGAGAAATCCTTTTTTTTATTATTACAGTATTTTAATTACTATAAAATGCAGATATATTACTCAAACATGCCCATAGGTCTAATGTAGGACACTGGTATCATGTCCACAGTATCATTTCTGGGAATTTCAGGGTTTGTATTAACTGCTCCTCCCTTATCGACAATAAACTGGCAGCATTGTCGGGCTCATTTAGAAGTTGATTACAATATTTTTTGACTTAGAATAGAATTAAATTTCACAACCTATAGTCCAACAAATGTAACCCAAAGTATTTCCCTCCCCCCAGATATTTTTTGTTTTTTTTCTTCCTTTCGTATTGTGGAGAAGGCTTTGAAACAGCATCCAGACTTTCATGTAGGAAAATCAATCTGATCGTTTTGATTTTCAGAGAACAGGCTCAAACAGAATTTTAACTAAAAACAACTCTCTTACAAAGTCAGTCTCTAACCACATTTATATACTGCCGGTCACAAAAAACCTGCAGATGAAAGCCTGTTTTTATGCTATATTTCATAGTGACTCATCTGAAACACATTGTTAACAGCCTTTTTCTGCGTCTCTCCTCCAGACATCAAACCTGAGAACCTCCTCATCAGCTCTGAGGATGTTCTCAAACTCTGTGACTTTGGTGAGTCTTTGGTCTTGAGTTCTTTACAGCAGCCATATTGTCACACTGAGTTGTTGAGATTTACACGTGCAGTGCAGTAAAACCCATACAGTCTCTGCGCATTTCCCCTCGTCAAATAAAGGTAATTGCCTGATATTTAAGGCTTTTGCTCGACAGACTGAATCAGCTTTTACTAGAGATTTATTAGACATCCTTCTGTACGAGTAGATTGCGATGTTGCAAAATATCTGCGATTTTTGCAGTTAAATCTGTGATTTCATTTCTGGCCGGTTGGTTTCCTGGGCTCAGTTCACTGTGAGCAAAGTGGCATTAATTTGTCACCTTGTAACATCAATTCTGCCACTGGGAAGGAGCCAACCTTCTCTATAAAATGTACTATGGTGGTTGTTACCACAATTAATCTGCCAAGGGTATATTTCAAGAAAGTGATGTTAATGTCAGTTTTGCCCTGTGAAATCCTAATAAATTGTATTATTGCATCGATACAGCCTAGTTGTGTCATTTTAAAGTTCCCCAGGTGTGTCTTCTACATTTGGATGGGTCTTTGCAAAATCACACGGCTAATTAGCTTTGCATAATTGGCTAGTGCAGCCCTACTGAGTCAGCTGGGGTGAGATTTGTTTGTTATTCCCCGTTGAAGCTGGCATTCCGTTTGTTGTGATTTTTCATGCTTAAAACGGACTCTCTGCACACCATTTATCTGAAGCACAGTCTCAGCCCGCCTGCAGTGACATAACTAATTTGAGTCTGGTCACATTGGATGATGACCATGTTGCTACTATAGCTGTCCAAACGGTTTGACTGTCGATTGTACTTTATTCTTACTAATTAGCCATTTATACCTTTATGTGAAGGACTGTGGATGTCTTCCTATTATCAGAGAGCGCTGGACGTGTGATGCATACTATCAGGTCTATGTGATTTATCAATCTCCATGTTGCTCTGGCTCAGGTTTTGCTCGTAACCTGTCTGAAGGAACAGATGCCAACTACACTGAGTACGTGGCCACAAGGTGGTACCGCTCACCTGAGCTGCTGCTGGGGTGAGTCTTTGTGTGTGTGTGTGTGTGTGTGTTGGAGACTAAGCCAGAAAGAATGGAGCAAGATAAAGGGTCCTCATTCTCATGCCTGTTACAAAACATTTTCAGTTTGTATTTTCCTTTCTTCTCAGAGAACCGGACGGACAGCTTTTTTGTATAAGATTGTTTCGCCGATCCATCATTTTCTCCCCTGATGCCGTTTCCAATACCTCACTTCAGGATATCAGCCAATGCAGAGTACCTATCCAATACCAGTGCTCCAATTTCCCCAAATTCAACACGCTCATTAGAACCATTTTTTTTAAAGTCACATGAGGCCGTGGATTGCTTTGGCAATAAGAACTTATAAAGCAACACATCATCAAGGACAATATACTAAGGACAATATAAACTAAAATAAGAAATGTCTGAAAACCAGATTTTGACATGGGGAACCTCCACAAGGCAGGGCCGGATAAATAGTGAATAATGCAGGACCCACCTTAGCTGATATTATTCTGTACTGGCGTCAAAAACTTAATGAGACTGCCAAAGCCAATGGAGATGGATGAACCTGGGGCTTGTGGGGCCCAATTGGTAATCCTGCCTCGCCCACCAGCGTGCCAGCTATTAAAAAAAAAAAAAATTTTAAAAACGAGACCGAAGATCCCAAATATGTCAGGCTGAATTTTCTGCAAAATGCTACTAGAATGATTAAGCAGATGCTGAAACGACCCCCATCCCCAAGCTGTTACATAGAATCAGTATTGGTACTAATATTGATCTCATATAGCGGAATAGTGCGTCTCTATTATGAGACTGTGTGTGTTGTTTGACACCCAAAACTTGGCTGCATATACTCTAGATATCAGTATGATATGAGCAGCTGAGGGCAGTGATTTCCTTAACTGGGTTGGACAGACCTCCAGGGGTCCGTGAGGGGATTAGAGGAAGACTTTTTTTTCCTTTCCTAATACGTAACATCCCCTTATCTTCGGTTACCATTATGCTTCCAGCCATATCTAACATGGTCACTGTCTCTTCTCAAACTGTAAAGGAACACTGAATCCTCTATAGCTCATTTGTTTTCAGCTCGACCATAAAACAATGTAAAATATCTTGGTGGGATCTTTAAACGTCTTGTTTTGTCCAACTAACAGTCCCCAATTTACAGGATATCCAATGTCCACTGATATAAAACAGAGAAAGGCAACACATCATCTCACTGGAGAGAGTGGAACCGGAGAATATTCGGTGTTTGAAAAATTACTTTAAACTGATTAATCCATTATCAAAATTGCTGATAGCTGATGGATTTTCTGTGCGGAAACTCTTAGTTGATTAATCAGCTAAGAGTTTTGGCTCTAATAGAATTACACTGGACAAAAAAAATAGATTTCATTAAATGGGGTCTAAAGTGGTTCTAATGCATTTGAAGGGTTGCTGATATGAAAAGGTTCATGACGCCCTGGTTTAATCCTGATGTTCTGTTCTTTAAGAGCTCAAAAAATCTACTTAATATGGTTTTATCTGCTTGATACTTCATGACTTTTTGTAATTTTATGAGAATTGCTTGCAACCATGATACTAAACTGATGGCATGTTTTAAAATCTGCCACTGAAAGTTTGCCACGCAGCACTACTCCTTCCAAATCCCAAAGAAGTCTGGTTGGATTTTGTTTAATATCATTTTTATTCTCCCCAAACATAATTAATATCACTATGTAGGATGATTTATTGTATTTTGTGTCAAATTTTTGGGTTAAAAGGAAATATATACGTATCAATATGTTTTAAAAAAAAAAAACCTTTATTGCATAATGATCAAATGAAATATGACCATAGAGTAATAACAAAGCATTGCAGCTATTTCTGTCATTTGTTGTCTTTGCCAAATGTGCCAGCCCAGTTTGTGGCAGAGGGACGGGTTACTACTGCAAAAGTCTCCTAGTTATTGGGTTTTTAATATAGTCAGAAGAAAAGATAAGGAGAAATTTGCTGTTTTTCTTGATTCTTAATATTACACATCTGGCAGCGGGGGTCTGTGGGACACCAAACAATGACGAAATAAAGTCAGTGTCAACAACACACAAGGGTTAAATGAATTATTGTCCTTTGTGGTAAAAGTCAATCCATCTGATAAGATTTATATTATTATATTTTTATAATTTTATTCCATCTTAATAAGAGCTATAATATTTTTCCATGTGTTGTTGTCCTCAAACTATTTTGTGTCCTTTCTGTGATCACATTTTTCATCCTCATTGCTTAAACTCAGATCACTAGGAAACTGGTGTTACTCCTCGAAAAGGGGGGGGGGGTTGTCACCTGCTACAGACTAAGGACAGGAGCCATCCTATACACCGTGCATTGAGATCAAATTCCCATTTCATGCTGGTTTTTGCTGCTCGTATTGAGTTTGCTCCACCGAATGTCCATTCTAGCTCAGTAGACAGCTGAATGTCATCTAGCTTCACTGCTGTAGCCTGATTTAGTAAATGCCCTGGAACATTTATTGAGACAGCGTTTGAATGCCGCCCACTCAAATACTCTCTCCCTCCAACACCAGTGCTCCTCTGCCTCTCCGCTGCCAGATCTCTCGCCATTTCTCATCGTACTCACTCAGCTCCGTTCCCTCAGAAATGACCGTCTTCCTTACGAGCGCCTCCGTCAGAAATACGGCATCCATTGTTTTTATTTTATTGCACCACCATCACTAATAATGTAAACGCCATCACTGTCAGGCTCATAATTATCTCCTCTTCATTTGGTGAATTAATTTTCATCCCTATTATCCTCATTTTCATTTTCACCAGCACCACATTATCACCCCTTCCATCTAATTAATAAAGACGTCATGTGGCATCATTGACGTTTTTCAAATGAATTGCCCCCCCACCCCCACCCCACTGTCTCAGGGCTCCCTATGGAAAGGCTGTGGACATGTGGTCAGTGGGGTGTATCCTCGGGGAGCTGAGTGACGGACAGCCCTTGTTTCCCGGGGAAAGTGAGATTGACCAGGTTGGTGAGCCCTGAGTTGTGGTGAAACAATTAGCGGATTAAACAGTTAGCAGTTTGGCAACAATATTAGTAAGGTTAAATAGAAGAAGCAATTTCAGTCATAATTTATCGAATAAAAACTTCACATTTATAGCTACATTTGCTGCTTCTCCCCTGTGAGGACTGGCAGCTTTTCTCTATATCTTCATGAAGTGAATCTTCGCTGAGGTTTTTAACAGTTTCGCAGACAGAATAAATTGTTGCATTTCTCTGCATCTAAAAAATAGTCCATTTGAGCCAATTTTTTTTTTTTTTAAACCTATGTGGTAAAATGAAATATAATTTTGAAGGCAACACTTCACAATTTTGTGACTCCCTCTGAGGGAAATATCACAATTACAGTTTTTTGGACTCTGCAAGCTGACAAGAAAGATGTGTCTTTTGTACGCTGATTCTTTTGATCAAAATAAAAAAATATATGATAAAATAAGCAGTCAGAAGATGAGATTCAGGGGCTCTCAAAGTAGTGATCAACATTTGTCCTTATTTTCGTACATTTTATGGACTAAACAAATCCGGTAAGAGTTATTTATATATAGCCCAAAGTCAGGACTCTGTAGAATTTCAAACAACTAAGTAATTGATCTAAAAATTTGGCTAATGGATGAATAAATAGATATGAATAATAATTTGTTTCATCCCTAAACCAAGCCACCATGAGTTTAAATATTTATGTTTCCCATCTTTCGTCTCAGCAATAGTAAAATGTGAAATCAGTGGAAAAAATTTGGAATAGGTCAATGTTTTGGAACACGCGCTCCCCTGATTTCCGTCACTGTCGCCACTATTGTTACCAACACACACTAATTCACACCAGTATGATGTAAAAATGTCAGACTTTTGCAATGGCCTTTTTCATTTTTTATCTGCAGTCCCCAGGCAGGTCGATGTTCTACATTAAAGAAAGAAACAAGTCACTCATGGTGACAAACAAACAGAGCGTTTTAAGCATCCTCCCTCTTCAAGCTTCATTTTCCTCAAAAGCCGAAAGCTGTTTTCAGTGAAAAGATTGCAATAAACCCAGTGTACTCTATCTACCCAGCACAAAGTGGCAGACAAATAAAGTAGTGACCTTCTGGTGAACACGGTGTGGCACATAACAGCTAAACAGACAGATGTTTTCCTCTGGAGCTGGTAGAGACCAAAGCAGAGCTAAAAGGAGAGTGAATATTGGGCTCATTTTCAGCAGGTGGCCAGAGACATGATTTCAAATAAAGGATAATGTAGCTCTGTAACTGCTTGATGTTCAGATAAGTCAGGTTTTGCTAAAATTTTCTCTATATCAAATTTATAATATAATATTATATGATTATATACTGATATATGATGATAATATGTGATCAGTGCTTTTAAGGCTTGTTGTGCTGCCCCCAATTAGCGAAAAACAAAAAAGTATAATAGTTGATAGAAATCCCCTCCAGGCCTATTTAGTAGCTGTTCTGTTACACTTGATCATGTCATATGATCTTCATCAGCAGCCAGAGTTTGCTCAGTTTCAATTTCGATGTTTCTGACAACATAAAAATGGAGATTCAAAGTTACTTCTTGATGTTGGCAACAGCATTTGCCAAACAATCTAACCTCTGAATGTATATGCTTAACTTGACCTTGAGGTGGGATCGTTTTTTCAGCTTTTTTTTACCAGGGTCATGAATGAACTTTGAAGCTCAGATATTGATATCATTCTTACTGACTTTTTTAGAAATGCATATAAATATTGCAAAGATTATTCAAGGAGGGTTTTACACATGGCTTATGTTTTAAAAAAAAATTTTTAATCTCCAGCTCTTCACCATTCAGAAGGTTTTGGGCCCACTCCCTGCAGAACAGATGAAACTCTTCTACAACAACCCTCGATTTCATGGAATTAGGGTAGGAAACATTTACCTTTCGTCCTTTCTGCAGTCGCTTGTGCTTTTTTTTTTCTCCGCTTCGTCTTCTCCTTTCACCTCCTCCACCTCCTCCTCCTCTCCTCCTTTCCTTCTATCTCCAGCTCTGTCTCCTCTCTCTCTCTTTCTCATGGCAGTGTTCCCAGCACCATGACTAAATGGATTGCTGTGACTCATGAGATAGGTGGTTGGTGTGCAGTTCAGCAGCAAGAGAAAATGTCCCAGAAGGCCGAACATGACTTGTGTGTGTGTGTGTGTGAGCACGTGTTAGTTTGTCTGTGTGTGTGTGTGTGCGTTTGATAATTTGATTAGTGTGATCCAGCGATAGATTTCTGTGTGATATGAACTGTGCACTACTTTTTTTTTTTTTTTTTTTACTGGTGCAAACATCCTCTGTATGTTGGAAATCCTAATAGTAATTTTCAATGCACAAAAAAAAGTTAAGCTTAGGTACGAATTTCATCCAGTGTTCATGTGTGTTTGTGTGTGTGTTCAAGTTTCCCTCAGTTACTCATCCTCAGACTTTGGAGAGAAGATACCAAGGCATCCTCAGTGGTTTGATGTTGGATCTGATGAAGGTAAAATACCAAGAAGTACTCAAACTAATCTGTTAACCTTAATCTGTTAATTCCTCTTAATATTTGAGTGGATAAAATGTCACTAAATTGAGTCCTCTCCGCTTGCATGTCTTTTTCCCTTCCAGAACCTGTTGCTGCTGAACCCTACTGAGCGTTTTTTGACAGAGCAGAGCTTGAACCATCCAGCCTTCCAGCCTCTGAGGCAGGCAGAGAGAGAGAGGCCTCCTCCCGCATCTCCCAACCCACCGCGCTCCTCCAAGAGGAAAACGCACCATCACGGAGAGAACACCGTTCCCACGAGGTCAGACCACTTTCGATTTTGTTCTAATGCCTACATTAATTGCTTCTTGACACAAACACAGTGCTTCCTAAGAGAAGATGTCCAATCCAAGGATAGCTTACTTTCAAAAGTGGATTTTTTTTTAGAGGCTGTTTGGGACGGTTCTCAGATCTAGCAGGGTTGAGCTTGTTGAAATAAGAGCCGGGGGAGTTTAATTTCAGTGGGACCAACTTTGAGTGCAGGTTTGGGCAACATTCAGAAAAACAAAGGGAGAGTTTCTATCCAAAAAGATTCGGATTCTAAAAATGAAGCCTAAAACAGTTCATGTGTATTGACGAGTGCTTCCTCATCCATCTGTCCCTCCAGGAGTCACAGTAAGAGCTCGAGCCGACGTTCCAATAGTAAGGAGTGTTCCAGCCTCCCTCGCCACGGGGACCTCCATCACCTCGGCAACGAGAGTTTCCTCAATGGTAACAAACCGACCCCACCAAGTTTAAGTCCCACGCTCCACCCCAAGGGCCAGTACATGTCCCAGACCCTCAATCGCTCTGCCTCATCCTGCAAAGACCTGGCTAACAACAACCTGCCACACCTCCTCAGTCCCAAAGAAGCCAAAGGCAAGACAGAGTTTGACTTCAGCTTGGGACCCTCTCCAAAGCTGCCAGACCAAGGCCACGGGGCAAAGTACGGCCACAGCAAACCCAGCTCCTCCCGCTCGCAGCAGCAGCAGCAGCAGCAGCAGGCCGGCCGCCACACCTTCCTGGAAAGCAAGAATAACACACTGCAGTCCGGAGCAGAGAAACAACATGGCCGACACGCCCACAGCATGGCCGACTCCGCGCACGGATCCATGTCCTCCTCTTCTAAGAGTTCGGCCTCCTATCTCAGCCTGTCCAAGAGCCACAGTGCACTGAGTGATGCCAAATCAGTAGGGAACCTCAGCGATGGTCGGCTCCACCCTGACGACCCAAACGCCAACAACACAGCAGGGGTGGGACCCGGTGCCCGCTTCTTCCCCGCCAGCTGTTTAGACCTCAATGCCCCTTCAGGTCCTCCGGGGCCGCCTGGCAGCCCCTCTGCACGACACAGCGACCGATCCGGGCACAGCCCCGCCTTTCGTAGCAGCGGCAATGTCCGCATGGAGAGCAGCACGCTGGACTCCTCATCCAGACACAAATCCAGACATAAACCTTTGCCACCAGGTAGGATTAAGAGTCAGATTCCTATTCAAGAGTCACCTTCATTGAGACGGAATTTTCGGCAGGAATAGCCAGTTTAAAAGCAGTCCTACAAGATCATCTTTAAGATGTAAATATGTAAATATGTAAATATCCTGCCTTTGCTTTAAAGAAATACAGACACAGCAAACTACATATAGGCTCTAATGTAGTTAGATGGGATGATGGGAAAGATCCCTATGTTTACATCTTCATTGACAAAGTTGCTGTATGATTGCAGAGTTGTTGGTGTTAAAGGAAATATTGTGCACGATTAACATAGAAGTATCTGAAATACAGATGATGGCAGACGTGACACATTCTTCTGTCACTTCATTTGGCACGAAGAGTTTCCCAGTTGTAATTATGAGTTGAATGTTGATGATTATGAATGATGATGTAAAAATGTTGATTTAACAATATTTAGCAACTAACCTCATGTGTTGTCCATTTTTATTATTAGTACAGTAATTATAGAGGCAGATGTTGAACAAATCAGAACTTGGATTATATGTAATGCTGGCGTGTATGGTTGATTAATTGATTAGTCAGTATACAGAGTATTAATTGACCATTTCCATTTTCCAGTTTGTCAGAGCTGTGTATTTGCTGTTTTAATCTTTGATTGTAAATTTAATGTTTTGGGGGTTTTGGGGTGTTGATTGGACAAAAAAAATTTTTGAAGATCTTGGACACATAAAACTTTGGCTTCTTTTTTCTTTTTGGATTCTCTCCTTTTATCGACATAACAATTAATCAAATCTCTCCTCTCTTCTCCAGAGGACGCCGGGGCCCCAGAGCTCTTAGACCCAGGAGGAGCAGGGATGCCCTCCACTCACACTCTGCCTTCCCCACACGAGTCTTATCATTACGGCCTGGGCTACACCTCCCCCTTCTCGTCTCAGCAGCGGCCTCAGCGCCACTCCATGTACGTGAGGAGGGAGCGCCACCGTCCCCACGGGGTCGAGAGTGGGATGGCGGGCTTGCCTGCACCAGGGCAGGTGATACCGACGCGAGCCAGCAGCCTGCAGCTCCTCTCCCCCCAGCTGCAGCACCGGACCACCCTCACAGGACACTCAGTGAGTTCTTCAAGAGAGGACTGCACCGATGACATGACGAGGGTTAGTAACAGACAATCCTGTGGGTGTGGTGGTAGTTAAAGGAAACATTCACCCTTCAAAAAAAATTAAAACACTGTAAATTCCCAGGGATAAAAGGACAAACGGAGAAAATGTTTCTTCTACCACAGCTTGAATTCTGGGTCAGAATGTGTGTTCTTAAAAAAAATTACCAGGTTAATTTAAGCATGGGTCTGAATATATATACAAAGTGCAGGATCCTTTATACTTTTTGTTTTTTAAATCTCTTAAATCATTTATTAAATGGGAAGTTTGGACTTGTGACCTCAGGTCTAAGATCCTGGTCCCAGTACTGAGCTGACAAAGACATTATGGTGGAACAGACTACTAGTCGACGAATTCTACATCGGTTAGTTAGGTTGGTTTAGTCACCCTTGCACAATAAAAAAAGAGAGACACAGGTCAGACTGAAACACATGACAGGTAAAAGACAAACTATTGCTACAGTATCAACACTAACACATAAACAAAGTAATATTCCACAAGGACACTGACGTAGCTCAGGAGCCAGCATAGCCACAAAATGAAAAAGTAAAACTATACAGATACAATTGATTTGTTAATACAAATCTAATCATACAGTTAAAAATGTTGCAAGCAGGAAGGCAGCTGCAGTTATTACTTAATTTGACTTTTCACCAATGCTTTTACTCTATTTCCCCAACAAGAGTAGAGTAGCCTCAAGAGACCTAAATTTAATGCAGCTAGAAGATGTAGAGTTTTTAGAGGGTTTTGGAAAACTTATTATTTCTCCACCAGCACTATCGCTGTAGCTCTTCACCTGCAATGGAACACCACGTCTGAATCAAACAAGTCAATGACATTCTCTTGGAAATGATGTTCTGTTAAATTAAACTGGGAAACTTGGGAAATTACTGTAGAGGCGGATGAGGCAGGTTGATGAATGGATACACAAACACAGAAATAATTGCATCTCCTGAAATGCACTGATGTTCACACATTCAAGATATTAAAGAGTACCGAGGGGTGGATTTTTTCTTTACTATATGCATTCAAATGTATGTGTGCGTGTGTGTGTGTGTGCGCGCGCGCGAGTATGGGTATTTCACAAGATAGTGGATGTGCGCAGGGACCGTCAGTGTCTCACATTATCATTGCCACTGCTTCATGCTGCAACTGTCCGTCTTCTCAACAGAGTGAGCAGTCCCCTAAAGACATGAGCCACCCTTGCGCCCCCATCAAAGACTCTGCGAGGGACAACACTGCTGCTTTTCATACACAGCGCTCTAAAAACGAGGTCCGACCACCTGTAATCCTCCCTCACCTCCAACCAGCTCGGGCGGTAGCTCGTCTGACCGCTGGTTTCCATAGCTTTGTCTGTTTCTACTCAACATTCAGCAGCCTCACTGCATGTTGTTGTTGGTATAAATGTAACCTCACACACACACAAAAAAAAACAACCTAAGATTATTCCAAATGTCTAGTGACGCGAGCCAGTAATGAATGCGATAGCTAACGATAAGCGATGAAGTGAGATCAAACTGGATTATCAATCGCATAGCTGGAGATACTGAGGAACCTCGTTTGATCCTTCGTCCGTGTGTGTGTTGGTGCGTTTGTGTGTCCGCGTGATGTGCGTGTCTCTTAGGTCGGCATGTACCACGACCCGCACGGCGAGGACGGAGGTTCCTCCAAGGAGAACCGGATGATCTTCACCGAGTCCATGCCTCGGAGAGTAGGAAGCTTCTACCGAGGTAAGGGACGGGCATCATCAACAGACAAAGTTTGCATAGTGTGGATTCATACATAGCATCAGGAAAGTGAATTATTTAGACAAGGCAACGCATTATTTTAGGTCCCCGTATTTAGCATTTAGTAGCAGTATATAATCAAAGGGTTTATAAAACACTATAATGTAGATGTAAGCAGATATAAGGACATATTAAGTGTTTTTTAATGTATTGTATTTGTCAAAAACCATAACTTTTTTCTAATAATATATCTCTTATTATATCATAATTGCATATTATATATACACAGTTTTATTTATGATATTTATTATACTGTGTTTTACGATTATCATTCATTAACTGTTTATACAACAGCCTCCACTTATGGTTGCCCACGGGGAGAGTTATAGTTGCTGACAAATACATTAATAAACATTCAAATCTGCCTACAACTACATTATAGTGTGTTTTAAACCATTTATCAAATGTTTATATAATGCTTATGAATGCTAAACAGGGACTCAAAGTAAAGTGTTATAAATTTTTTTTTATAGCATCTTTCAACAACAAGGAAATCTAAATTATTTACCGCAACACAGAATGAGGATATTAGACAAGATATAAAGACACACGTGGATTTTTAAAAAAGCATATGTATATTATAAGTAATATTATTACTTAAAATATATTGGAATATTATAAGTATAAAAATAAAATAGATCATAAGAATAAGCACAAATGTAATAAAACAATAAACGAGTCTGGGAGCATAATTTGTTTTGCAGATCTTTTGTCATAAACCAAAGCACTGTACAAATTAACCTTTGACCTTGTGATGGCGCTGGAGGGAAAGTCAGGGGATCATCAGATTACAGCCCATTCTCAGGTTCTCTTGAGGGTTTCTTGAAGGTTTCTTTCTACTTGTACTATTTTGTATTATGTTTAACAAATTTCAAAACAAAGGATTTTGTGAAATGTGAGTGATGAAAAAAAATGTTTAAAATAACTCCCAAATTACTCACTTCTCAGTAAAATCTGCACATACATACACAGAATTGTTTTCTCTGCCTCTTTTTTCTCCTCAGTCCCTTCCCCCAGACCAGATAACTCCTCCTCTTTTCATGACGGTGTTGGGCAGGGTCGTGGGCCGGGTGTACCCGTTGTACCTGGCGACCCTGTTGCCATGGCCAACCACTCCAAACGCCAGACCGCTTTTGACTGGTGAGAGGGGTTGTTTTGTTGTTTGTTTTTTGTCTTGTTTTGTAACTGGCGTGATGTGTTTTTTCTTCTCCCTAACGCTTGTTGTGCTGTGTTGAGGTGTAAATCATCTAAATAGGTATTAGCTGACTTGAAGCTGAAAACCTAAAAGTTAGAATTATTCAAAAATCAGTCATAGTCCTCCACTGATGCTACTGGTTTTATTTTAGGACTAGTGTCTATTGCCACTGTATAAGTGTTCTGTGTGTGATATTATCTATGTAGTTGTGCCCTGGCACATTAGACACATCGGAGAAAGAAGTCACCATTTTTGTAATTGCAAACACGAGTCATGAGAACAATTTTTTTTCAACATTTGACACATAGGACCACTGCAGAAGCGATGGTCATGAATCCTCCGGAGCCCGCCAAAGAGAAGGAAAAACAAGGCTTCTTCAGAGCCATTAAAAAGAAAAAGAAGAAGACACAAATAGTAAGATCATTTAAGTCATCCCCTGTCATTTCATCTGGCACATAGAAAAACATTTCCTTTGGTTCCATGTGTTGTTTCTCTTGTCCATAAAGTATTTTTCAGTGTGCAGTAAATGCTTCTGAGAATGATTATCTGGAGTATCAGTATCTTTGGGAAGTAGTGTTTTACATATGCTTAACAATGTGAATTTACTGTGAACGCTGATATTCTGCTTTATTACAACGTGGGTCTTATTTTCATAGTTCCTGCCATCATTCCTACTGGTAAAAATAATACTGGATTCATCAGGTTAATTGCCGCTACAAGGAAGTGGAAAAAAAACACAGAACAAAAACGACTGTAGAAAAAAGAAACAAGTCCTCAGACCTAAACGACCACATAGTTCATTTGACTCTTGGATAAGTAACATGGGATCGTACCAGCAGCAGGTGACCTTCATCCTCATGGTCACAATGATATATACATGATTTATGTACCTCATCTTTAATTCATTAAGTCTGTTTGTCGTTGCCCTTAATTCATTGATCAATTAATCAATACATCAACTTTTAGTGCAGCCAAGTGTAAAAGCTTTTTTTTTTTTTTGCAATAATCTAGCGATTTTTGTTTTTCTCTTTTTCAAATCTTGTGCAAAACCAAACATGTGCTTTAGAAAAATTTGGTTGGAAACATTAACAGCTTTCCTGCAGCCAGGTATCACTGCCGACCTTCTGCAAGCACTCTTGGTTTTACCTTCCAGGCACAGTGGCACAGTTAACCTGGCGAGAAAAATGTTCTCATGCTTGTATTCAACTGACCCTTTTCCAGCTCATCTTCTGCCCCATCTGACTTTAAATACGGGGACGTGGCCGTGCCAGTTGTTTTAGATGGTGAAACATGATCATAACAGGCAGAAATGATGGCAGAAGTTACAAAAAAATAAATAAATAAGGCGCAGTTTGTGATAAAGTAGAATTCTTCTTTAATGCTGGTCTAAATTTCCTCCCTGTCCGTTGTCTTCCCCGTTTATCTCGACATTCACGCTGTTACTGATTCATATTCTCTGCATCTATCATTAAGTGTTGTTGTTGTTTTTTTTCTTTCCTCTTTAAATTGTTGAGGGTCAAGAGATGCAGTTGTGTTTCCGATTGCTGTCACCAGATTTGCGTCTGAGTCTTTGTTGGCTGTGCGTCTTTGTGCTCCACAGGCGGACATGGAGGACGGCAGGAACCCCGGCATCAAGAAAAGTCTTTTCCCCCTCTTTAGCTCTAAGAATAGCTTAAAGCACAACTCAGCTGTCAAAGTCCTACCTGTAGTCGCCTCGCCCATGGTACAACACCAGCCTGCTGCGCCCTACCCCGCCTCACCAGTAATCTAACCTCGACACTACACCACAGTTGCATGTGAACTCACCCTGCACTCGACGGAATGACCCGCTTTGAAATCCTCTCAAGCGCTGGATGATTGATTGACTTGGGCCACATGTTTTTGTTTTTGTTTTTGTTTTTGCCCCCCCAGTTTGAAAGGATTTCAAACGTGCTTGGAGTCCGACGCTGCACGCTGCTTGTGCATCCATCTTGTCCTGCCTGTAAACGTGTGTCAAACGCGAGAGGCGCCTTGCGTCCGCGTAAGGCGCCGTAAGACGCCGGTGTCACGCCGCCGCGCTGCGCGACGCTTGTGGGGCTGCACGACGAGACTCGCCCCCCCTTTTTTTCACATAAATCATCGTGTCACACGAAGGTCGGGAACACGTCCGACACATTAGTGGCCACATGAACCAACACATTTATCCAAATTCATGCTGCGGGCATTTGCACACTCTCTTCTTGAAATGAAATGTTGGATAAAGGAATAGTTACGCATTTTTAGTCCCTCGAGTTAAACGAGAAGGTCACCATCACTCTCATATCTGTTCAATATGAAGCCACAGCTAATTTACTGCTCTTCTCTGTTTTCATGCTCTTGTAAGTGTAATCTTTCAGGGTTTTTAAAAAAATTTTCAACTGTGGATCAGACGAAACAAGCATTTTAAAGACGTCCACGTACCCTGATTGTTAACCCATTCATCAAAAATAATAAACAACACATTGATTTATAATGAAAGTAAGTGTCAGTCGCAGCCCTGCCGCGTATTATAGTTTTGTCAGATCACACTCAGACGCAGGAGTCTGCACAAAGTCATCGCCGATCACCATCGCCACCTCCTCTTGTTTTGTCTGGTGCTTCCAGAGGGTTTGCATGAAGAAGCTCGTCGGGATCTGGGATGTGATTTGAATGAGAAGTGTCGTGTGATGAAACCGACTGCGATAACCTCCCTGCAGAGAGACTAGCATTATCCATTATTTAAATTATGGATAGTATAATATTTGTTTTTGTTTTTTGTTGTTGTTTTGTTTTTCCCCTGAAATGTCAGGTCACCGGCATCGTGCAGGAGCACCTGTCCCTGCAGAGGAGCTCCAAGTCCTCCTCCCACCACGGCAGCCGGCGGAAAAACCGCGAGCGATCCCGGGACCGGGACCGGGACCGGGAACGAGAACAGAGCCGCGACCGGGACAGAGAGAGGGAGAGAGAGAGGGAGCGAGAGAGGGAGAGAGAGAGGGAGAGGGAGAGGGAAAGAGGGAGGGAGAGAGAGAGGGTCAACGACTGGCCCCCGGAAAAAGCCGCGGAGTCGCACTCTCAGGTGTGTGCGCACTTGTCCTTCCACGAAATCGACCTTGTTATAGTTCCATGTTGTTTCCTCCATGTTGTCGCACAAAAACGGCCACTTAGTGTCGGTAACAAACATAAACTGTGCGCAAATCACGTTATTTGAGCCACATGATAGCGATTTGTAGGTGAGGTCGTACGAAGAGGCGCTGCACATAACATAAGGTGTCGTGCCCAGATATATGCGGGGCTCATTTCATTGAGTTATTTTAATGAAAATGTTAGACTATAAAATGCCATGTTATGATGATTGATCTGTCTCCCACCAGAGCCAACCACTCAAGTCCCTCCGCAGGCTCCTCCACCTCTCCCCCTCTTCCCCAAATCAAGGACAGCCTCCTCCTCCCCCTCCTCCAGACCTGCGCTTCCAAGCCCCGCTCCCCAATCCGCCTCAGCCCGCCTCCAAAGCGGGCTACTCCGACGGCCGGGTAGGGCACGCCGAGAGCCGGGGGCACTCCGGGGTGGGCGGCACCGCCCAGGCCAAGAGCCGCAAGGCCAGCTACCCCCTGCCGGGGCAGATCGAGTCCAGCTGGCACGTGTCGGCCCTGCAGCGGGCGGAGGGCGCTCAGTTCACCCCGGAACAGCTGGGCATCAAACCGGGGCAGAACGGACCCACGTTTACCCGGGCGTCCCGCACCAGGATGCCGAACCTCAACGACCTGAAGGAGACTGCGCTTTAAACCCCCCCCCCCCCACCGTCAACAACAACCCCCCACCACCCTCCCTCCCTCCTTCTCTGCGCCCACGCCTCCGCCACCATCCGCCCGACGCAGACGCTGCGCCACTGCGGTAGGAGTTTACGCGCAAGCCTGTCTCACCTGGATCGGGTCCTCGTTCAGAAAACGTAGTCGCCTGTTGAGTCTCACGTCTCTCTGGGACCTACAATGGCTGAGACGTAGACAGGCGAAACACAAACCCCAGGACCCGAGTGTTGATTAGGGAATCAAAAACGGGAAAAGGACCCCCAGAGCGCGACCCCCCAGCCACCGCCGCCACCACCACCACCACCCGCCGCCTTCCCAACGGGATGCCAGCACCGCATCAGTTGTTATCGGTTATTCTCTCTCTCTACTTAACAAGGTTAGAAAATCAGAAGAAGCTGATCGTTCCTGTCGAGGAGACACTGCCCGTGTGGCCACTTTGCTGCCATCTTCTGCTCACAGGACACTACTACACACGACACGTCTCGACAGCCGCTGTCGCACCGTGGCCAAGAAACTCAAAAATGTTTTTTCAAGCTCTGATATTTGATAAGAACAACAACAGCAACAACGACAAAAAAAAGATTTATATCGATATTATTTATTAAATATTTATTTGTTTTAAATTCAAGGATATAAGCTATAAATGACACAGTATGTAGGCTATATGGGAATATTATAAGGTAATATAGAATTAAATGTGTAATTGCAAGAGCTTTAGTTTCGACACAAAGAAATGCATAGATATTTATGTGTTGATAATACAATATGTCACAAGGAATATTTAATAATGGTGAATGTCCTTTTTTGTTCAATTTGATATGTTATTAACAGATTTTCACAAAATGTCATCATATTTTTACCCTTTTTTTCTGTTTGTTTCATCAAAATGTAAAGAAATATTGATTAAAAAAAAAAAAAAGAAGACTTGTTGCCCAAAGTGGAAAAAAAAAAAATTACATCCAGTACAAATCTGTCCATCACCCTCATGACATCAGTTTTGAAGTTTTGTGACAAGTTGGGCTATTTGTTGACAGGGTTTGGTAGCAGAACAGCCAGAGTGAGACTGTTAGACTCTGTGCTTTACATACAGTAACAGTCTGTTCACCATTTTGTTCCATTCTCTGCATCGCCATTTTAAAATGCGCCCCAATTTTTAGCCTTTCAGTTCTTTTATCAGGGACAATGGTATTCCAGCTCCTTGCTCCCATGTGGGTTTCTTCTGCAGCCTTAACAGCAAGTAATCACCACACAGCCCTGGTGAAAAGTAAGCCTCTGATACAACATTTTATATGCTTTAAGATAGTAGGAGAGCATACCACACCCATGACCTTTAAGATCTTAAAGGAAAAGTCTGGTTTTATTCTATGTTTTTGTTATTGTGACAAATTCCATAGGGAATCTGAAACCAGCACTGAATCTGCTGCAAACAAGCCTGTGGTGTAGCCCGGTTCTCTGTGCCATAGCCCTTCATTCTTGCCCAAACTTTTAAAAGCACATCAGTGAGTTTATTTTGAGCCACTCCTACGTACACTTTTGCTGCCGTGAAAAAACTCAGCAGAGTTCTAAATATGCAGCTGAAAATAGTCCCCAACAAGTGCTATATTTAACGTTTACTCAAAACCACAATTAGAATATTTTTTCATCAGCACACATTGTGAAATGTGCCAAACGTGACCCTGTTTTTTTTTTTTTTTGAGATTTATATCGTCAGTAGGAACCAATGGGCTTGGGGCTTAGAGCCACAGACAGACTGGAGTAGGGGAAGTGGAGGAAAAAAAGTACTCAGATCCTTAACTTAAGAATAATTACTAATACAACAATCTATAAAGTTTAGAAGGGAAGTCTCTCTTTAATGGAAATGCTACCAACTCATAGACATGGTCCTTACATGGGGCTTTGTGTACAATGATAAAGATATGAAATAACACCAGACTTATCTTTTAGTGTTTGTTTGCATTATGTTGTGCATTTCAAAAGCTTGTGTTATCTAAGTTTTTGTAAATGCCTTTTGTAAATCTGAATTTGGATTTGCATTACAACTTTTTATTTTAACATCAGGAGTCATGATCAGGGAAGATTTTACTTAACTCGGTTGTTCATAAAAGCATTTACTTGTTGTCTACTGACCTGTGGATGATTTAAAAAATAAAGACCTGAGTTCTGTAGAACAAAAAACACTATTTGTGGCCTAGGCAAAGTAAACAGCATAGTTTTTTCTTCCAATTTCACTTTTATCCTTAATTCCTTCTTCCACCTTTGTGGTTTGAAAGCACAAAGCAGAGAAGAAAAGCTTTTATATCACATAAGGAGGGAGCAAAGGAAAGAAGAATGGACACATTTGTGAAATTTGTGCAAAATATAAAACATCTGTGAACATCTGTGGAGAATTATGTTTGGATAATCTCATGTTTTGTTTCTCAAATGTTGAAAGGAAAGCAAAACAAAAATGAAAAAAAAATGAACTGACTGACTATGGCTGATCTGATTGAAAGCAATAACATTCAGAAGGAGACTCAGACTGATGCAGATTGTACAAGCCAAATCAGTGGCTAGGTAGATTGGAGCCAAATATAGCACAGAGAAGGATTTTCAGCAGGGGACTGTGATTAAAGCAGGAGAAGTGTCCAAATATAATATTAAGACATTGCTCTGCAATACATTTTTTTTCCTTTCAATTTGTCCTTGAGCGTGACCCAGGACAGGTAAAACTGCCCCATGTTGTGTACAATGGAAAATTCCTGATTGCTAATGATTGTAAATGACTGCTAACTTGAGTCTGTTTATATCATTAATGGGACAGAGTGACGACAACGCTTGCCTTGCCAGTGACCTGAAGCCTTACATTAGCTTACTGACTCAACACTCCAGATGAAAACAGAGGCTTCAACCCCCCAGCAAGTCAAATACACTTAGAACTGAGACAAGAAAAAGAGGAATTTTTGTTCACAACTATGAATGTGTTTCGTAAAACATCAGTTCTTTTTTTCATTTTAGCTGTTTCCCACTTCTTACAGGGTGTAAATAGAAACAATAGAGTGTATCTATACTGACCATTCTACTTTAAAAATGATAGGGTCTCATAATAAAAGCCAACTGTACATTTTTGAACAGCTCGTATGTTTGTTTCTTGGCAACGACAGACACAAACATGATCACAGACTTGAGACAAGTATTAATTTAATCAAGGAAACAGTTAAAAGATACAATAAAGAACACATCTTCAGAGCAAATTAAACTCTGCGGTGTATTCCCAAAGCACCATGGGAAATTGAATTGAAAAGTTAACAAAACCCCCCCCCAAAAAAAACAGGAGTTAACCACAAAACAAAGCCACATCTGAATATTAGTGGATTTTCCATCCCTTGATCTTTATAGAGCACTGAAGGGTGATGTTTTTAAAAAGTGCCTGAGGTCAAAATTAGCACTGTTTACAAACTAAAAAGATAACACAGGAAGTGAATTTACATGCATATTTTAAGAAAAAGTCTGGCATTATTCTACATTTTTCTTATTATCACCAAATCCCATGAAAAGACCAAAAATAAAAAATATCTTAGTCCTTTTCTAAATACTCTCTGGCTTTGGCACTCAGCCCCGAGATCATTTGTTAATACTGGAGATGAAACTCCTTTTTAAAAGTGGGTCAAAATAATATAATTTTATATTTAAAAGACTAAATAATTGCCTCAAACAGCTGGGGACTGTAGTTTTTCAAAACATTACTCAAACAGGTGTAAGTAGTTCGTTGGTTGGAGACTATTCTCAGCTATGGATTATTACAAATTTTATACACATTGAGTATTTTAAGCAGCTGGACAATTTCTAAGTTATTGACTTAAAATAAAATGTCACCTAGTCAAAACAGTGTGACTCATTGACGTATTTTATAATTGCTGGGAACAATAAAATAATACAGATAATGAATATACTGCCAGTCTTTTAGCACAAAGATAATATTCTTTGGTGGGATCAATTCATTGTTTGTTTTGATTTCAGTCTTCTCATGGGATTTGTTGACAGTATGAGCCTTACCCTAAAGGAGGAGAGGCTGACTGTAAGGTGTATATTCCCTGTTTACCATTAAATATCAGGAGACGCAGATAGAAATTCATTGAACCGTCACAGAAGGACACAAATTTTTTGGAAGAGCTTGTTTCAGACCTGTGGATAGAACCTCCCATAGCAACGCTGCCTCTCCCTCTCCATGCCTAATTATTGCTTTGAATTTATGCCATTTCATTGCAAATGGAACAATCTATTGAGAACTCACCAAATTAAAGCCCCCAGTGTGAGACTGGTTTAGATCAGACAATGGAGAGCGGAGTAAATGAAGCTCATTGAGCATATCAAACAAATATTTTAATATTATCACATAAGTCAAACTGTTTTTGTTTTGTATTTCAAAAAGCTTTTAAACAGAATATTTTCTCTGAAATTGTGGTATTACACATGTAGCTGGAGGGGGCCAAATCTGTGGATATAATATCAGACCACACACTTTGAAAACAGGGCTTTTGGTAGAGATGAATTTTTGGGGACAAGGCCTCGGGGATGGCGGGAAGAGACGCTCAGATGCATTTGCTCATGCAGAGCAGCAGCTCCAGGCGCAGAGCGATGCGCGTGTGCCATCCGAGGGGGAGGATGCGAATGTAGCGCGCCACAATGGGCGGCCGCAAAAGGTTCTGCACAGATGAGGAGCGGTCGGAGTTTCCGTAAAACACCTGAGGAAAGAGAGAAAGACAAGGTCAGGATGTTGTTTATTTTACACTGACATCAGTACCTACTGAAAGTGAATGGATCTTCTCCTTTTCATATCACAGCTATTAGTGCTACAGCCAGTAATGATAATGATGTAGTGATGCTTGTCTCAGTTATATTCATTATTAATTGATAAAATACCCATCACGTTCACGTTTTGTTTTCCAAAACACCATGGCAATGTCTTCAAACTGCCTATTTTCAGCAAAGAGCATATTCTCGCTTTTGAGAAGTTGGAACCAGCGAATTTTTGGCATTGAATGAATTACTTAAATGATTCATTTTGTGATCAATCAACTAATTGATTAATCGACTAATTGTTTTATGCTCTGTAATTTTAATAACGTGATTTTAAGTAAAAGAGAGCATTGTGGGTTAAACATTATGAAGACGACGTTATTCAGTAAGATATATATATATATATATATATTGAAACTCTAAATAAAAATATCAGTGTAATAACATTATGTTTCTATCAAAAAATGATTTTTTTTAATATTTGCAGGCCAATCATTAACTAGGTTACGACAGATTCTCATCAAATTTCAGATCAGATTTCATCCCACATTTTTATTAAAAGGATAAAGGGGCCTGCTAATGTTTAAAGTTTTTAAATTTTTAAAATTATTTGTGGCATCACTATCAGGCCAAAACATACATAAACACTCTAAGTTTTGTCAAAGTGAGACAAGCGGTGTCACCTCACTCTGTTGTGATTTGTCGCTCTGCCTGACTTCAACTGACCCTGTTGTTGCCAGTCTGGTCTTTGTAATAGATCCAGTTGAGTTTTTCGTCTGTGCGGTACTGGACGCTGTACTTGGTGACCCACTCGTCCGCGTCACAGCGGCCCTGAGTCAGGATCCCCGACACCACCATCACCTCCATCAGGTCAATCTGCAGCCACTGACTGCTGTCCTGGAACTTAGACAGCCAGGCACACCTGGAGGATGAAACACACATGCCGACTATAACATTGGCAGCAGGTTACCACACACATAGGTGGAGCGTAGATGTAGACATTAGAGCCAAAGAGGAAAAGGAAAAGGCCCTTTTACAGGGTAGACATTTTAAACGCACACGTGTAACTAATAACATTAACATTGTCCAAGGAAGCCGTGACAATGCGGCAGCATATACAATAACAGGACCCTGAAACTGAAGGAATTCAACTGATGTTCATTTTATTTTCTAAACCTTTTCTACTGTGATGTGTCAAAAGCTTTCTCTGAAAAAAAACCCTATTGTTAGAAAAATGTACACATCAATATCAATACAATAACCAAGTTTCTATAATGATACAAGAAAATTAGAAAGAAAATTAACATAATAAGAGAATTACTAAACAAGATTAACAATATCACTGAGCCTCTGATACTCATATGGGGTATCTGACATTTTTTTCATATTCAGTGCAAAGTATAGATTTTAATCTCTACTCAAAAACTTTTCAGTTCTCTCCATGAGACAGCTGATAGTGGCAGATTTAAGTCCCTGTTAAAGAAAGAAAATGGCTAAAATGGCTCTTTATTGATGTGATAAAATATCTAGGATTTAGATTTAATTCCCAGACTGATGAACAACACTTGTCCATTGGTGGTTTCATAATATTAAAGCAAAAAAACTTGCCAAGAAGACACAACTTTCTATACTGAGATTACAGCTCCTCAGTGTCAGCAGTTTTATTTAGTTTTTCTATTTTTGCCAGTCCTATTTATATTTTGATATTTTAAGCCAGCGCATATTGCATGTCAGCTTTACCTATTACACCAAACATTATGAGACCTTCTCTTTAAGTGTGTTTTTTCTAATACTGACATTTGTTATTTTGGTTCTTCTCTGAGACAGAACAGTGAACCATTACTGTTGAAAGCAACATTAAGTTCGTTAAAAATGAAAGCAAACTGGTTTTGACAACCTCAGCCTCCCCTGTCAGAGATTGAAAATACATGTTACATGATATTTTTTAAAAATATCTGAAAAAGATAGTCACTTTCTGTGAATGTAAGGAAATGATTGCATGTTGGCCTGGACCTACCCAAAGCCCTGGGTGTTGAGCCGGGCCTTGCTCGGGAGCCATGAGGAAAACCAGCCGGTGTACTGGTCCTGGTTAGAGCAGGTGATCTGGTCTGGACTCACCGATCCTGCCTCAAAGCCTAGAGGCTTGTGGTATGGACACTCTACAGGAGGATCAGAGACAAGTTTTTAACAGCGGTATTAATATAAATCCCTTTTGTGATTTCAGTTAATAATGTTTTTCCACTTAAAGAGCTGCTGACTACATGGATTTCAAGGTCACCACCCTGATAGAGGAGAAACACAAACACGTCGTAGCCTGCGGCTAAAAGAGTAAAACACTGAAATGTGACCAGCACACGATCGTTACTAAGCCTCTCTGGATTCTCGATTCTTCATCTCTCTCTATCATTTTCCTCTTCTCTTCATCCTCACCCCTACAGACTCCCAGTCTCACACCCTCCTGCTCCAAAAAAAAAAACAAAAAACCCACCCAGTGCGACCCATATCCCCTCCTAAAAGCCTGCAGTTTAATTCTCCACATTGAGAGATCAGTGATGTCCATTAGGGTAGCAGGCAGACAGATGGCCATGTTCTACTCTCCACAGCTTTAACTCCATGTTGCTCTCATGTTTTGATCTGTCAATCTGCCCTCTCACATCCATGAAAACAAATGAGAGCAGGTCCTTTGTTGACTTATTAAACATAATTTCTGAATGGCAGAGATGAGAGAGATTAACACGAGTGTGGGTTTGTTTTTTTTTCTATAAGTTTAAAAATGAAAAAACAAAAAACAAAAAGCATTAGCTATGAAACTGAAGTAGAAGTAGCCTTCTGTGGTTTTGTTTACTACTGGCTTAAGCCTATCTGGCACAGGGTCACATCCTGTCTAATCCCAGTATTACAACGCATACAGCACCAGCGTCTGTGTGAGTCAGTCAGCAGATAAGTGTTTACATAACAGCAATGCCAGTGACTCTGTAGTCTTCCCTGATGTATTTCCCTACAAAATAAAACACATTCAGAAGGCTGGATTAATGAGAAAACAAAAGGGGAAAGAAACAAAATGAACTGAGGAAATATTCGGTCAGATCCAGCCCAGTCTTTTCTCACTCATTGTTTCTCATCACCAGGTCCATATGTGGTAATTACTGGTTTCTGTGATTGCACGATTGGTGCAGTCAATACAAGCCCCGTAATCTGAGCACCGTGTTCTAAGGTGATGATTTTCTGCTGAAATTCTTTCTATTTTTCAGTCTCTGGCTGCCATGGGATTTGTGGCTCAGTTGACACAGACTGTTTCACAGAGGAAAACCTTTTCAAAGTACATCAGTTCTGCTTTCTTCTTCTCTACAATTCTGATCTTTATGTCTCAGGCTCAACAAGGGTGCCATCAGTTATTTATTTTTGTTTGTTTCTTTGTTCCTTTGTAGGACATTTCAAAAACTGGTTTAACAGAGATACAGTGGGGAGTTAAACCCCAGGCCCAGTCCCTGAAGTGATCATAAAAATGAAGATTTCCATCTGCTGATGAATACGATGTGATTTGATCAAAAGGTCTAAAACAGTGACTAAAGGACGCTGTGGTGAGATTACTGCTGTTTCACAAATCAAGAGTAAACTTTCATTTCCAACTGTCTGAGTAGTTTTTGGTTTTCACCTGGTTCCAGATACAGAGTTAACATTTTGAGGCAGAGGATCTCTGAGAATATTTGAATTTGTTCTGCTGTGCTTGTATCCCATGATTGCCCATATCTGTCCATATTGTCTGCATTTTGATAAAGATGAGGATTCACATACAAACCGAATTTTCTGATACTGAAATAGTAAATAAAGAGCATTGTGCTAGCCTCCATTTTTCTTTATTTTAATGGCTCCATCTGCATCACCATCCCCAAGGATGTCCAGTGGAGCATGTCTACCCTGTGGCGTCAAATCTGGAGTCTAATGCACTCATGCATGTACATATAGAGATTCCCCTTCTCTCTGTCTCTGTCTCTGTCTCTATCTCTATCTCTGTCATACACACGTTAAAACTGTCCATCCATCTGCACTGTAGAGCTTTTTTTTTAGTTAGTTTGTCTTATGTTATTGTAAATTGACTTTTCTCGGGATATACATTTAATACATTAATTAAGAAAAATATTCTGCAGATTAATTGATAGTAAAAAATAATCATTAGTTGCAGACTACACTAAATTTCCAGCAGGGGAAACAGTCACATAGGCAAAATTTCATTAATGTCCTTGTCCACACTGTCAACTCACAGCTTTGCTTATTCAGGATCTGAATCTAGCCCTCCCATAACAATTTATTAATATTACTTTTACTATTACACGCTATCATATACTCGTCAAAAGCCACTTAGTTAGCGGGTCAAAGAGTGGCCTCATTTGAAATTAGAAAAACCAGAGAGAGAACTGTATTTGATGATTATTACCTGGCATACAGTCCACTCCTCGCACCATGGAGGAGACAGACGCGATGGAGGAAAACTCAGTCGGGGATTCTCCCCCCTCACAATCACATTTGCAGGACCTGCTGGTCCATGCCTCGGATGCTGCCACCTCAAACACAAACAAAGGACATTTAACAGATGCAATCCAAAATAATATCATCAGAAATACCAAAAACAAATGATTGATCAATAGATAAATACTGTTATTTTAAAATATAGCTGTTTTGCAACAAAAAAAAGTCATGAATGATTGTAAAGACAATGATGCAGCAAAGAGATGAAATCTTCTAATATCTCATCACAGCAGATCCGTGTTTTTTTTTTCAATGAAAATCATTTAATATTGACAAATGACAGCTGAACAGAGACTGCTGATATCTCTGAGGTGGGTGATCTAAAAGTGTTTTTTAAAAAAAAACTCTCTGGAGGATTTCTTTGAAATTCTCTTGATTTTAAGTTTCTCAGAGTTAAAACATTGCTGACATTCTGCTGTGTTGTTGAGGCTGCTTCATACCTCTTGAGCATTAATGCTAATGAACACTGTCCAAGCAGATGAACAGAAAATAAAACAAGGTCCAGACAGCCAGTGAAGCCAAGAGGAGAAAAAAAAAGACTGTTAAGATGAGAAGTCAGCAATTCTAATAAACAAAGTCTGTCATCAATCTGTCGGGGTAACCACATCTTAAAAAATAGGTAAAATAAACAACACAAAAATAAAGAGTCAAGTATAATTTCACCAAACAAAAGATGGATGATACTGAGAGAAACCTCCAAAAAGTTAAGAACTTGTTTCATAATTTGAGATCAGTTTTCTGATTTTACCACATTCTAATTTCAATCTTGGAAAACACAAATTTTGGGACCTCAACTCAACAGCAGCACAAGGACTAAAATCGTACCGTTGGCTCCCAGAAGAAGCAGGATCAGCAGGAAACGCTGCACGTTGAGAGCCATCTTCCAACCTGCTTCAACCAGAAGAGACCGACTGCAGACTGAGCAACCAAGCCAGAAGTGATAGAGAGGCTGGATTACAATAATCCAAAGGACACTAATGGCCTTTACCTAATGCTATCCTTATCTGACAAAGCCCCTCCTGCAGCTGTTCACCCATCACCATCAACACCACCACACATTCTGGAAATCACTGAAAACGCACAAGCTCAAAAAAAATGCTGCACGAAAAACAAAAACATAAGGCCTGTGTGGTCTGTGGTCGGTTATATGACAGATTAGAGGTGCATGCACGCACGTGTGTGTGTGTGTGTGTGTGTAACAGAGTCAGTGAGAGAGAAGAATGGGTAGAGGGTGGTGATGGCTTGTGCTGTGCCCGGTGATCCATATGATCGACCAGAAGGTTGAGTTTGCTACATGTGCCAATTATCATGTTAATTTTAAGATAGATAGATAGATAGACATTCATGTTGTGAACACGAAAATTGCCAAAAAAGAAATAAACTTTTTTTGCTGACAAAAAAAGGTAAATTGATATAAATAGTTAATAAAAAGAATTTTAAAAATAGCATTACAAATGAATATTAACAGATTTCCAGGTGTCTCGGGGGTGAAATTCACACATAAACATAATGGAAACACTTTGTTCTTCTGAAACTATTAATGATTAAAGTGGATAAACTGGGATAGAAAAAAAAAAGCCACCTGGTATTCATATGTTTTAGTTGTTTTCTGTGATATTTTGTATTCTCGGAAAACATGGATTAAAATGTCCAATTGACTGTTTGGATTTGATCACGACTTTTATTTCTACTGTAGAGCCTCAGGCTGGAGATGCCTGAAGTCACACTGAGAGTTTTATAGCCAGGTGGGTGAAAGTAATTAAGCCTAATTACGCAAAGCTGTTTTCAATTTGTGTTCATTAAAACACCCTTCTTATTCCTCACACACACACACACACTTCTTCTCTGCGCTCATTACTAGTGACCTTATTTAAATTTTTTATTTATTTGAAAAAAAAAAAAAAGCCATTGTAATTTTCATTTTCTTTTGTGTGTTATTGACATACCAAAAATGAAGGCCCCTGTCCGAGCAACACAAAGGCTTCCTCAACAAATGAAGAAGCGAAGTCGAGCCCACTCCACTCTAATCTACAGAACTTATAAAGTGGTAAGAACAACAGCTAAAGCAGTAACTTGTATGGGCATATGATGAGGGGGGACAAAACAGGATTTTTTTAAATTTTTTTTTTTTTAATTTAATGAAATGAATCATGTCTTTTCCAGTGGACTGTACAGATTACAGTACTTTTGGCTTAAGACCATGAACAGCGTCCCCTGCTCTTAACTGATACTCAAAACCTTATGCGACTTTTCATCTCTCTGCAGGATGGTCTGGCTGGGATGAGGAGTTCAGACTTCCTGGCTGGCCGGCTCGCTTTTCCCAGGCCAGTGCTGCTCAGGCTTGTGAGCTCCGAGGCTTCCCGGCTGTCAAAAACCAACAGACTACGAGTTGTCACACTGCAGGAGCTCAATGCCGCTGTCACACTTGTACAAGAGAGGATTTACAGGAGGGCTGCTGCATGAAGAGATGAACTTGAACTAAACAATTTTACTATTTCATTATATTTAATTAAACAGTTTCTTCATTTTTAATGTTGCCTTCTACTTAAATGTTGCATGGTGATGCCAAGTCAGTAAGTAAAATACCATTAAGCACCCCCCCTCCCCAGCAGGTGGGTTTTATGGAAGCTAAGTGTTCAACAAATTGAAGTTGTACAACTGAAATGTCAAGAATTTAAGAGGGTGGAGGGGCAGGATTTATAATAATTTTTTGAAGGCAAATTTTTGTTTTGGTACTACTTGGTATAAGTCTTTAACAGGTTGTGTTTCTCACATTCGGTGAGCTTAAAAGTATTGGTCATTTTACCAGGTACTGGCTAACATGCTCCTGTAGGACACACCATTTTCAATCTGGTATTACTGTCTTTTTGGACAAACTAGAAATTGCTGAGGACTCCAGTAAAGTGTGCGCCGTCCTATTTTTCGAGTTGGCATTCAACACGTGCAAAATGAGAATGGGAGGGATCGGGTTTAACATGGGCCCCATCCCTTACTTGTAAATCCAGATGTGATTGCTCACACCTTTCTTCGGCTGCTATCAGTTCGTTCTGTTAACCAGCCTTTGCATCTAGGTTCTCAACATCCATTTGTGGGTTATGTGGTTTTGTTTTTTTTCCTGCTTCTGGCATATTTTTGTAAATTACAATTGGAAATTAAAGGACCAGTACGTGGGATATAGTAGCATCTAGCGGTGAGCCAACTAACCCCCCCCCCCCACTACTTGGAGGCCTTCTCTGAAACCAGCGTGGGTTTGTTTTGGTTTTATTATTTTGTCCGCTCTGGGCTACTGTAGCAACATGGCGGCGCAGCATTCTAAGCTAGCGGAAAAACTTAATTTCACGTGATTACACGCTAAAAGACTTAATTGCGAATATTATAATGAATCTCTGCCCCGCACTGGTCCCTTTTTAAATACTTTGCCCACACACACGGAGCCAAATCCGCTTTGAAAGATGGATTTGGTCTGAATGGGGACCCCCCGCTAGCAACAATTTAAAGGCACCAGATTAACAGTTTACCTGGCTGCTACTTTTCTTAACATCTTCGTCAAGAAGCGTAAACTAGCGTCAAGCTATCGTTGGACACGTGTGACACTGAAAGCGCCAGGTATCATCATCCGGCGGCGGGACGCTGGTTCTCCCTTAGGAAGTTATTGGGGGAATTAGGTGTGAGCCGAGTCGTGGCGGCTGTTACCTGGAAGACATCTCCGCAGACCCGGCGGATCGGCGGCTCTTCCCGCATCGAGCTGCGGCGTGAAGCCACCTGACGCCGCGTCCCCGCCTCCGGTCTCCGCCTCCGCGCTTTCAGCTTCTCCTCCCGCAGCGTCCACAGCCTCCTGCACCCAAAGCCTCCTCCTGACTCAAAAGGCACGTAGGGCAAACCGCCGGCAGCGGTTTCTATTGTAAGTTTTTCCTTTGTTTTAATTTAAATTTTAATTTTCTAATTCTCTTGCATCACATGGATTACGGGGTCCCGTTCACGATTTCCGGATTGCGTGGATTCAAGCCGCAGGTAGGAACCATCAGAAAACGGACAAACGCTGGTGATTTTTACTTTCACCGGATACGTAAAATAAGCGCCGTCGTTGGAAAAATGTAGGAAAAAGATGCGCAATAAGCGACGTTTACCTGTTGGTTTGATTGTTTTTTTTCTTTCTTCTTTTATTACACATTTCTCTAATCTGTCAGAAGCAGGTGTTGTTTGAGGTTATTGAAGCGTGATTGGCAGCCATGAACAAGATTAATTTTATTCCAGTTATTGTGGCTGAATATTGCACATTGCTGACAATCATTAAGGTTTTTATATTTTGTAAGAGAAATATAATTTATTCTTGAACAAATATCTCAATATAGAATCCATGAACTTGATCTTGATCTTATCTGGATTGCATAGTTTGGTAATAAGCATATTCCTTTATGAATCAACCCTGACCCTTTCAGCAGACTGACACCAGGTTTCCAGGAGTGCTGCAACTTCCTGGAGACATTCTTCCTGTGTTAAACCCTTTTGCTGTCTGTGGAACTCAGATATCGTAAAAGGCAGAAAGACATATTCCTTTCAAGCAACCAGTGGTTCTTACTTTTCAGGTCCCTGTGCAGCGGTCACATGCCACCAGCCTGATGTGACCCACTGCTGCCAGTTTTGGGAAACACTGACCGATGTGAACCCAGGGACCTCCCCCCGTGGACGTCATGGGATGTGGCACCTCTGTCGCCACGGAAACACAAGGGAAAAGAGTGGAAACAGGTGTGGCTGTTTTTTGAAGTGGGGTGCACAAAATTTTCACTGGCTTGAAAGGCAGGTAGCTGTGATGTGTTCTTCCAACCCATCCAGGATTGACTTATGTTTTCATTGTCCTGTCGGATGGAAAGTTTTGACCTGTGGACCTGTTGCCCCAGAAGGAAAAAAAACAAACAAAAAAACCCAGCGGCGATCCAATTAGAGCTGGCATATTCAGGCACCTGGTCTGTTGGTAGACAGGGTGAGCGCAAATGGGCGATGCAGTACATGCCCCTCCCTAGACGGGACTTTTAAAATACATTAAAATTCAACAATATGTACATATATTACAGCACAAAACACAAAACTCAACAAGAAAATACAAATAGAACAAGCAAACTTGTCAGATATTCCCTGTTCTTGCAGCTTCTCAAATGTAGCAGTGCAGTGTGTAGTATGATTCTGTTAATTATTTTTGCAGTTGTAAATTTTCCTCTGACTTTTTGCACAAACACGGACACACCCCAGATGTTTGATAGATGGTGCTTTTCTTTCCTTTTCGGTCTGTCTTCTCTCCTCTATTTAATGAGTGCTGTTTCTCCCGAAAGCTCCTGAAATTTGCATAGTGTTCAAGTCCCACTGTTGCTCATGACCTCCCCTGTGTCTTGTTACTGTCTGTGTGTGTGTGTGTGTGTGTGTGTTGTGCTCTATGCTGAATTGTAGTTCTTCCTCTCACGGATGAAGCAGCTAAGACTCCCACCCCAGCTCTGAGTAAGATCGTGCTCATCTTTAACAATCACTCTCTGATGCATGCACAAGTCATGTGCATGCATCTGTGTACATTTTTACCTGATGATGAAAATACCCAGTAGATTTAGCTTCTACTTTTGGATCAGAATCAATTCTTGAATTAGACATGTCAATGCGATGAAATATTCGTGTCCCTTTTTAATTGAACTGGAAAATACCATGTTGTGCCAGAACAGAAAAAAGAGCTAGAGAGACTCATATGTTGTATTTATGTGCTGTATGTATCATATATATATATATATATATATATATATATATATATATATATATATATATATATATATATAACATGTCTCCCATCTAAATAACATTTTACCGGGTGGTATTCTGTCGTAGCTATGAAGGCAGCCGTTTTGATCCAACGATGGTACCGGCGCTACATGGCCCGTCTTGAGATGAGACGCAGGTACACCTGGAACATCTTTCAGTCGATTGAATACGCCAGAGAACAGGACCAGCTACAGGTGGCTCCTCTCAGCCCCCCCCCCCTCAAAAAAAATAAAAATCTGAGCATATGTTAATTTTCAGAAGGTTCATAAAGTCTAAACCCTTTTTTTTTTTTTTTTTTTTTTTTTTTTTTCCAGCTCTCCAGTTTCTTCAGTTTCATGCTAGACAACTTCACTCAGTTGAATGGAAATGGTCCAGGTCAGGAGCCAACATACTCTTATCTACAGAAAGTGCAGATTAGTTGGTAATATGTTTATTAAAAACTCTGATTTCATTCTTGTTTTTTGGAAATGCTGGAGGTAAAGTTGGTTTTATTTTAGAAAATATTAATACACTCTTAACACTGCTGCCTTTCGGATGTCATGTAACACATTTGTATATTGCAGAAACTCCAAACTTTGTCCTACTTTGCTATTTAGCTCTGGAAGTGTAAAGCATTCACTTATAATAGCAACTCGTGGGCTCTGTATGTCTCAGACACACTGAAACGTCATTTTGTGAGGTTATTCTGTGCCGTTTTAAGTTTCATCTATATATTTTTATGGCTGTATACATATTTTTTCAGGGTTTTTTTTTAGGTCATTGTGCTAATATGTGAGATCAATTAAGGAGAAAATGATGTTTTAAACTAATATAAATAGTAAGAGAGGGAGTTCTGATGATACTGTAATTTCAACCACTCATTAGCTGGTGTTTAATGGTTGTTGTTCTAACACAGGAAGATTTTCTAGAGATATATATTTTTTTACTTCCATAAAATTATCACCAGTGTTAGTCACGCCACTGTATTTTGGTCTAGATTAGTAAAGCCCATTGCGTATACCCTGTTGCTTAGCAACTGCTGTGAACGTGGAGGCCAATGTGTTGGTGTGTTGCACTGACACAGCTGTGGCTTAAGTGTGTATTGACCCACTCATCCAGCTAAAAAGCATAATGCTCCATTGACAAGCTAATCCTTAGGTCAGCCCTTATTGCTGCATCTGCAGTTCATCCTCCTCATGGGTTTTACATTGTGTCAGTGATGCAAAGAAGGCCAGACCCTGATGTCTGTATTTGTTATATACACCATCTGTGTTTGTGTGTTTGACAGAATTGAGGACATTTAATAGAAACCAGAAGAGAAAAGACAAAAGACTTACAAAATAGAAATAGGCCTGTGGCTTAGTGTCTGCTCATGGCCTTTTTTGTGTGCATAAATTAGAGGCCATTAGCATATCACATTGGTCTTTCAGTGAGTTCACACAGAGCTGGATGTGGGGTTGTGTCAAGCTTTTTATTACAAGGAACTACAAATTAAAATCTGTTTTAAATCAGTGGGTAAACTCCTCATTTTTTCCCTTCTGGAAGATTTGACTTCATATAGTTACCAAAAGACACAATCTACCTGATGGTTAGTGCCTTTTTTCAATGGAAAAGGAACCTCTAAATTGTTTAATTCTATGTTTATAGCAGAAAGAATGCTGTTAGCCTTTTAATTTTCATAATACTTTAACACGATAAAAGTGTATTTTTATAGACCTCCAGCTTTCAATTCAGTCAAGCTCAAAAGACATTGGTGAGAATGAGTATGTTCATAGCTCCACACACTGTGACCTCCAGACTTGATCTCCCAGCTGCTGGACCCAGTGGTTGACCCCTGGTTAGACCGAGAGACCTGCTACAACCTGATCCCTGTTCCAGAGTCGTACAACGGGCCCCGACTATCGTTTCCTCTCTCCATCTCCGATACGAACACCCTGCTAAGTGCATTCAAGGAGCAGCAGGTACCAGATATTTGTCTTTTAGTTTTTCCTCCTCTCACTTTTCAATGTCTGTTTTTGATTTTTTTTTTTTTTTGGGGGGGGCTCATTACTTTTCTTCCACATAGATGCTACATGCCAGATATGTTCTGCAGCTGCTGTACGAGACCAAAAAACTCCTAAAACAGATGCCCAACATCGTCCACTTGTCAACATCCTACACAAAAGAGATCACCATATGTGGTGGGTGACCATGGCCTCAGTTTTACCCATTAATTTAAGGCATGAATTAAAATTTAAACACTGTGAGCCTCTGAATAAATGAATGACCAGCTTACTGGTTAAATCATCGCTGATGTCTGTAAATGTGTTTTAAATACAGTTGACACTATCTTAATGGCAGCGTTCCAAGAAAGGAGGCCTTGTTTATTTGCACACTGATAAGCCACTTGACTGCTCTTCCTCGGCTGCCTCCTCTTGCAGAGTCGCATCTCATTAAAGTCAAGAATACTTGCGACTAAAAAAAAAAAAAAAAAAGATAGGATTCCTGCTGTTTCCTTTTTGGTACAGGTGATCTACACGGGCGGCTTGATGACTTACTCCTCATATTTTATAAGGTAAGGCTATATTTTTTTTTTTTAAGCCATCCAACAGTTTCTTTGGCACCATTCACTACCTATTTTACAGCTATATTATGTCTCATGCAGTTACATTTGATTCTGAAAATAAAATCATATAAGATTTAAACAAGCAAATGTTTGTCACATCAAACATAGCTGAATCAGGAACTCAAGACTTGTCTAAGATCTAATTGTGTGGCATGTTGCTGTTGTTCAGAATGGCCTTCCATCTGCGGAGACACCGTATGTATTTAATGGGGATTTTGTGGACCGTGGAAAAAAGTCAATTGAAGTGGTCATCCTCCTGTTCGCCTACCTCCTGCTTTACCCAGACTACATGCACCTGAACCGAGGAAATCATGAAGACCACATAATGAACCTCAGGTGGATAGGATGAAGGCTGGAAATGAAAGAAAACATTCATCCTGTTTAGGTTTACCACAAACATGAGCAGTAAATTTAAACAAACAATATCTCAGTGTGAAGTTCTGTCATTGTTGTTTCAGATATGGGTTCACAAAAGAAGTCATGCAGAAGTACAAGGTACAGTGAAGTCCAGATACATGTCATTATTCTGTTTTTATAATGCACAGAACCACTGTTGCCTATTCTGCGGGTTTAAGTGTGTAACTGATGACTCTAACAGCTGGCGGAACCGGGTGGATTAATCTGGCTGAGTTGCGAGATGGGAAATTCCTGTTTGTTTATTTATTTATTTATTTATTTTAAATGTGTGTGTGATTGTGTACAGAACCACGGCTGTGAGATCCTCCAGCTGTTTCAGGACATTTTCAGCCTTCTGCCAGTTGCAACTATCATTGATGGGAAGATCCTAATCGTTCACGGAGGGATATCCGACCAGACTGACCTGGACTTCCTTGGCTCCATAGAGAGGCACAAGGTCAGTGGAAGCAAGCAGCCGGCCTTCATCCTCCACTTTTGGCCACTAGAGATCAGAAAACGATATTCAAAATATGCTGACAGATTCATAGCCACTGCACACCAATGTAGTCGTTAGGGCTAATATGGTAAGAAACAGATGGCTTTGTTCAAAAACAGAAGACGCAGAGCAACAATAGGGCTCATTTGGATGTTTCCCTCCATTGATCACCACAAAGTAGCTCCTGGTACACAATGAATCATCTGTACTGTATCTTTGTATGTAGAATAGTTATAATATGTACCTGTGGGTTAGATTTTGACCTTTTTTATTTACTCCGAAGAATTAGTACCGTACACTTGCTTGTTAAGTCAAGTCGGCTTTATTTGTAAAGCCCAAAAACACAAATCACCAATTTACCTTTACACTCTGTATAAAATATTGTCCATTACCCTCTATCCTTAGACATTCGACATTCAGCTGTTTGAACTTCATTTTACAAAAAGAAATACCTCTGTTTTATATATATATATATATATATATATATATATATATATATAGTATATTTTTTCTGTCTTCCCTTCTCTGCTCTTCTAGGTGAAATCTGCCCTTAGGTTTCCCAGACACAGTTTGGAGCAGCTGGACATCAGTCAGTCCCGCCGACAGTCAAAAAGAATGAGATCGACTGATGGTTCTCGTCCCAGCAGCAGCCGCAGCCTGAACCAAAGAACCCCCGCTCTGAGGTCTGACAGCAGCCGACAGATGCCTGCAGATGTTTAAAGGTTTTTTTATGTACAACTAGACTTCTTGTTGACAAACCCTCTCTTTTATCCCTTTTTTTCTACTGAAGAAAGAGGCGATGTGGGGTCAGCCGACAAGACAGCGCCGCCTCCATTTCTTCCTCCTCCTCATCATCGTCTTCATCCTCCTCCTCGCTCTGCTCTCCTCGAACTCCATCCTGCGTCTCGCCTCGTCCGTGCCCATCTTCTCCCAGCATGCCTTACACTATCAATGTCCTCCAGGTGCCTTTCCTGGAATCCCTGTCCTCCGTTCCCCCTCCTTCACCTCCGCAGCATGAAGAGGAATGGAAACAGGTCAGAGGAGTGGATTGAGGGGAAAAAAATAAATATTTTTCAAGTGTGCCATTCTGTGACATGTTCTGTGTCATATTCAGCACTTTTATCAGCTTTCCCCTCTCCAGCAGATTGTGGATATATTGTGGAGCGACCCTAAAACCCAAGAAGGCTGCAGTCCCAACACGTTCAGAGGAGGGGGTTGCTACTTCGGCCCCGACGTCACTCGGAAGCTGCTGCTCCAACATGGACTCCAGCTGCTCATCCGATCCCATGAATGTAAACAGGAGGGATATGAACTATGTCATGGTGGACAGGTAGATGGGATGGAGGAAATCAGTTCAAATCGTTCAAAGGTCTACTGTTGAATGTTTGAATCTGGAGGAATAAATGTGTGCATGTTTGTTTTACAGGTGATCACTATTTTCTCAGCATCAAACTATTACGAGGAGGGAAGCAACCGTGGTGCCTACATCAAGCTGGGCAGAGAACTGGTTCCCCGCTTCTACCAGTACCAAGTCAGCCGCACAACGCGCAAACTCACCCTGACACAGAGGTACAGCAGCTGTTTGGTGTGTACAGTGCATGTTTGTGTAAAAACTCGCTCAGCTTAACCACAGCTTGGGCGTAGGAGTACCGAGGAAGTTAGTCCGTTTAATGGATTAGGTCATTCAAACAAAAATAAATGCAGACAATTTTGACTATCGTTTAATGCCTGAGGTAATTTATTAGCTGGTTCCAGCTTCTCCAGTGTGAGGATTTCTTATTTTTTTGTCTTTTTAATTGTTATAAATCAAAAATCTTAGGGTTTTAGACTGTTGATTGGTCAAAACAAGTAAGTTTGAAGATACATGTATAATTGTGATCAGTCGTTTTTATTATTTTCTGATATTCTGTCAACTAAACAATAAAAGGATTAAGCTGATAAATAAAACATAAATCAATAATGACAATAGATTTTTGTAAATAATGTGAGTAAGCTCAGCCATAGTCAATGACCTGTATTTATCCTGCGTCAATGCAGAGTACGAGTCGCTGAGGGCTCTGCTCTCAGGGCCTTGAAGGAGAAGCTGTTTGCTCATCGCTCTGAGCTGATGGAAGGCTTCCAGCAGTATGATCAGAATAACACCGGTGACCTTTACGCACCATGTTTATTCATCTTTATTATGAGCATGTATTTGCCTGGGTTGACATGTATTGTTGTTATAGTTTGGCATGTCTCGTTTCAGGTAGCATATCAGTCAGTGAATGGGCTCAGGTGCTGGAGTCCGTCCTGAGACTGGACCTGCCCTGGAGGACACTGCGTCCACACTTATCCCGTCTGGCACCAGATGGCAGTGTGGAGTATCAGTCCTGCTTCGAGGATATGGGACCAGGGATTCCTCTGCCTCAGGTCGGGAGCAAAGCGGTTGAGAGAAACCAAGTTATCCAGTTACCAGTTTAAAATGCAGCACGAGTTCTTCAGTATTGATGACAGAGCATTTATTGGTTTTATCTTAATCCAAGTGTTAGTAAGCAAAAGGGGCTGGAGAAATTATTCAGCATTTTGCCAAGTATGCAAAGATAATGTCTCCAAATGGAGAGATGTAAGGTATTTCCCACAACAGCAACAGTACAGCAATAAATAAACAGTACAGTATGTTACTGTGGGTAAAACTCTTTTGTGTGCATAATTCAACCACAAACAATGGAGGGCCAGTAATAACGGGAAGAAAAATGAAGGTAATTTTGAGAGCAGAAAAATTAGAAGATTTAATATGCAGCGAGTGCAGAACAATACACATTTAATGCCCTTACTTTCCACTGCACGTGGAACAGCACCAAGTTTTAAACATGTTACAATCAAGTCACTGCCAATCCTCATTCTTTGTGTTTTGTTTTGGTTTTTTTATTCATCACATACTGTATCAACTGTATTAATTTCTCACTTTTCTGCGTTCAGCAGCACTCAGCTTTTTTTTTAAGTTACCGCAGACTCAGATTCTTACATCAAGACTATTTGGAGCATTTTAATGCTGCTTACATTTCAAACACTCTGACTGGAAAAATTCTTCATAATATTTACTTTGAATAATAATAATACTTTTTTAAATGCATTACTTTTTAAATGAGAATTTGTCCACAAATAATACTGGTACTCTCAGGATTACAGTACTTCTCTGTAAAATAGTACGTCAATGCTGCTAATAAACACAATGGGAGGTTTGGTTGTCTACCGTCTATCTACTTTTCCTTTCCTGTCTTTCTTCTTTTAGGTCACTCCGAACTTGGCTGAAACTCTGTTCAGATACAGGACAGACATTGAGATAATATTCAACATTATAGACAAAGACCATTCAGGTAAAAAACTAAAGTATCTCATTTGAAGACAATGTCTCAGTAATTCAAACTGTATTCCTCAACGTTAAGACGGTGGGTGGCACGTGTTATGTTCAGGGCTGATCTCCACTGAGGAATTCCGTAACACCTGGCGTCTCTTCAGTTCCCACCTGGGCGTCGACATCGACGACAGAGCCATTGATGACCTGGCACGAAGTATCGACTTCAACAAGGATGGCAGCATAGACTTCACTGAGTTCCTGGAGGCTTTCAGAGTGGTACACAAACTGGACAACAGGGATCAGCAACTTATCGGAAAGACCAATGGAGAGAAGTATTCGTAAGGGGAGGAATCTGAATACTAATTTGAGCAAGTCCTGCATGAACAGCACAGAAACCACCGGAGGAAGGAAAGTAGGCGAGCACAGATGAGAGGACATATAATTTAGTATTTCTTAAGCTGTTTAAGGAAAAATCCACCATTAAACACTTAAAACACAGTTATTGGTGCATTTTGACAGTTGTGGGTGTCTTTTAAGCCAAACTAACAGCATGGCTCTAAGAATGGCAGGTAAGTTCCAGCCACCCCTTTGCTTACAAAGTGAAATATCTCAACAGCTATTGGATGGATTTCCTTTTTATACAGACATTCATGTTCCAAAGAGGATAAGTCCTTAAGACTTTGGTGATCCTGCGACTTTTCATCCAGCAGGTTTTTGGTTCATTGTGAAACTAAAATTTGTTACTATCCAGGAGGATTAAGTTGGTAGAAGCAAACTTGCTAGAAAAGGTCAATTATAATAATTTAATGTAGGTCTTGAGGCTTCACATACAGTATTTCAGGTGCAATTTAATTTAGTTCAGCAGCTGTAGACTTCTGAGAAACATTGTGAACAAAAACAACAGAAGAAGTACCAGTGAAATGCAACGCGATCCAATATAGCTGTTCCACCACGAAGTCTACTTTAATGATTCTTATTATGTTCAGTTTTTGACAGTTTTTGAGTTGTTAATCAACCTAAATGTTTTAGCATTGAGGTCACATTTAGTACTGGTGTTTTGCTAGACTGCATTATGTTCAGCGGTGTTTTTAATATTCTGACCCCTTATGTATCAAAGGAGGGAGGGACAGAAAAGAAACACGTCTTTCTAATTCACTGTAGTCTGGTAAAACACCACCTTTATCCATCACCTCAGTAATAAACATGCAGTTTAATTTCCACATTTCCAACAGTGTCAACATTATAAACTTTGAAGGTGGAATATATGGCAGAGCTGTTGAAGTAGATTGCAATAATGTTCAACTGTTTGCTAAAATTGAATAAAATGGCCTTTTTTTTTTTTTTGACCACTTCTCATATTTTGTGCATATTTTTACAGTGTGTTTCTGTGTATGTGTGTGTGTGTGTGTGTGTGTGTGGTATGTCTCTTCGTATGCCGCTTCACTCAGGCGTCCTGCCCACCGTAATTACCACACGGTGCGAGCCGTTAAACAGGCCCAGACGTCCAGAGTAAATAATAGGTTCAGATTTTACTGAGAACATAAACCTACACACACATACACACACTCTTTAAACATGTACACACACACTAGTTGCAAAAGGAGACAGATATGGAGGATGAGAAAAAAACAGGGAGGCGTGGAGTGTAATATATATATTTTTTTAACTTGGTGTCAGAGTTCTTTTGAAGTGTCGCCTTCTATGTCAAAGTATGATCACTGTATATTTCAAAATGACGTATCAAGTAAAATTGTTGCTGCTACTACTACTATTAAGCAGGTAAAAGAGGCGTCTCCCTTGAAACCTCCACATCCATCTGCCAGAGTGTTTTGCGTAATGCACCATCTCTGCCCTCCTCCCTCCCGTCTGCCCTGTCCTGTAGTATTCCCAGACCATATCTCCCCACCCCTCAGGCTTCAACCTCTCATACACTCCCCACTTTCACTCTCAAAGCGCCTCTCCCCTTCTCCCATCCCTTCCCTTCCAAATCGTAGGTTGGGTGTCCCAGCTCTGTAGCCTTATCCTTGACCTACACGTTCTGGATGGGACCTCGGATGGGGCTCCTGGCAGCGCTGGTCGCTCTGCTCTGCATCTGCATCTGCCCTCCAGGTATTTCTGCGAGTTAAATTTGATACCTATGTGTTGTTAACAGAAGCAGTGCTTTCAGAAAGGCCGCAGACACTCATTGTGAGACCACTGCCCACAGCGGGTGGTGCCGAGGGATGCGGGGGTTTCAGACACCTGGACAACGGGAGGACGTTCTTCCGTTACGGTGGACTGCTGGTGATATTCCGCTGTCATCCCGGTTACAAGCTCCACGGATACAAAACCAACAGCTGCGTGTCTGGACACTGGTCCCGGGATCCACCAGTGTGTGTTGGTGAGGAGCTACATTCATGAGCATGTCCTGTAAACCTTTTTTTTTTTTTTTTTTTAATTTTTGATTTCTATTCCTGTTTTTGTGAATAGCTGTATTTGGAAAATTAATTTTCTTGTCTCAGGTTTTGTTCAAGTGTCTTGGGTTTTTTTGCTTTTTTAAATTTTTTTGTTGCTTTTTTTTGGTTTGTTTTTATTACAGTGCACAGTAGGGTGTTGATAGAAATATGAAGGAACACACTAACACAGAGGTCCCTGGTCAGACTCAAACTTTTATCTTCCCACTATTTTAGGCTCCGGCTGCTCTGACCCTGGGCTGCTCCCCCACGGGACAAGCAGCATGAATGAGGACGGTTCCTGGGCAGTGTTCAGCTGTAATAGTGGCTTTCACCTATTAGGGCCCTCAATGTTATACTGTAAGGGCCACACCTGGAATAGCACTAAGCCTGTATGCAAAGGTGAGCATGAAAAAAACCTCAGCTATTTAAGAAAGAGTTTCACATTTTAGAAAGTCCTCTCTCAGCTGAGGGTTAATGGGAAACTGTGTCTCTCCAAAGGTAACAAAATCTGTTTGTAAGCCTGAAGTACAAATATACCAAAAAAATACAATTAGTTTAAGAGGTGGTAGGTGGATTTTGTTATCGTTGCACAGAGTCATGGTAGCTGTTTCCCTTTGTTTTTAAGTCATTATGCAAAGCTTAGTAACCTGGCTTCTGGTGCCAGCCACCTCTTTACTGTACAGATGCGAGAGCGGTATCAATCTTTTCATCTAACTCTTGGCAAGAAAATGAATGAGTGCACTATTCCTTTACAATTTTATCTTGTAATAGCAAGTTCCTTCGTATGACAATGTGTTAGATCCCCCATATCCATTGACTCCAAACAGCTGTAGGTAGAAGAAAGATTATTATCCTACTGTAACAAACTGAAACTGGATTCAAGACCATTTTTATTCTCGTTTGAAAGTTGCTCTTTATTTTTGACCTCCTTTCCTCTTTTCTCTTTGTTAGAATCTGACATGATGAGCTTGATTTCCAGTGTCAGTGTGCAAAAGCCAAACATACACCAGAACCTTCAGGCGGCTGTGGTTCTGAAGACCCAGCAACAATCCGACAATGACACCCTCGCTAATAATTCTTCCGAAGAAGGAAAACTCGAATCGGGCCTGTTGTCTCATGCGCCGAACCAATTATCCAACAGTGACAGGATTGAAGTGACTAGCCCACAAGTCCACCTGCAGCAGCATATTCTGTTTCCCAGTTTTAAAGTCAAAGATGGGGTCCAAACATTTCAACATGAGGCTCAGGTTCAGGCAGTGAACAAAACTCAGGGACCAAAAACAGGAACTGGGAGGAATGGCTCAGTGGCAAAAGCTTCGGATGAGAAATCAGAAAAGGCGGACAAAGTTACACAAATGACTCCCACTAAACCACATCTATCTACTACCATGCCAACTACTTTATCATTAGTGTCAGGGACAGAGCAATCTGCATCTTCACTACCAACATTTTCAGCAGCCCATACAGCAGCTATGACGGCTGTCACAAATACTGCAGTCGAGCATCCGCTCTCGGCTGTGATCGAATTTGGAGGACCTGTCACATCCCCGGATTTTGTGACTCCCTCTGATGTAGTAACTGACTCTTCACAAACTGCGGATGCAGACCACCAGGCTGAAACTGGCTCCCGGTATCCCCCTTTGTCTCCGCCTGGCTCCGTAGATGAAGAGGAGCCCGCAGACACCCCAACATATACATTACCTCCTTCTGTTTATTCCATCCCTGCTGGTTCTTCGTCCCCCTCATCTCCCACTTCACCTGCGCTCTTCTTATCACCCCCGCTTTCCTCCTTGTCTGCCTCTACCTCTGCAAGTCCCAAATCCACCACCCAGTCCAGTACGAAAACACAAATGCCTAATGTCACCCTTCGAACAAACACCCCTGCCACCAGTGGGGCAAGCTCTGGCTGGACTGAACTCCACAACCTCACAGTGAACGCCTCCTCCTCCTCCTCCTCCAGACAACCTGCGTGCCCAGACCCACCTGTGCCCATTCATGGGACCTTCCACTTTCATACGGTAGAGAGTCCGGGTGCCAGAGTGCACAGACAGTACATACAGTACGCCTGCTACCCGGGTTATACGCTGGCTCATGGTGACACACAAAGCTATTGCCAGCAGGACGGCACCTGGAGTGGAATCACACCCGTTTGTCTTGGTAGGTGGTGATGCTGCTTCATAACTTATTGATTCTTTGATCATTTTTGAAAAAGCTGCAGTCGTGCTTCTTGACAAGGAAAAGGAAAGACATGCCGATAGGTGGAGACAAGGGAAGGTGCAAGATACTGATTTGCCAGTATTGTGCGCTATAGTAGCCTTTTATTCATTTAATTTTTTTGTTGTTTAATGTTGATATTGGGTGAGTTTTCCAACCAAAATGCAATTCTAACAATATCTTTTAATATTAGCATTAAAACAAGGAGCTTACAATTTGCCTAATGTTTTTTTGTTTGTTTTGTTTTTAGTTTTTTGGTTGCTTTTTTTTTAGTTTCAATTCCCATGATGCTTTCAAAGCTTGAGGCTTTGGCAAATGTGTAAAATCTCAGATAAAGATGCACAGTATATCCACCTAAAGTAACTGGCAGTCTGTCAGAGACCTATGTGTAAAATCCAACTAACTTAGTAAACTTTTAAAGCATGAATGCATCATTGTTTTCAGTTTGAAGATGATTATCTAAAAGACATATTGTGTGTTATCTAGAGTTTGTGTTGGAGATTGTTTTTGAGTGGCGATTCATTCTCCAGCTGAGTGCGGCCGTCCATACTCAGAATAATCATTTGTACTACACACAGACTTTGTCTTGACAGGATTTTTCTTTTTTGCTAAACAGGGCCAGTTGCTTGTTTTATTTTTCAAAAACAAAGGCAGCATTGTCTTATCCTAGTGTAGGCCTGCAACTAACAATTATTTTCAAAGCAAATTGAATTTTCCAAGTAATTTCTCTATCAATAAATTCATTGTCTGGTGTCTAAGCTCTCAGAAATTGTGGAAATTGCTTGTTGCAATTTACTTAAAGCCCAAGATGACATCATCATAAGTCTTTATTTGTCCAATCAACAGTCTTAAACCCAAAGATGTTCACGTTATTATTACTACTACTACTGGAACTAGGTAGTGTTAGGAGTTTATGCTTAAAAATTAAGTTAACAGAACAGTGGATTTAATTTGTAGATAAATTAGATTTGAATTGTTAGACATTTTTAAGCAAAAAAAGGCCAAACTTTACCTGGTACTAGCTTCTCATTTGTGAATATTTGCTAGTTTTCCCTTTTTATATATGATGGTTGGGTTTTGTATGTTGACTTGGGCTTCTGGCATTTTTCACTATTTTCAGACATTTTATACATTTATAAATCTCTTGATTTATTAAAGAAAATGTTTGTCAGTCATTGATAATGAAAATAATTGTCAGTTGCAGCCTTATCGTAGACCAAAGATGGAATAATACAAGCCTGCCTGATATAATACTTGTCAAACAGAAATAAAGCTGTTTCATGAAGCACAACTTACAACAAATAAGCTCAAATTTAAACTAAATCGACTGTCTTAGAACTAGATTTTAACTCACGGCCCCTCTACAACACCAGGACCACAGAATGGAGGATGGGGGACCCAACATGGATGATATTGTCCTCAGTGCCACAAATTTTTTTAGCTTATTTTTGATTAATCAAATCAAGTCAATGCAGATAACATGGAGTAATTCAGGGGCTTATAGTGGCCCTGGAGGTCTGGGGCAGCTTGCCTGCTTTGCCAGGTTGGTAATTACCCCCGAACCAATCTGTCCTCCACTCTTTACTGTTTTATCTCCAGAGCTGACACCGTGCTCGGTTAACAACGGAGGCTGTTCCCAGCTGTGTTCCCACTCCCAGTACTACAACCAGAGCTCCAACCAAACCCAGACCAGAACCCAGTGCCACTGCAGACCTGGATTCACTCTGCTGGATGACAGGCAAACATGTCGCGGTGAGCATATTAATGTATTTTTGTTTTTTTTCTTTCCTCACAGCTTTCACTGTGACTGTAACATTCTTCCCTAACCTTCTGTGGACGCCCTGAGATCTTCCAAATAACATCGCAGTGCACACTGAGGCATGTTACAGCACAACAGGGAATCTCCTTCACGTTTTATGTGTTTGATGTTTCACGGCTCACAGACAAGCATAAGTGAGCTGAGAGAATTTATGGCAGCACGGTCACCTTGTAGCTCCTAGAAGCCTCACATTTACTTTATTTTCTGACATAAGTTACATGTGCCTGCTCACATATACCCTATCATTATTGAGAACCATCAGTGGATTGTGTTGATATTATAATTTCTGAACAGTGTTATTATCAGTGTTCACTTTGACAGATAGCCTTGTGCAGAGATCATGGTTTGACTGGCGATAGTTCAGTTTTAAACTAAAAATTCCATGGCAATTATATAAGGTTTGTAGACATTCCTGCCTGACTGACAGTGCACATTTATTCTGGTCCTCAGTTCAACAGCTACCATTAATTCTGGACTTCTATATGCAGAGATTTGTCAGAAAATGAAAACATATTGAAGCATTACCACAAAAAGGGCAGGTAAATATATCGAGAAATGTCAAGTGGGGGGAAATGATGCTTTCCAAGACGACAGGGCCGACCCAGGAAAACAAGGGCAGAGTCAACACTCAAGTTTGCTGGGTCCTTCCTACACCAACGCGGTTCCTGTCTCTGAAGAGCAGGAAGTCAGAAAACATCTGTGTTATGGTTTGCTCATTACAGGCCAAAACAACATGCTAAGGTCGAAACACATTGGCGAGGTTTCAGATTGCAGCTTGATTCAGAGCAGCAGGGGACGATGACCACCTTTCAGCCACAGCTCCTCTCATTCATTCCAGTGCAGACTGGACTTTGTGCTTTTCTCAGAATGACTGTACACATGGGTGTGTGATGTTTTTAAATCTCTGTCCGTTCTGCCGTTTAGACCAGTGAAAGATCTGTACTATATGTATGTGATAATTGTTGTGTGCACTTATTTTTTTGGTTTGTGTCCGTTCGAATATGTGTAGACTTAGATGAATGTGTTGAGAGGCAGCACCAGTATGCAGAGATGCATCAACAGATTTTGGTTGCTTTTAAGTGTGGCTGTGATGATGGCTATCAGCCAGCTCATGACCAGACCGCTCATGCCCAGGTGTGTGTGTGTGTGTGTGTGCTTACACGTTTGTGTCTGTTTATGTCATTCGCGTTTCATGTGTCTTTTAAGTGTTTTTCTACATCATTTTCCTTCTTTCCAGATGTGGATGAGTGCTTGCTGCCTGCAGCCGTGACAGGCTGTGTTTTCGGCTGTGTTAACACTCCAGGGAGCTTCCACTGCCGGTGTCCTGTCGGCTACAACCTTCCCACTGTGGACAGCCACTGCCAAGGTTGGGACACACTCACTAAATATCACTTTTGAACCATGCCTCGCTCTTTTTATCCTTCTATCCTTTTATCCATGGCTCTCAGCTGATGAATCCTAATGACTTTTTTGATCCTCTGACTATTTTTCTAGCACAAACATGAGGTTGCCATGACATTCTGAGTGAAATGTCTCAACAATACCTGGATGGCTCGTCATTAAACTTTAAATTCCAGCCTTATAATAAATTGTATTCACTTAAGTTGACTTTTCATCTAGTACTGTCATCAGGTTGAATTTTCAGTTTTTACAGTACTTTAGTTTATGTACAAATAAAAGCACAACAATGTACCGATTACTCGCAGCTTCACTTGGTGTATAGTCTGCTAAGCATGTGTTAGCAACATCTTAGTGAAGAATGTGATAAGATTATGTTTACATTTTCAAATTAGCATATGATATGGTAACATGGTAAATATTATCTGTGTGTGTGTGTGTGTGTGTGTGTGTGTGTTATCGTGGCAAAACGAGGTCCTGGAGACACCTACTATAGTGGGATCTACGACAGAGGTGGTTTTGAGTACTTTCCAGGTGTTTATATGTCTGACTGTCTGTGGACAGATTTTGATAGCGTCACAACCGTGCGAGACAAAGTCATGAAACTTTACATGTGTGTATTCTGGATCGAATTGAAGGCCGGGTTCAAAGATTTAGCATCGTCCAAGAGAGGGCCAAGGAAGTCGGGAAACGGCCCCTGGCCCTCCACTTTACGCCTGGCCCACTTTCATTTTAAGTCATGAAAAACTGTATCCTAGATATAATCATTCCCATCCACTAAGACATTAGGCAAAACTACACACCATCTTGTGATGGGATCACACCGGCCAAAGTTGCTGGCAGATAATACTGAGGACTCATTGGTTGAAATGTGTGCAGTGATGGGCTCTGTGGCTGGTGTGATTCCCATCACAAGATGGTCTCTAGTTTTAATAGGAAGAGGAAAAGTTCTCAGCCCCTATATACCGCAAAAAAACCAAAACAACTATACCTTTATAAATGCAGCTTTCTCCCAGTGCCTCTACACCTTCGATAATGTGACAATAAAATTGTTATCTACTCCTAAACTTCCTTTTCTTATCCAGATATAGATGAGTGTGCTGTTAACCAGGGGCTTGGGCCATGTATGGAGCAATGCCACAACTCACCGGGATCCTATCGATGCTCCTGCACATATGGGCACATTCTGGCTGGAGATGGACACAGCTGCATCGCTGAGTGTCCACCCGGATACAGGAAGCAACCAACAACAGCTGAGAATTCGACTGCACAAGCTCTGAAGGACGAGTGTGTAGGTAGGAAAAAAATGTGGAAAAAGTTTGAAAGTTTAAGCCGTACCATGTAAGTCCCTATATTTCTCCAAAGAAATCATGAATAGATTTTTCCAAACTATGTCAAACATCTGGGGTTCCCGGTTTTCTGCACAGATATAAATGAGTGCCAGGAGGAGAGGTGCGCGTGGCAGTGTGTCAACCTGCCAGGCTCTTACCGCTGCATCTGCCCCAAAGGATACGCTCTCCAGGGCGATGGGCAACGCTGCGAGGGTCAGTGCGGTTATGCAAACTCAATGCACACTCACACACACACTTGTAACAGAATACTGCGTGGTATGTGGGACATTTTCATACAAGTGTCTGTCTCTATGATGACACATCAAGGCAAGAACTCAACAATAACAGTTTTGTTTGTTTGTTTTTTTCAGAACCTGGAGATGATATATTGTTGTTTATATGTTTTAGCACATACTGCACGTGATGTACATTAATATAAATGTATTAATATCACGTATGTATTACAAGTGACATTACAAGTGTCATTTATTAATAAGCATATCTTTGCATTTATGGTGAACTAGCATAACATTTGCCTGTGTTGTTTTCTATTATCATAATTTTTCTAATTTATCTATTAATATTCTTATTATTTCTATATTATATTCTTTATGTTGTTTAGGTTTTTGTAGGTTAATTGAGACCGTAGATATTACAAGAGAAACAACTTTGACAAACTATTTTGTAATTAAGTGTCAAGGTCTCATTGCTTATGATGCATTTGTGGATCTAAGGTAATTATCTGATATTTCATTCTTCTCTTGTCCCTCTAGTTGCTCTCCATAGTCACTCTCTGCATATTTGTATGAGTCCACAATATGAAATGATATCCCACCTCTTGTGCGTGAACACTCATTGTTCACGTGTTTTATGACAACCATATTATTATTTTAATTAGTTTCATAGTGATTCATTAAGCTTGTGTGTAAAGTACCCTGCATGGGAATGTAAATATAATGTATATAGAAGAGAAAGTTGCCTTGGAAACCATGATTACGCTCTTATGATGAGTGCAAACAGTTGATTTAAAAAAATATCTATATCTATCCTCCCCTCCAGACATTAATGAGTGCAGTCGGAAGAACGGAGGGTGTTCCCACCTGTGTGTGAACCAAAAAAGCGGGTATAAATGTGCATGCCCAGCCTCCCATCGCCTGTCCCCCTACAGCTGGAAGAAATGTGTGCCTAGGACAACAGCAAATACTGCTGGCTGAGCTGGATAGTACTACTGATGCTAGTCTCTTCTGCTACTGAATGTCGCTGCCCTAGATGGGTTTTCAACACTGTGATGAGTAAGTAGTAAAGCAGGTGATTTGTTAAAGTGGCCAGGAGAGTTTAACGAGACACTGAAATTGAATTTAAGTGATGCATTGTGAAACTCAATGTTAAAAAAAAAGACTATACAAGATAAATTTACCAAATAATAATATCAATATTCTGCATTTCCTTAGTCTGATGAACTAAAGCATACTGTATATATTGATGAATTTTTAATTCAAAGTGTTTGTCATTGCATTTACAAATGTTTAACCTTAACCGTTTTCAATCCGTGATCAATTTAATCTTAAGGTTGCTCTCTGTAATTTAGGTATGTGTGAGCAAAATAAAAATTAAGTAAGGTTAAACCCAGAGAACGACAGCTGGAGCTCTGATTGGCTACCTGCTGTATGTTGGCAGGAATCTGGCCAATTAGAGCAACAGCTAGTGTTCAGACGTATATGAGACAAACAGCTATAAAGATCAATGATAGGTTGCACTCATTGGTCAAATGGCTTTATTATTGCGTGAACATTCTTTTTAAAATGCCAAAATAAACGTTTTTCTGATGGAAATGAGGCTCAAGTGCATTTTCAAAATAATTAAACAGATCATTCAATGTTAAATAGCTAACCTGCATAATGTATTACAATATTAAAATAATTATATTTTTAAATATACGTCTGTTATTATTTTTATGTAAATGCAAGTATTTCAGGGTTTGAGTTAGCATTAAAATATACCAACATTTCACTCTACAGTTTCCTGCAATTTTTCTATCAACATCAAAGCACAGCAATTAAAGTTGTTAAAAGTTGGAAGTGGAATATTGCTCATCTCAGACTTACAAAGGACTTTATCCAACAAACTCTGGACCTGTCTTTTACCTTACCAATATCTGACTCTTCTGCCATTTCATTCTTTACATACACATCATATATACAAGGTACATACTTTTTACTGTATATAAAGCACTGCTACATATAGGTATTAAAGCAGATTTATACCCTAACATACCAGAAATAAACTTGTCCTCACTGTACACAAAGCCTGCACCACTGAACCCTCGGTATGTTTAGGTCCATGCAAAATGTTGACTCGCCATATCAGCAGCACAACCTTGAGTTGACACACAAAGACGGTTTAGTTTTCAATATTGCACGAGACAGACAACACATACACAAAGACAAAAACATCTTGGCATTAAAAAAAAAAAAAACAACTATGATTCCTGTTTCCATACGGGTTAATATTAATAAAAGACTACAACACACAAGTTTCACTACCATCAACGCTGAATTATGAAGACCCTGGAAGCTATCAGAGGTAGTTTTTGATAATTCCTATGCACAAATTATTCAGTTGAGGGGGAAAATTGGTAAAAGAGATTTGAGGGTGCAAACCGTTTGAAATGATTTACGTTTTCTTAATTGTCTCACATATTTAGTTAAACCTTTACGATAAAATAATAATTTTTTTTTAGTAAATACAGAACAAACAAAGTTTATGTAGGCAAAAAGTACAATTAAAAATTTTTGATTTGTGGGAAATATATGTGTACAAACTATAATGCTTACTCTGATAACTGCTGGGCCAGTAACATATTCAATTATAAGACAGGCTGTTGATATAACATTGTCACAAACAACATCAAGATCACTGAGATGTTCTTACATCTTTGCAAATTTCAGTTTACATAAAATGCATGTTAGTGAGTCCTGCAAACATACATTTGAACAGCATTTTAAGTAATAAATAAGTTCACAGTCCAGACAGAAAAAGGAAAAAAAAACATGGTATATTGTGGTTTGCAATCAGCTGCCAAGGCTATGACATTACACCAGTGTATGAGAGTTCCAGAGTTTATTGATTATTTATTGAGTAAATACTTACAAGCACCAAGCAAACTGTATGAGCTGATATTGATACGCTTTGCTGCCTTTGACCAGTTGATCCCTTAGTTATAAAACTTGTTTCTTCAGGATTTTAGAGTCCGTCAGCAGCCGCAAGACTCACTTTTCTGCTGTTTCACTGCATCAGGCAGCTTGAACTTGGTAGGAAATCCTGGACATAAGTGATCACCGCCTTGGACAGATAGGTCATGGTTCCATAGCTGCCACTGGGGGCGCTATCATAGAAAAAGTTGCAGATTCCGGTCGCCGGATCCTTCTCAAGGAAATAATCACTGGCGCTGTGGAATTTCTGGGGATGCAGAGGTAGAAAAAGGGTGAACCCAGTCGAACATGTGAACATACATGAACATCCTGTCAAACCAAAGATGTATCTCTCGCCGGTGGTAGTACCTGGTCGCTGAAGAAGAGGTCATTGGCCAAATGCAGGATATGGTCCACGTGAATAACACCACCAATGCTGTCCACGTCCACGTCAGCCACCAGGCCTAGAACCATCACGGTCTCCACTAGCAACTGCCGGTACTCCGGCTGAGGGACGTGGTTCAGGACAGACTCCACCTGCACAGCAAACTTGATCTCTCCCGCCGTCATCTACACAGACAACACAGAATTAAACACGCATCCATGCGCACATGAACGCGGGAGGTCGTAAATCTACTTTTTAGCCACAAGTCTGCGAGATTCTACCTCTCTTGTGGTAGAGGAAGGCAACACATAGCCATCGATGGACAGGCCATGGCACTTCTGCAGGATCGTCCAGACCTTCTGGTAGAAACCCACTGGTACTCTGTTGATAGCTCCATCCAGCCTGCGTCTCCTCAGCCACTGGCCCTGCTTCTCCTCCCAGTGCAGCTGTCCATCACCTGGACCAGCGCCCACTGGGGACAGGATTCCACTGGGGGTTGAGGGGCTGCTGCAACGCTGTGGTGCAGGAGGAGAAAGATGCAGTTACAAAATGTTTCATGGACCATTTAATCTCCATTTAGTCTAAATGTATTACACTTGTCAGTAGTGTTAGACCCCTTTTTCACCACAGGATAACCAGGTTCAATAGTAACTGCAGTTTGTCCCACACTGCACCAATGCTCTATTAAACTGGCATCATGATGGAACTATGGAGGTAGTTTTACGACCCAACCAGACTCAAGACACATCACTCATGCAGTAGTACTCCCCAGACTGTGAAGTGTAAAACTGGTGGAGTTCCCCTGTGCCATAACAAATAAATTGACCGTAGCATATTTCTCTATAACTCAAACACACACACAAAATAAGAGTATTAACACGTATCTATAGTTACGCAGGCAATGCAACCATACATGCATATTGATAACGGCAATACAGACACATGAGCAGGCATTTTAAAAGGACAAGGCTGGTGTTATTCTATGTTTTAGTTTTTTCAAACACTTAAAGACAAAGAACGATGACTTCAGCTCACTGGCAAATGTTGTCTGTGTAGCCACAGCCAGATACAATAATAACTTAATTAATACAGCCTTTCTAAAAAAAGAAAAAGTTACAGACTGCTTTACATGATTTTAAACAGAAGTACAAAAGTAAGAACTAAAATATTAGGCAGTCAAATATAGTTCATACATAGAGCTCATGCCTCACCAAAACACTGCCTCTGCAATAGCGTCATATATCTTCTTATGATAAAGAATTAACTACACCAGCCATATTTATTGCAATAAAGCAATATGCTGCTTTGTGCTACTTGATGCTACTTGATGCTTTTCTACACTACATGCTTATAAATGTTTTTGCATCTGGAGTTCTATGACGACGGACACAAGTTAGATCAGTACTTTAACTACATGGATAATACTTGTCACTAAATTATATTTTTTGTTGGATTCGGTCCCTTGAGGACATTTGTTGAATACAATAAAATAATTCCAGCCTTATCCCTAAATACAGCAAGGCACATGCAATCTTTTAGTGACTATATAAAATATGACATTTGGATTAAAACAAAAAAAACAAAAACAAAAACCTACATACGTTCTAACTACAGCAACCCTCGGCAGGACAAACCAAGATAAGCTGAAACAGATGAGATGAAATGCTTTACCGTGGAGCGAGGAGAAGTGAAATTGCTACTCAGGGACAGACCACCGCTGAAGATCTACACATGGATATGGATGATAGATGACAGTTTGAGATGGTTCACGTGGTTCTCATACTACAGTCATGTCGACACAGAGCATAGTTTTACAATCTGTGAACTGGAAAAGCAGAATTGAACTCTGCAAAAATCTAGTTAGAAAAATTCTTGAAAACATAAAATGACTATTCTGCAAGACTGATCACAGGAGAGACCATCCCACAGAAATATGATCACACTCCATTATGAAATGACATGAGGCGTGTGGCTGTGCTAATTAAAAGCAGCTTAACTGATGTCCGGATTGCTTCAAGAGCTTTTTAGAAATGCTCTTTTAAATGCGATACTCTTCTACAAAAAGACAATTACTGTGTGATACTTGGAAGAGTAGCAAAGAATGTTTTCCTACTGATGTGTGATGGAGTGTAAGACATTCCAGCTATGGGGGGCACTGTGGCTCGCAACATGTTAAGAGCCAGCGAGTGGTTAATGAGCCGGCGGTTTGGTCGTATAGACTGAGGTTAGAAACAGTCACATGCTAAGATATGATCAAATCCAACCCACACTCGGAGGCCGAGAGTCATCCAGCTGCAACCAAAAGCAAGAACACTGTTATTCTGTTCTGACATAGATGGATAGAAGGATAGATAGATAGAGCAAAGCACATGAAGCACACGCCACAGCATATTTACAAAGACACATCCTGATTATTATCCTTTTTTTTTTTTTTTACTTGCGTTTCCCACCTGTTTTATCTCACTCTTTAGTTTGTGTATTCCTGTGCGTTCAGTCTTGGTGGCACCAGTGTGGCCAAGTTCATGGATGGAGATGGCAGGACTAGTGGCTGTTGACTGGATTGGGCGCACTGATGAGCAGAGACAAAAAAAAAACAAAAAACAAAACCCAGCATTTTTGGCGAGATTTTTTCATGGTGACGTCATCTCCCTGTGGTGGAACCATAAAAAGGCGGATCCGAGCGGACCATCGCCTCCTCGTCAAGATACTTCAGTCTGGACCAAAGAGGCAAAGTGGTTCACTGACCTTGCTTACAACCTCTGACACTTATTTCTCAGTTCTTTTTAATTCTGGCTCACTTTGACCTTTTTCATCACCTAATTTCTTCTCCTACACACATTTACATATGAACACTGACACATATACTGCAAAGACAAGGAGAGACAATAACAAAGAAAAAAAAACAACAACTCACTGCTCCTCTCCACCCCAAATTCTTTGCCACTGAGGATGTGATGCAGGAGGCTCTTCATCCCAAACGGACTCAGGCTCATCAAACTCTCCGATGCCTCCTCTCCTACAAAAGTGTTACACGTTTTTTTTTGGGGGGGGGTTTGTTTTTTTACTGCACAGGAGTAATATGTTTATGTTCACAGTTGCATGTAAGCTTGCTTGGTTCTCCTACCGGAACAGTGCAGGCTACGAGCCAGCTCAGTGGCCATCACTTGCATGATGAGTCCTATCCGGAGTCGGAGCATGTCCCCGAACAGAGCCGGCTGGGAGCGCACGTACATGGCCAGATAGACCATGATTTCCTGCATGACAATATACGGGCGGTTCGCCGCTGTAAGATTGGAGTCTGAAAAAGAAAGTCCCATGGCAGCCCCGAAAGGTTTGAGACTTTACCTGAGTGAGTACAGCTATACTGATGTCCTGACCGCTGGCTTCATAGATGAGAGTGTTCAACTCCTCGGGGGGAAGTGGCCTGGGAAGAAACAGCGAGGAAGAAGAGTCGGTTTATTATGTGGTAATACATTTTTAAAAAAAAAGCCTTAAGATGCGAGTACAAAATGTCTTTAGTCACATTTGTTTATTACAACTTACACTGTGATGACTCTCTCCCTTGGTTCAGGAGGCAGACCCACAGTCAGCTGCTTGTGATGGGAAATAAGGTCTGTGCAGGCCTGAGCACCAGACAAATACAGGTGGAATGAAATGATTAAAATCTTCTCATAACTCAGTGATTCTTCCTTTCAAACTAATAAGAGTGACGTCACAGACAACAGTGTCTAAGGAAAATTCTTCATGGTTCAACGCAGGTCCTAGTGACTGAGATCTGACCCGGGAACTGAGTCAGGCTGGGGCCAAATTATATTTAGTATCACGGTTAGGGTCCACTTTCATTGCCACGGGTCTTGGGTCTGACAGACAGTTTGTCAAATTACCAGAGTGGATCGGGGGGACTTGCTATCAGCTCTTCTTACATGGTATTTTATAATTATCACAGGACAAAAAAAAAGAAAAACTACTATGATTTCTCACTGACCTCGGCGAGGACCTCCACTCTCTTGCGTAGTATTCCAGAGATGTATCTGATGAGCCCCCACTCTTTGCAGGCTCCAGCTTGTACATACAACTCCTCCAACAGTGAACGCACGCTGACCCCACCCTGACCTGGACCTGACAACTCCACCAGCCAATCAGCCCCTCTGGTCATGAGAAGGAAAACCACAGTGTTTACTCGTCAGTGTGCCATAGCTTCCGACAAACTGCGTGCGACCGTGCGTTCGTAGTTGTCTTTACGCCCGTACTTCATTACGTAGAGAACATAGAGGATGTCAGCCTGGTCCTGCAGGGTGGGACACTCTTTCAGCTGCCGCACCATCGCTGCAAAGTCTGTGTTGCCCTGAGAGTCTCGAGGCAGGTGCAGATCCGAAGCGCTGTGGGACTTGTGAGGGATCTCAGTGTAAGACAAATCCACTTCAGAGAAATAGATAAGTCGCGAGGGAAATGAGGTTGCTCGTGGATGGGTGTTTTACCTTGTGCTGCTTCACGTGTGGGCAGTGCTGAGGCTGAGGGACTTCAAGGAGGTTGAGGGATCTGCGGTGTTTGTTCATGACAGGAGTCACAGGTAGATACATGGAGGACTCTGAAACATATGTGTTCATTAATACAATGTATTACAAAAAATAACCAATTATGAGTTAACATATATATTTCTGTTGCACTCATATGATGTAATTTGTTCTTCATCTACCTATAATGATTTCCTAGTATGTTTTTTGACAAGACCTCAAATGCATTTTCACTTATCCTGTTCTTTTTGCTGTGGGTTTAACCTGCAACTGGAAAGAGTGAAAGCTGAGCAGGAGATTTCACATTTGGGAAAAAGTGAACTGAACCTCTAAAACATGTCCTGTGACTGCATTTCAGTAAGGACTGTTGGGGCTATTGTCAATATAAAAATTGCCATGTTATTAATTTTTTATGTTGAATGTAAAAGGGGCTCTAGATAGCGATCACATATTTTATTTAGTATTTCTTTGGCCGTGCAGTCTATAGGAGTCAGCTACCGAGGAGAATAATAAAGCTGGAAACAAATTTCCAACTTACAACTACTTACTACTTAACATACCGAACATAATCTTGTGTTCTGACAGCTTTTAATATCTGGGAACTTTTGCATCTTTTAAGTTTTGAAGGAAAACATGTTTGTCCTCCTTATTGTAAGGTATTAAAAAGTGTTGTTTGAATAATGGTAGCAAATCTGAGCACTAGCATCAAAAATTTTGAAACAATATCCACTCCTGCCTTGTGACTACATTCTGAAAGGATATAACTCACGGGGCATGTTCAGGCCCTGGACCTGGGCCATGAGAGACAAGATGTCTCTCGTGGTGTGTTCAGCACTGAAGACATGGTGCTGCCCCCTCTGGATGGGAGGCAGATGGCTCTTGGTTATGGTGCTGTGGAGGAGCTGCGTGAGGTACTGGTCGAACATGTCTTCTGAGCCCTCTGAGGAAGTTAAATACATCCAATCCACATTTACTTACAGCTCAACTTCAGTGATCAATTATGACTGAAAGGAACACACACACACACACACGCACACACGCACTTTGTTTATGACTAACTACCTGAGGGCCCAAATTTGTTGTATTCCTCTCCATATCCGTCATCATCTTCCTCTTCCTCATCCTCATCCTCAAGCAGGCTTCCATCGCTCTCCTCATCCAGGAAGCTAAGGCTAGTGTGGAACGAAGTGGTCTGGACACTGGATAGGTCTGACATCTGCACCCTGTGGTTACATCCACACAAAATGCCCACAAAACACTTTTAAAAATGGATATTCTATTTACAGTAATGGTCTTAGGTCCTATGTTAAAGATGGAACCAGACCTTGCTCCAGCAAAATAGCCATCCTGCAGTTTCCTGAGGGTTGCTAGGATACACGGATCAATCGCATCTCCATCTTCAACTGGATAAAAAAAGTAAATGCTGTAAATACTGTGCTGTTACAGCGCAGTGAAATAATTTTACAAATTGAAATGTGGAAAAATCACAGCTACAGACAAAGATAGCACATATTAAATTCTTCCTGCGCTATAATCCAGAGCATGTAGTAAAATGACTTCTAATTTTCAGACATCATTTTAGCCTCGTTATTCATTATTCCATCTTTATCGTATCTAAATTATCAACCATTCCTTTTTCGAGTGAGATTTCTGCAAGCTGCTGGAATGTAGAATGCTCCTCAATATTAAATACCACAAGGCGTCTGCTATCAAAACCCTCCATGAACACTCAAAACTGTCTTACAAATCTATAATACATAATAAACCAGAAACAATTTTTTGAGTAAGTAACCAATTGCAGAATCAGGGTTTCCCCCAGAGACCCAAGTTGTAAAACCAGGAATATGTTTAGACTCTTTTTCTTCCTCTGACCTTCACCAACTAACTTTTATGAACCAACAATTTTTTCACCCAAACCATCAAACTGTCTCTTAGACCCAATCCTAACAAGGCTGCTCAAAGAAGTTTCACCTTTAGTTAGCACCTCCCTCACACCTATTATTTCAACTTGGGAGTGGAGGTGTACTGTATGGAACAGTTAAGGTTAAGAGCCTTATTACCGAGCATGCTGCGGGTGATGGGGAAAGTGAGCGTGGGTCGTCCTGTCATCCTCCAGCAGGAAGAGAGATAGGCCAGCTCTGTTCGTAACATCTCCACAATCATCTGGTTGTCCAGTGCCAGGTAGAAGTGGTGCTGATCCAGAAACTGGTCGGTGGGCGCAGAAAGGAAGAAAAGACGGAAACAGAAAGAAAGAAAGAAAGAAAGCCAAAGTATTAGTTGTTGGCACTGGTTACTACCTCCTTCTATATAGCGTTGTCATTGTGATTTTGAACACCACAGCACTTCAAGCATGTTTTACCTGGGGGGTGAATATATAGGAACGATTTCTGATCTCGTAGAATTTGGATGTTCCCAGAACTCCAATGTGTCTGTAGGGCCTCCCGCTCAAATTCAGTTTCTTGGAGTTCCCTGTGGCAATGACACAAGATGCTACTCTCAGTATCATACAAACACACAGGTGCCCGTACGCTAACGAAAGGAGTGCGCTGTGCTTGTTTACCCAGTCGGACATAGACATGGCTCAGGATGCGAGCAGGCATGACCCTGATCGGCAGAACTTCTGACATCCTCTGGACCTTTATGCCATGATCACTCAACAGCTCCTGGATCTGCTCTGACTCTGCTAGAACACAAACTAACACACACATAAAAAGAAGCACATCATATTTTTCCTTCTTCAAGGAAATCTGAATAAATAAACCAACGCAAACATCCAAACATTAGAAATGGAAACAAGTCATGGATTTTCTCGATCGTTTGGAAGTTGTGTGCGTTTAATGTACTCCTCCTCATGATGTAAAATTAAATAAGCCTAAAGGGGCTTTATTTAAGCATTTTAGTTTAAAAGATTCCAAAATCAACTAAGGCTATCGACAGAATCTGAAGAGATTTCAGTTTTCACATTATTTCAAAGATCTACCGAAGTTTGCATGCTAATCAGCTTGTGCCAGCCAGTCCCATCTCGTGATATTACCTTGTACCTCAAATGGCGATAGTGAAGTATTAACTGTGGTTAGGCTATGAACCTGTGCCACCAACCATCCTGTCTCTGCGACATTTATCCAACTTTACTCAAGCTCAGGTATTGATGCTGCTGCTCTCCCTCACGTCCCTCCACCTCTCTTTCGACACGTCGACTACTCCTCCCACCTGTCTCTCTGACAGGGCAGACTGGGTGTGAAATCTTCTTCATCAGACTAAAAATGACCGAAGTAAACAACCTGCCAGTTACATATTCGGACTGCAAGGTAAACCTTAGTGGAAAACATTATATGTCAACAGCATGTCAACAACTGACCTATGCTGAGATTGGATTTATTCACAATAACGTTAGCTCAGCATGGGGGTGAAGGTTAAAACTTGGTTGTGATTGGCCAGTCAGCCCAGTCTCTAACAAAAGGGGTGGACACCCTGACTTTCTGGTAATATGTTGCCCCCTATTTGTTTGGAGTATGAAACCAACAGCTGGCCAATTCTTACACATCACCCCTTTAACGAAGAAGGCACAGCAGAACCAAATTATAACTGAGGATGATGAAGGTCGAGTCAAGTCTGACAAAGTAGAGTTAAGCAAAGAGATCCAGACAACGAATTCTAGTACTGGATCCCCGCTCCCCCTTTTTTTTCTGGGATTAAGTTTATGACATTTTCCTCAGAACTAATCCGACAATCACCTACCTTGTACCACAACATCTGGCTTGAAGTTTGTGGAGAATCTCCTATTGAGAGGATCTATCTCTCCTGGTGCCAAAAACCCCTGATAGCAGAAGAAAAAGAGAGAGAGACAGAGACAGAGAGGGTGAATTATTGCAGAGGAAATAGAGGACACTGTTTATGTAACAAAAGAGTTTTGTTGCGTATGGCTTGATTGTCAAATGAGGACATCTTGTGGCAGTGCCTTCTTTCCTGATTTACAATAGAAAACAACATTATTCCTGGTTTGTACTTTACTGTGATAACCAGAGTAATTAAAGAATGGTGCAAAGTGTTGCAAGCTGACAACAGAGGTGGCGTACAAGGACCCTGCGAGTACCTCGGCCAGAAGACAGCCCAAGATGTAGAGTGACTGTCCCCACATGTGCGGCAGCTGCCCCATGGCCACTCTGTCCACAGAGTGAGGATTGCTGTACTCCTCTTCCACCTGCATGAGGCGAAATGTGTTCTCATTCTTATTCGGCTGCCAGATAAAAAGATGAAGTGATACAGTCGCCTGCAGATTACCCAACCCGACCTTACCATAGATTTAAAATATACTGGTAATGGTAACACTGTATGTGCTAATTAATCCCTGGATAGACCTAAATCAAACTGATGAAATAGATGATGAAATAGAGAAATAGAGACAGACTAAATACAATGTACGTGAGAGGAGATATTGAAGAACGAGGCTGAGACTTTACAACCATGCCAGACCAGAAAAATTTTGCACTGCTCTGTCGAAGACCCAGCCAGGTGTTGAACACTACTTTTGCCATTACATCCTCAGTCAGTAAAGTATTAAAGGACTCCACTAATTCAGAGTGCAGATGTATGTGCTTATATGCTCAATTTACTGCTAAAGGTTTAACCTTTCTGACTCTAACAACAAAGAATACAACAAAATTAGAACACATTAAAACGCAGTGTATACAATATCTTGCAGCTTCTTCATGAAAAAAGAAATGGATATGAAAAGTGCAAAATTTAAAAAACATTTAATCTCATATTTTTATGAAGTTGCTTAAGATTGGTTTGCTGAATTTGTGAGACCATCCAAATAGAATAGGGCTATGAAAGAGGGTGTATCTGCTTCGTCTTCCTCATTGGAGTTGGATACCTTGTCACGTGGTACAGAATAAAGTTCAGGCACCAGTTTGATGCCGTTCTTCCCTCTGATCAAAATGCCCTCCAGTGCCTCACGGTACTCCTGCACCTGAGCAAAGCACAAATTGATTTGGTTCAATATTACACCTCATTCTAAGTGCCCCCAATTACTGTGTGGATACACTGAAAACTGCCTACGGACCAGTGCACTTGGTTTTATTACCTGCACTTCATCTCCAGCAAAGATACCATCCAGGACTAGATAAGTCCAGAACACAGGCCACTCACATTCGATATTCTCAAAGAGTTTGAGCTCCGCAGGATCGTAATGCAGTCGAGATGGGTCCTAGTGAGACAACAGCTTGATGTTTTTCACACTGGAGCAATTAAATGCAATATAAATTCCAGCTTTCATAGATTTTCAATACGCAGAATAGCTTACCTCTTTAGGACAACGATATCCATCCCTGATGAAGCGGCAGCAGCCAAAGCGACCCTGAAATTATACCATAGACTCGTATTATTGTATTTACAAGGAAAAAGTCTAGGGTATAAAAATAGTGCAGAGTCCTCCAAAGCAAATGATCTGTGTTTCTCATGCTTAGACTGTACCTGCAGTTTGTTTATGATTTCTGACTTAGTGATGGCCACCAAGTCAGCATCCTCAACAGCAAAAGCAGGGAAGGAAATGACAGATAAAAGGCCTGCGTCTATCTCCTTTGAGGTTGAAGCTCTTGGCAGCATGGAGCACAGGATGGACTGAGGAGAAAAAAAACACACAAACATGCTGAGGAGAGAAAAAGATGAGCGGAGACGATGCAGAGGTGGTTGGAGGAACAGCCAGCGGTACCTGACAATGTTCCACTTCGTCAGGCAAAACGTGGATGACTGACTTTGGTCCTCCATGGACCCCAAAAAGGTCCAGCTCATCTATGGCCTCCATAGCTGCCTGCAAAACCGCAAGGACAAGCAGTAAAAATTACATTTTATACTTCATTTTCTTCTTCAGGTCTTTAATGTGTTGCACATCATAAATGATGACAATAACAAATGGAATCAGTGGCTCCTGCACCTTAGCCATTCCCACAGAGCTGCCGTTGAGCTCAGGGATGCCCTGGTTGGTCTTGTCGCCTCGCTCCCACATGCCATAATCCTACAGGGGGGAAAAGACCATGGCATTATTTCTTACCACACTGTCCAGTCTCTAAAGTCTCCCTATTTCTCTGCACAGCGGCTCATGGCAATGCCTTTAAGAGAATACTCCACCAATTTAGCATTACATTACATTATGTGTCAGATTAATGATGCAGAATATATCTAAATGGTCAATGCAGCAGAACCAAGGATATCAAATGCTTCTATTCAAGGCATTCTACTTTCTTGCCAAAACCTTAGCACCTACATTACCCACAATTCAACTCCACTACCTACAACTCCATCTTAGATCCGGGTGTATTATGCTCAAACATTACTCCGATCCTTTCTTTTAAGTTAACTCCCCTGTGTTCAGCCTCTACCTCTTGCTTTCCATCCGCCAGCCTCCCAAACCTCTGAAAATGTTACTCACCGCCACTTTGTAGGCAGCTTCTATGTAGAAGACCAAGTTCTGGATAAAGGCTACCTCATCCAGGTTTGAGATGATACGAAGACCTGCATGACAACATCACACAATCAGCGACCAACTCACCTTCAGTGTTGCTTGTTGCATAACGAACTTGTGCTATGTAAAAGACTGCAATGGTTGAGTGCTTTAATTGTCTCTCTTGAGGACCTGCAGTACTTGCAGAGAGAAAGTTGAACAAACAGTCAACATTACTGTTTGCTACAGTGTCTTTTTTAGTAATATGCAAGAGTCTAAATTTTTTCAAATCCATACCTACCGTGCATGTCGTGTCTTTAAACCGCCCCCCCCCATCTATCCCAATTAATTTACAGTGAGAATACAAACACATAGAAAAGGTAACTAATATAAGCACGACTCTGCATCATTGCTGTACCTGAGGCTGTCATCTGTGCCAGCATCAGCAGGTAAATTGAGGTGGCATCCACCTGGAGATGGCCCCATTGGTCGTCCCCGACCACCGTGGCACAGGTGGGTGTATCATATTTGGCATGCAAGCAATCCTTTGTACTCTGGGTGTGCTTGAACTTCTCCACCTTGTCCACCTGAAAACACAAGAGCGTCACAAATACGTATCCACACAATACAAAACCATACCAACAGACAGCTCAGGTGTTTTTTTTCCAGGGCCAGAAAGGATTATCAGAATAGTTGATGATTATTTTCTGTGGATCAGCTAATCGACTGAGCAGTCACTCTCGTGATATTTGCAGCTTCAGAATCTAGTCGATATTTTTATTTTACCTAAGCCTCTGAAAATTTCTGGAACCCATAACTTTCGGCCTAAGCACTGTTTCAAAAACGAAAATTAATTAATTCACAGTTAGACAAATTTCAAGGAGTGTGTTTACACGCACACTAGAATCCCACTTGTTCTCCGATGTCTGTTTTTGATCGCAGGCACGACATAATGTTGACATGGAAAAGAGTAACCTGGTTACTCATAACCTCGTATACTTGAATACAGCATTACGAAGGTTTCTGATCAATGTCAGCTGATTCTGACTCCTCGACAGCCAAGTGAGTGTAAATAATAGTTTCTGACGCCTCTTTGCTTTATGGCTCCCTGAGCACTTTGCTGTGAATTCGGCTTATTCATCTTATATCCAGTAATGGAAGGTACAGAGCAAAAAACAGTACACGATGTTACTGCAGTCAGACTTTCACTGTTGTTTTCACTTCAACATGTAGATCACAATCATGTAAATGGATATGGATAATCATTAGCTTGTTTGTTTTCCTGACCTATGTAACCTGGGTTTAACATGTCTCTGCAGATAGTAGGCGACTGTGGCCAGAAACCCAGATACACTCTTTACATAAAACATTCTGTTTAAATACCATAGTACCCCAGATAACATACTGTGGTTTTCTGAGAACCAGAAAACTGGCTTATCTGTCTTCCTGCAGCCAGGACATGATGTTTAAGTGGGCAAACACAAATGAACATGTAAATGCTGAATGTGCGGACGTGTGCCTTACCTGTCTCATCATGCACTGTAGGAGCCCCTGCATCAGTTTGACCACACTCTGCCAACAAACAGCAACGTCCCATCAGCAATCAAACACTATGTCACTATAATCCAAAGTGTTCCCTATTTTTAGTCCAGTAAACTGTTATTCTGTGAAGACAGATGGATTGGAGACAGCTATGATAATCTCATTTGGCTGTATTTATTTCCACACTTTCCTTTTTTAAGGTCTTCAGAATTTAAGCATGAGCACTGTGGCTTGTTTTTGCCTCTGGTAACCTAATGTACTATTGTGTATAAATTGAGTAATATCAAATTGTTATGGTGTTTTTAAGTAGAATTGTAACCTTGATGCAATAATAATACTGAATAAGCGGATGGTGATAAATAATTCTGTTGTGTAAGACCAAAAACAATTAAAATTAGAACTGCAAATAATTATATTTATTACATTGTATTCAATGTATTTAATACAATTAAATCTATAAAATTACTCAGTTATAAAAGCTAAATATGATGTTTTTAATTTACTCACTCAATCTAAAAGCCAAAAACGCAATAAGTTAACTTCCAACAATATGATATATTTGAAAATGTGCAAATTTCCACATTTGTAACCTGCAAATGCTTTTTGTTTTGACTAAATTACAGTTGTACACAAAATGGTTATATTCTATTAATTCATCCAATCAACCTGCTGGCTAATGATCATGCAGCACTGAATTAATGATTTTACGAAGATAGATCTGTGACTGTTTAGCAAGAATCTTAAGATTTTATCATGCTTCTTACTCCCCTGCAGATCAGTCTTTTAAACATCAATTTGAGAACAAGATATTTGTGTAAACTAATCAAATGAGAATGTGAGGCAGCACACACCAAATGTTTGCTGCTCTAAAATGTTTAACCCAGCATAAATTGTAGAACAGGCACGGGTGGACACATTAAGCCCCTCACTCTCTCTCTGTCACGCACCTGCTCCAGTTCGTAGGCCTTGGCCTTGTCTTCATCGCGGTCTGCATTCTTGCGGTAGGCCATGCCAAGCCCCCACACAGCCAGGACACTGTACACATTATCCCTCACCCAGGCATCCTCTTTCTGGGCACTGGCGGGCAGAAGTCCCGTCACCGGGTTCTGAAACAAAAACACACGCCAACAAATGCACTTACAAGGTTTTAATTTACAGCAAGGATGGGCCAGACATATTACCCTCATCGCTTTCCCCCAACATTTTTACAGTTTCTGTCCGACTTACTATCTAATATATCCATAAACTGTCTTTTTATTGACAAGCTACAATTCAATTCTGATAAAAGACGGTGTGACAATAAATAAAAAGGCACTGAGTGTTGTTCCTGGATTCTGCCCCTCAGACGAGCTATCCTAACCATCTGTAGACACTGTTCAGGATTTTTAAAAAAAACTTAAGAATCATCTTAGAGCTGAAGCTAATAATTGTCATTATTGATTTACCTGCCAATTATTTTCTTGTACATGTGATTTTATTTTGGGTTGGCACATTAATAATTCAACATTTTACACAGTGTCACCAAAGCTACAGCCTTGCACTGTTTTCCTATCAGCTGTGGACCCTCTGGCTCTCTGGTTTAGAAAGCTGTTGACAGTGCCTCAGCGTGAACTCAAGCGCTGACATATAGATAAAGGTGCATAGTTTCCCGGTCCTCAGCCTATTCCAGGGGCTGAACTTTGCTCACACTTTGTTTGTTCCCATGCAGCTCGATCTGGCTGAACCTGACCCTACAACCTACAAAACCTCTGCCTATGTAACATTTTTCTAAGATGGAGGACTTGTTTACAAATATACAAATAGCATACAAAACTAAACACAGTTTAAAGCTTCCGTAACTGCAGTATACTGTACTTGAGTACAATTTTGAGATAATTATATTTTAACGTGCCTATTTCCTTTTACTTTATACTTCAACTCCACAACATTGTGGAGCAAATATCATACTAGTCCCTTTTCATATTCAGATTACATGCATGTGCTAGATCATTACATTACATATGCATAGATGTAAAATTTCTAAATCAGAATGATTTTCCAAACATTATATATAAAGGCTCCATAAATGAGTTTGGTTATTGTCTTCCCTTTCATAAGCCAGTTCCTTTTTCTACATTCCTAAGGAAGGTATTTCCGTTTTTTCCCAGCTGATTGAACTTATACTCCCAGCCTGCAGAGGTCCAAGTATTTGAAGTACACTGCGTTTGGCTCAACGAAGAACTGCTTTTTCAGTTATATTATATATAATGTATATATATATATGAAAATCAAATAAATTCTAATGTATTATTGTAGATTAAGCTACCCATTAGTATGTAAAATAGATCAAATTAGTCCCAGACCTTTACCAGCTGCAACTTTAAAACAATGCATTCATGGTAATCCATAATTATAATTTGGTTCTATAATATCCACTATTTAAATAAAGCTATGCTCTGCTATGCAATGAGTATTTTTAGTTTTTGGAACATAAGTATACTTCATTGCAAATCCATGTACATCTGCATGAGTAAGATTTTCAATGTAGGACTTTTGCTTGTAACAGAACAGTTTGACCCTGTGGTATTTCAGCTTTCATGACTGGTTTAACCTCCTAGTTGGCCCTGGGGCAAAGATTTCTTCGTTGGGTCCCTACTGTAATCTACTGAATTCGTATTTTCATCACTTCCCAGAAGCCAACTAGTACTTGAGAGCTGAAAGAATTAGGTGATTAATTTAATTAAGCTATTTTCAAAGCAAAATTTCACTGTTAAAATGTGAATATTTACTCAATCCCAAGTATTTTATCACTGTAAAACCAACATCTTTAGATATTTGACAGTTGGTTCTAAACAATGATATTTTCAGAGAGGCTTTATGAATTAACGATGGGCCTTTTTCTAATATTTTCTGACATTTTATCAATAAAATCAATTGATTAATAAGGAAAAAAAAATGTCAGACGTATAGTCAAAATTAATCGTTGCTTGTAGCCTCATATGTCTTATTGATTTTTTTCTCTTTACAAGAGGGACCACAGGATGGAGCAAATGTGTACGTTGTACTTTACTGGAGCAAATTTATTTTAAAAAATAAATTAAATAAAAAGAATAGTGATTAGATGAATTATGTAGAACCAAATAGTGTAGTAAATTCGGGGCTTTAGGGACCACTCGCCTGGTTGGTAGCCCAGCATTGGCTACTTTAAAAAAAAATAAAAATAAATAAAAACCCGAGTACTTTTTCCACCACGGTGCAAATGCGCCATACAGCTGCACCCTCACCGGCTCCTGCCCCGTCCCCCGCCGCGTGTGGACGCGCTCACCTGATGGCACAGGATGGTCTCTTGGACCAGCCTGGCGTAGCCGTCCAGCCTCACTCCCGAGTTACTGCGGCTCCTCATCCTCACGCCGATCACGCAACAAAGTCAGTACCTATGGACCTGCTCCGCGCGTAAACACGGTGGGGCACATCCTTGGCCGCCCCGCCGCGCAGTGACACATCCTCCCAGTCCCGCAGCGCGGATCGGATCCGGCGCCGTCGCCGCGGAGGTCGCCGCCCTCGGCTAAAGCTCGCTAGCCCGGTAGCATCCGGCTGTTTCGGACGACGACGAGATTTAACGTCGCAGCCTGTGTTCGCACACACGCACACACGCACACACGCACACACACACACACGCATACACGCATACAGATGTTCCGGTCAAAGTGCTTTGATGTGCAGAGTCAGTGCGTGACGTTGCGTGAGGCACGTACGTGCGTCAGGGTGCAACGGCTGCGTCCACTCCGGAAAAAAATATGCGTCGTGTGGTTACGCGACGACAGGGGGCGCTAGAGTGGCGCCCCCGTCTCATCTCTTCGTGTTTTCAAGGAACGATTCACAAACTTTCTGAGAATTCTTATGCGCAAGGCATCTTTTTAAATACAAACATGTTTCAAATACATACAGTTATAAAAAATATTAAAAAATAAGAAATCAAGGCAAAAAACATGACAGAACAGACGGTGAAAGAAGAAGAGCAGACAAAAATACATACATAAGAACATAAGAACTGCAGTGATGGTGCTGGTACCTATGATGAAGAAAACTGGTTTCTGTCAGTGTTTTATTATTATTACTATTATTATTATTGTTGTTGTTGTTGTTGTTGTTGTTATTGTTATATTATATTACACTATATTATAAGTACTCATTTTTATCCTTTATATGCACAGTACCTCATTTTTTTTTTTTTAACGGCTCAATACTCTATTAGTAATTGATTTATTAACCAACAGTAGCGCCATTAATTACCTCTTATTAAACCTTTCTCTATGGTGCCTGATTATAAAGTACTGGCAGTATTCCAGCCCTATTTCACCAGACATAAATTTCAAAATGATTTGACTTTGGAACAGACTTGTGAACAAAGGCTTACTAGAGAGAACTTTAGGTGGGACCTTTTCCATGGTGGGAAGGGAAAGTAATACTGGAAATTGAGTACATTTACTCGAGTTATTTAAGTACAATTTTGACACATACTGTGCACACACTTTTACTGCAATAGTCTACAGTTCAGAGGGAAATGCTGTAACTTGTACTCCGCCACATTAATTGATAAATTAAATTACCAGTTACTTGGCAGATTCAGATTAATCAAACAAAATATAATCAAACAAATAATTAATGATGTTTTATCAGGGATAAATATTGATACCTTGGTGAAATGCACAAGCTATCCAGCAGACTTCTGGCAAAAAAAACCCACCTTTACTGGCTCCAATATTAAAGTAATGCACATAGTGTTGCATCGATAATCCCAATCAAATCCATATTGGCAACTTTTGCACTTAAAGTAAATTTTGCTTTTATTCTTAAACTTAAATGAAATTTTGTAAATTTTGATGTAGGAATTCTACCAGAGTATTTCTTTCCATTTCTACACAATGATCTGGGTACTTCCTCCATCTCTCGGGTATGATAAAATGTTTTTTGTTTGTTTTTTTTGTTTGTTTGTTTGTTTGTTTGTTTGTTTAGATTAGATTTTTATATTCCAGCTCGACAAAGAGAAGTGAAAACGTCCAAACTTTGAGCCACAAGGAGCCACAGCTGCGTGCTAGGAATAACGTAACGAATAACGGAACCTTTAAGCCAATCAAATCCCACCGCTGTGGCTTTTCCAGCCAATCACGGCGCCGCTCTCTTAATCGTTGTCTCACCAGCAACCAGCACCCGCTAGCTAGTTTAGCATCAGGCTGAGGGAGAAGCTAACCCACCGAAACACAGCAACATCTGTCCGCGCTCCTCGGGTTATGCGTTTGGCTTGATCTATATTTTTTAACGGAATTTACCAGTCGTCAGAGTCACTACATCTCAGACCCGGTGGAAGGTAAAGAGCCGCGTTTACTTCTCGTATCCGCTGTAGCTAGCAAAGCGTCGCAGGAGGGGGCGCAAACGACACATAACGCGTTGTTTATGTTAATATGTGGCCATTGGCGAGGTTAGCTAGCACAAGCTAATGAAACTTTGTGCAAAAGCCCGCAGGACGTCAAATTTAGCAAATCACAAATAAATTTCATCACTTGGCTAAGTCGTGTTATCCTCGAAAATAATGCATGTGTGCAGGTCTTGGGCGTTTCTCGCTCGTTATTCCATTAGATGTACTGAAATAACTTTTTTTTTCCAATGGAGAAAAAAGGTACACTATGAATGTCACATGATTAGTCATTACTCACCACAGGCACATTTTTTCCCTCATCTTCCCATTCTTTTAACGAACTCCTCTAATTGTAAGCTAATGCTTACTAATCCGGACCATGAATAACTTTGAAACGAACTTCCTCCTTCAGATGCAGTTCATGCTGCTGTTCAGCCGGCAGGGAAAGCTGCGGTTACAGAAATGGTACGTGCCTCTGTCTGACAAGGAGAGGAAGAAGATCTCCAGAGACCTGGTCCAGACCATACTGGCCAGGAAACCCAAGATGTGCAGCTTCTTGGAGTGGAGGGATCTCAAGATTGTTTATAAGAGGTAGGTGAATAAGGGAATTTAAGTACCGGGCTGTTCTATCCCTGCATGCCTTCAGTATGTGTCAGTATGCATCTACAGTATGCTTTACTGTTTAGGTACTAACGCTCATACTGGGATGCACATGCACTCAGTTGTCAGGTTATTAGGTTCATCTAGCGAAAACCAATCCAGTCTAATACAACAGTCCTGCAATAAATCCTTGCTGTTGCTGTTGAACTGCAACATGTTATGTTGACAGGTGTTCCTATTATTTTGTCCTCTCCATGCAAATCAGTGAGGATAGGCTGGATAATAGAAACACGTCCTTGTGTAACAAAAGTTGAATCAACTGAAACACCTCTTTGGAAACGGTTTCAATGAGAACTGAACATTACAAACCTTCATGAAGGGAGGCTGTATGCGGGATGGTTGTATTATACGAAGTGCAATAAAAAGAAAAAAACTCTGAATCAAATCAGTATCTGGTTTGAGCACCTTTTGCTTTTAAAACAACACCAGCTCTCCTCAGTATTCTTGCACAATTTAATCAAGGTACTCAGCAGGCAGGTTGTCTCAGACATCTTGAGAACTTGGCACAGTTCTTCTGTGGATTCAGGTTGTCTTGGTGTCTTCTGTCTCATCAGGTAATCCCAGTTTGACTCGATGATGTTGAGATCATGGCTCTGTGGGGGCAAGACCATCTGTTTCAGAAATGTTCTTCTTGTCTCTGAAGATAGTTCTTTATAACTTTATATATTTAGGACCCAACAGATGCCTCCAAGACCATGTTGAATAAAGGATAAGAAACTAAACATATAATTTGCCTTAAATGTTTGTAAAGTACCGTACTTTAAAATTTTTTTTTTTTATCAAAGGTAATTCCTGACTCTGGATGCAGCCGAGGTTATAGAGCCCCAATGATTTATGGTCGGCCAATTTTAGTTAAATGTTGGCTGATTGGCCTAGTATATTGCTACCAATGTAAAAGTCCAATATGGTTGATATGAAAACTTTTATTACAAAACATAATGCAGGAGAAAGGGCCTGGGGGTAATGTAGAAATGGTGTCATCATATATTTCATCCAGCAGAGTGTGCTCCGACTCCGTTGTTTAAATTATTCTCAGCACTGTCAGTCAAACACTATCTTCACAGTAAGTTGCTGACTGGTTTGTGAAATCCTTTGCTGGAAAATTAATAAAAAACAACCCCATCATTTCCCTTTTTCAGTATAACTGTAACACATATGTATATATATTTACATAAAGATTATTGGCCTAAATATTAATATCTGCATTTTTTTTTTTTACTACCGGCCCCAAAAATCCAGTATTGTTCAGGCTCTTTTTGGATATAAAAATCTTAACTCCAGGTCCACTTCTTCCTTTCATCTTCAGCTCACTGCCTGCAACTCCTGGAAGATAGCCCACTAAATTATTGTCATACCACCATTAGTCATCATAACATGATCTAACTATAGTACTTCATGAAGACTGTGAGATGTGGTCGAAAGCCTGGGAAAAAGATAGCAAGTAGACCTCGAGTTCAGACTATTTTGTTGAGCCTTTAAACTTTCAACTTCGAAACCTGAAGTTTGTTGGTCTTGTTTGTTAGAACCACTGTTTGATGGATTATTTTGCCAAGCACTGACATTTCTGGCATTTAGATCTCACCTTCTGGTGTGTTATTGAATCCAGAAACACCCCCATCTCTAATAACAGTCAAACATTGGAGGACAATGATACATGTGTTCACTATAATTAACAAAAACAAACAGCAAAACAGCCAGGACACAATAACACTGTGCTGGAAAGGGGCTTTCTGGAGTTAGCTTTTCATTTTGTACATATGTACCATCCGACACAATACCATTTAATATCCCTGCAGTAAATCTTATCTATGTGAAGGTTGTAATGTTCTGGTTTTGTCAGAGATGGAGTGTTCAAAAACTGAAGGTTTTATTGGTTTATTAATGCCATGGTGCAAAATGATATAGCAATAAAAGCAGAGTCATAAAGCCTTAATTTTGCTCTGTGTTAAAAATTGTTTTTTAAAATTGCATTTATTTTTGCCATTTTTAGTTGTCTTAGATATTAAATAAACTCTATAGGAGAGTTAAAATATTCTTTTAGACAATCAAAAAAAGCACCAAGTACTTACATACAGTTTCTTTAAAAACCAGCTGAAGTCTCCCTGCTATCTTTTATTAAACATTTGCAAACCTGGATTTGAACAGTGTTGATAGATTTCGTAATTGCACGTATGTCACTAATATCAGTCTGTTGTTTTCTTTGTGTGAAAGGTATGCAAGCCTTTATTTCTGCTGTGCAGTAGAGGATCAGGATAACGAGCTGATCACCCTGGAGATCATCCACAGATATGTGGAGCTGCTGGACAAATACTTTGGCAGTGTGAGTTTCTTAGACGTCCATTGTCGTACAAATATAACATGCATATTGCCGACGGGGGGGCAATAGACTATTTACAGGAAATTTCAGTCATGACAGTATATCCTCTGATCTAATGCTTTTTGTGGTGTCACGGCCTCAAAGGTGTGTGAGCTGGATATAATCTTCAACTTTGAGAAGGCCTACTTTATCCTGGATGAGTTCCTGCTGGGCGGGGAGGCCCAGGAGACGTCCAAAAAGAACGTGCTGAAGGCCATTGAGCAGGCCGACCTGCTTCAGGAGGTATGCACAATTCATCAACAGATAGCTGAACCCACCTGACCAGCTTGTGTGAGATGAACAGCACTTAAGGAGTCAGTTAAACTGCTGATGATTCCCTTCGATTAATGGATTGAAGTCTTTGGTCTTTAAAATGTCAGATAATTTGGAAAAACACACATCCCAAGTTCCCAGCGCCAAAGGTGATGTCTTTAAAAACTTGTTTTGCTTGACCAACAGCTCAAACCCAAAAGATATTCACCTTTCTGTCATTTAAGACAATGAAAAGCTTCAAATCTTGACATTTGAGAAGCTGAACCCAGCACATTAATGGTATATTTGCTTGAAAGAGTATTTAAATGACACATCGATTATCAGACTAATTTAATGTCACTTGAATAATCAGTTCAGCTCTAACATCATGTAAATGTAGAATCAGTTTTACTCAGTGACACTAATGTTAAACCAGAAAGAAAAGAACTAAGATATTGATGTTTTGCCTTTTTCACCTTGCAACAATCTGCACCTGCCATCACCTATTTATTTTAAGCTCCTGCAGTGCTTGATTAATACCTCCTTCCCCCTTGTGCCAGTGCAATGAAGCAAGCACTGCCCCGCATGTTTGCATTGCTGTCTAGCTGTGGCCAATTGCAGTCCACAGAATCAGTGCCCAGTGATTTATTTTTAGCAAAAGCATGCAGCACTATTGTTCTTACAGCATGACAGGCATATAACAGTTTTGACTCATTGGAGAGGGCTCCTGTCCCTGTCAGACATTTGCTAACTTGCACTTATGACTCAAACTATTTATTATCATTTTGAGGGGTACTTTGCACTACCGGATGTGTGACTAATGAACAAACTGACAGTATGGCAACAAGGAACGATTTCTTGTCTTCATCTGCAGGAGGCCGAGGCACCACGGAGCGTCTTAGAAGAAATCGGACTGACATAAATCACCACCCTGCTGCCTCGCAGTTCTTTCTTCCAGATCTAGATCTGGCAACCTCCACGTCTCTATCCTGTCTTCTCCTGTTCACAGTGTCAGTGTTGTATGTATATAATCACCATCTATGTACTGTATTACTCTGTACTGTACGATCCTATTATGTCCTTTCAGTGTGGTGCCAACTGTGGTTTGAATGTGTCTCCCTATGTGCTAGCTCCCTCACTGTATTCTGCAGCACTATTCGCATACTTCACCTCCCTTACTTCTTAAAACTCCACAGAGAACAATGTAGCGATGACATAAAAACTCAGAGCATCATATTAAGATCACCCATCATCACTGATCGCAGAGTTGTAATGTGCTGTTTGGCTTCAAAGACTTTTTGAGGTGCTGTCATAGCTACAGTTGGTACTTCTCATGTATTACCATTCAAGTAACAGAGCTAAGCATCTGATCTCAGTCATGAATGAAAAACCCAGAAGGTTGTGTGGAAAAAAAATCTACAGCTATTCTGGTATTTCCAAAATTCCCAAAAATATTCTCTTAGCTGCACAAGAAAAAAAAGACTTGTTAAAAAATCAATTTATTCTTTTTTTTGTAAATAAAAAATACTAGAATGAACATTTTAACAAAAAAACAGTATAAAAATAATTTTTTTTAATTTGGTTCTCTCAGAAATTGAGCTGGCAGTTTTTTTTCAGTTTGTTCAAATCAGGAAAATTCAAAGATGTGATACAACTGAAAAATCTTTAATGTGCAGTGGACAGAATATTTCTTTTTAAATCCAGATGGATAGAAGAGAATATGAGGACTCTAGAAATACCTTCAGAACAGCAAGTGTTATTAAATGACCCTTTTGGGTTTTTTTAAGTACACCAGGAATTTATTTTTTTGGACTGTCAGGCCCAGCTATGCGACCCAAATGTAATGGTAATATATCAGAGGCACCAACTGGGGCTAGTGCTATTGTGCAAATCACAGACACTGTTACAATCACTTCTACATGAGTAACTTCAACCCACCAATTAAGTGATATTAAACCACAACCCATAGTCCATATCAGTGTAAACGTTAGGTAGGTTTGTACACGTTTGTTTGTTAGGTCCTCTCCATAAATTAACCATTTCATATTTTCTTTTAAAGAATGAATTGTTTACCTTTACTATACAACTGTTTCTCTTTGTGTGAGGTTTGTTTAAACTGTTTTTCTGTTGTCTTCATTATTTTTTCCTAACAAAGGCATCTGTTTAACACTGAAGTTTTATTGTGGCCTCTGAAGATAAATCTTAGGTCATTTTCTCCCATAGTCTAAGGTCAGGATAGGACAGTGACCCAGATAAAAGAAACACTATTTATGTATTATCATACTTTGGCTTACTCTTGAAGACTAACATATGACCAAAGAACACTGTGTTTTACCTTCTCAAGGGTGTCTACAGAAGGCTAACATTGGAGAAAAGGGATTTAGGATGGTAAGGTGTTTGAGAAAAAAAATGTATGTGGGTGTTATTTGGCCACACTACCAGTATTATGTAATTATTCCAATCCATTTAAGGACAGGTGTATCCTGAGTTTCTTTATGGAGTAGGAACGTAGGAAGATGAACTGCACATATCAGGGTACATCATTAATATTCATCACCATCAGCTTGTTCACTTGTCAGTAAGATGCAGGAAAACAAGTCTACAAGCTAAGAACAGACACTCTTCCCTTAACTGTATGGCAGTCCAATTTTTTTTAATCTGCGCTCTTAAAACCACAAGGTGTTTTTGTTGAACATTCATAAGCAATTGCTAAAGAAGAACATCTTTGATTTGTGCAAAACAAACCACTTACTTTTGTATTAAACACTGCCAACACATTTGCCAACATTTTTTTTCTTAGATCTGAAACTTATTAACAATAAATGTATTCAAAAAGAAAACCCAGGTATTGATTCTTTTTGTTTTATATTGTTTTTACTCAGAAACTATAACCATTGACACGTGTGTCTGGTTTGAAGCAGAATTTTCCCAAAGCATTTTATTCACATATGCACATGTTGGTGATGGGTGCTAATCTGCAGTATCCTTTCTAAAAACAACAACAACAAAAAAATTTCCCTCCCTATATATTCACAAAGTTACCCAGATGACAGAATGAAGAAGCCGACGAGAGGTACTCATGTCACCGTTTCCAGTGGGAACATTGGTAGTTCTGTGTTAAACTGTTCACTTTGCACCTCAGGGCTGAACTTCTCAGTGTCAACACGGTCCTCTACATCACTGTTTTTCAGAAGTAGCTGTGTTTCATTTCGCTCTCCACTGGGAGCCCCTGCAGAAGGGTTCTCCAGCTCTTCCTCTGACTCCTCCTTTTCTGACTCTCCTGATGAGGCCGTCCCTTCAGGAAAATGGCTTTTCTTCTTATGTTTCTTCTTGCTCTTCTTGCTCTTTTTAGAGTGTTTGTGGCGGCGGTGCGTGTTGGTGTCATCATTAGGTGTTTTCTTACTTTTATCGAGTTTCTTTGGGTTCCTTTCTCTTCTTTGCTTGTTTCTTTCCCTCTCTGTGCTTGCGCTTCTTGACCTCTCTCTCGCTTCTCTGTGAGTGTCTTCAGCTTTGTCTCTACGGTCTCTCTCTTCGCTTCTTTTCCTATACTTGTGGTCCCTGTTTTTATCTTTACTCCAGTTTCTCAGCCTGTCTTTCTCTCCGTCTCTACTTCTACTCCTCGATCTCTCTCTACTTCTACTCCTCGATCTCTCTCTGCTTCTGCTCAGACATCTATCTTTCCTCCTATTGCTGTGTCTGGATCTGGACGACCACCTGTCTTCTTTATCCTGGTGGGAGGCCCTCCTGTCTCGACTCCTGCTCCTCCACCTGGTTTCCTCTCGTCTGCTGTGGGATCTCTCCGACTGTGGTGGGCTTCTGCTGCAGTTACGCTGCCTCCATGATCGGTCCCCGTATCGCTCTGAATGCCACCCGTCTCTGCGACTCCCCCTGACACTGCCGTTTGGTGACATGTGCAGGTCTCTGTCGGCCTCCCAGAATTCATTGCCAGGGTTTCGAAATACATGCAGGAAGTTGCAGTGCTTCCCTTTGTGGCACTTCTGTCTGTCAAACAATCCTAAGACAGGAAAGCCCAACACGAGCAGGATTAAATACATTAAATTGAGTCTTGTATATCTGCAGTAATGTCACAAAGTGAATCTGCTCTTGGAAAAATGTCTCTCTCACGTCCATATGAATAAGTTTCTCACCACATATAGCATTCTTCCACCGTGTAACAGGACATATCTCACAATGAAGTTGCCGGCCTGCATACCACCTCCCATTGAACTTGATGAGGGCCTCTTTACACTGCTCCTCTCTGGACCGACAACAGACACACATGAGGACAAGAGTGTTATCCAAAACTCAGACAAAGTACAGTTGTTGTTTGTTTGTTTTTTTAAAAAGTCATAGAGTAATGAATGTGACAACTTACGTGTCAAACTGAATGTAAACATTTCCTCTTAGGTGTGGTTCATAATTGCAGCTGACCTAAGAGGAAACAGCATTAATGAAACCAAATGTGTGTTTCTAGTGGTAATAATTTGATGATCCATCTAGTGAGTGTTATACTGAACAGTGAAGTTTAAGGCTGGTTTTTACATTCCTGACATTAGTAAGAGATCTAGTGACACATTATGAAGACTAGTTGTATTACACCCTCATGATGCTATTTCACATCACATCATTTTAATTCATTTCTCAGTGAGTGGTGAAACATCTTCAAGACATACAGACAGACATACAGAGTCCAGCTGCTCTTGACTTATAACTTTAAGTCATATTTAGCATCGAGAACATTTACAAACGGTAGGTTATTTGGTTAAATCATATGACACAAGAAATCAGACAAACCATTGACATGAACTGTAATAAACTGGTTACCAGAGAACATATTTGGTCTGCAAACACATGCAATGGGTCAAGAATCAGATTTCAAATCTGTCCTGATCTTATTCTGAAATCATATCCAACTTGTTTTAGGCAACAGTTTCAGCAAATGACATATTTCATTGATATATGAAGTGAAAACTAAATAGAAAACAATTAACAAATGTAATCATTCTAACTGTCCTCACATTACCTTGAATTGAACCACCTTGCCAACACTCCTGAACTCTGGCAGGACATCATGGTAGAACTCGAGGAAAGACTCCTGCAGCTCCTCCTCGCTGTGTTCCAAACAGGCATCTATGTCATAGTCATCGCGGCGTGACTCCTCCATGCCAAACGTTGTAAACATACCACGGATCATCAGAGTCGGGCTTGCTGTGGGATAAACGTGTTTCCGAGAACATCTGGACTCATAGAGATGAAAGAGAGGAGAATATACAAAGACATCAGGAAAAACGTGTCTGTACATCCGTCCAAACACCACTCAAATAGCAGCGAGTCACGTCAGAAAAGAAACAAATAGTACCGGTCTCTGAATCGACATGCTCCGGTCTTAAGGAAGAATGGACAGTTGGCCACATCGCGCTCTGTCCCAAAGTTCTCTGATTTTTCCGTAACTGGAGCCTCAGGATTCATCCATGGTCCTCCATTTTCTAGCTAGTGTGAGAACATGAACAAAAATATATATAGACTCTATATAAAATGTAGTTTGTGTTATGTATATGTGTCATGTAGCTCATAACTTTCAGTCTTTTACAGGGTCAAAATAGGACCTAGGGGATTAGGATTTATAGTCCCCCCCTTACACTTTTTTTTCTGTGCTTTTGGTGATCTCAAGGTCTAGCAAAGTTCTGCTGCAGCAGTCATAGTAAACTACTCTTGAACTGGTAAAACCCACAGGGTAAATATCAATGCAGAGGCAAGGGAAATATGAGAAGAACCATACTGATATTTCAAAAAATTTCATCTTAAAAAAGTTATAATATATTGGCTTTAAATATATAACTTAACATTTCTGAATAAGATCTTTTCAGGTTGTTGTTACATATATATAATTATATTACTGTGACATATAGATATGTCTGTTAGATATAAGTGCTAACATATCTGATAAGTAACAGGAAATATGTAATTTCTTGTTCTTGTTATTTATTGTCGGACATATGCCAAAACTTATTAACGGAACTTTTTATATATATATAAATATATAAATCTGTGTCCATTCCGTTTCGATGCAGAAAGCATTGCTTAAAATACCCACAACTGCCAATATATATTTTAGTAATACAAAACTATATCCTTATAGCATTTTACCCACATATCATATCCAAGTAATCACATTTATGTGTGTTTATACCTGATTTTCAGCTTCATCCAACATTTTGTGAACAGCCTCCTACAAAAGACACGGCTGGTGAAAATGTGTAGAGGTCAACATACTGCAGCATATCTGTTTTTGTGGGTTAAGACCACCTTCACATGGACTTATAGGCACAAAAAAATAACTGCCATTTAAGAGGGAGAATTTACAGATTTCTGAACTCTTGTAAAGGCATTTCACCGAGAGTTGTTACACAAAGTAAAAGATACATCCTTGTTGTGAGAGCTGCAGGTGCTGTAAGGGCTAGTTAAGGAGTAGGATGGTTGCTTTTGCCACTCAGTCAAGGAAACATTTAAGAAGAATGATGCGAAAAGCAAAAATACATTCCACAAAAAAAAAACAATCAAAAAAAAAAAAAACTTAGCTGGTGAGATATGCTTTAAATGTATGATTATCTTAACCTTCTCTTTTGGATGGACAGTATAAATACTCATGATTAAGTAGAAGAGGATATATTTCTTTTTGTTTCTATCCTCCTGGGGCCCCTTTCACCTCTCTGTCTCGTTTCTCCTGCTGCTTCTGCTCTTTTTCTTCTTGTTCTCTCCTCTGCTGGGCCTCCCATTCCTCCTTTATCATCCGCTGTGAACACAAAAAGAAATAAAGTCAGTGAATATTAAAATTTCCTAGTGAATAAGCAGTTTTAAAAAGGCTCAGATGTGCTCAACAATTAGTCACCATAGCAAAAAGACCCCAACTGTGTCAGGCTATGATCATTATTGTAATTTGGGAGTAAATTGTAAATTGCCACAATTAACTGTCAAAATTTGAATTTCAAATGATTTCAAATATTCACTAATTCATTACATAGTTAGTTCTTTTGCCTCATGATAATAGAGTTACTATTTTTGGAAATTGACCCATTATTTAATGACTTGTGATGAGGATTACTTTACTATATTTGGACCACCCATACCCAAGCATGGTGGTAGACCAATATGACAGAAGGACTCTACTCTACTTTGGTACCTAATGCCTTAATGAACTTATTTTAAATTTTATTGTCAACATTTTCCATGAAAAGACCAGGAAGGAAGAAACAAACTTATGGCACAAAGGAATAAGCTTAAACTATATGAGTTTTTGGCTACACAGGTGTGAACACATGTAAATGTGTTTGAAAAAACTGTCATGTTTCCTGAACTATATATGCACCTTATGATGGAGAAAAAGAGTAAATTACCTCCTCATCCTCTTTTCTTTTCCTCGCAGCTTCCTCTCTCTCAGACCTCTGCCTGAATTCCTCCTGGGCAAGCCTCTCTCTTTCCAACCACTCTTCATGTAGCCGCAGTCTGAGAAAACACGTCAGACACAAATTAAGCTCAATGTAGATTAATACAACCTGTGCAATCAAGGTATCTGTGCTACTCATTACTGATTGTGCAGCCTAAGGGCAGGAGAGTGACATTAGTATAGACCTACTTCTCCTCCTTAGCAATATCGTTATCCTCTTCCTCTTCCTCATCATCATTTTCTTCTTCTTCTTCTTCCTGTGTACAGCCTGCTCCATTTTTTAAATCTATAACAAAGTAAAATGTTGCAATTAATCTATCAAATGGTGCAGGTACACCTGTAGAAATGACAGCGTATCACATTTGACAACAACACCAAGGTGACAGCTACTGTATCTCCGCACCACATTCTCTGGCTTGGGCGAGAGCTTGGCGTTTCCGTTTTCTTCTCTCCTTTCTCTGAGCAGCTTTGCGTTGCTTTTGACTAAAATGAAAAAGATGACAGCTGAAACGATTTCCCATACATCATGTGATTTTCATGGAAGTAATTTTGAAAAGGAAAGAAAAGACAAAACAAAACAAAACAGGTGATCCTCATTAAGTAAACACCATATGAAAAATATTGTCATTTTTTTTAAAAAACTAGACCAGTAAGCTAGAACTAGACTAGTTTGGATGGAGAACATGCAGCTGAAATCCCCATCATTGTACTTTCATTAATAAAATAAAGATTTCACAAGTCCAGAAGTGGGTTACAAACACCACTAAGGCTTTAACTATGAATTAAAACCCTTAACCATAAAGTGATGCAAAAAAAATTATCAAAGTAACTTGAAGTCGTAGTTTGTTATTAACTATAGCGTTTGAGTTTTTAAAAGTGGAATTGGGCGATATTAGCCCAGGAATGATGGCAGTAGGGCTGCATGACATTTATTTTAATCATCGAATAATTCTTCTTTTTCAATTGATCAACTGGTTCTACAATCAATAGACTGACAGAGAATACTGATAAATATCCATCACAAGTCCAAGATGAGATTCACAATCAAACAAAACCCAAAGATCTCCAATTTAGCAACATAGAGGACTAAAAAAATAGGGACGATTCACAATTTAGTCAGAGGCTGGATCCTGTTATTTCTGGTCCTTTTTTTTCTCCATTAAATACGACATTTATGATAAAGCGACAATCACGCTTATTGCCGATTCATATTCTTTCGATCAACTAATCCATTAATCGAGCCTCAAATGTGAGATATGAAAAACAGTTACATGGTCTAAAAAATATGATCCATCACTATTATTAAATGAACTTTCTGTAGTCTCAACAAAACCTAAAGCTAGACATTAACGATAGCTAACCTTAACCTTTTAAGCTTTAAAAACGTAGTATTAGTGGCTACAGTATCACTGTAGCATTATTACATACTTGTAAAAACGCTTATCGACGCTTTTTATAGTTTATGGACTTATTTCACGATATCTAAAGAGAAACACAGACCTTAACACAGGAGCAGGTATCGGGGGAGGAGTGGTTGCTGCCATCGCGGCTAACGGTAGCTAGCTAGTTAGCGCGAAAGCGTTTCTTAGTCCGTTATTTCTTCTCATCGGCGTTTAGTTTTACACAAAAAACATCGTATCAAACGTCCTCTGACCGGAGCAGCTGTTACCGAAGAGGTTTTTGGTTTGTCAAGGTAGCGACGTGACTAAATAATTGCTGTAAACTTCTCCCCGTTAGCTGAATGTGGTGTTGTTGTGATCGTTAGCGGCACAGGAAGAGGCGGAGTTAATATAAACTACTTCCGGTTCAAACCCCTGTTAATGTGTCGAGGGGGGTTTTGTTTGTTTGTTTGTTTGTTTTTGTTTTGTTTCTTTGAGAAATTTAGAAATTATACATTTTTTGCCATTGATATACATAAAAGCTAATTTAAAGTACATTTCCCACTGAAATGTATCTAACAAGTTTTCTTTTGTTTTTTTTCATCTTTAATGAACAACTTTAAATGAAAACCATACATTTGCACATTGGTGATTGTATAGAGCCCCACTGAATAGAATTTAAGTATACGGTGAGAAAATGAAAAAGGGTATATACAAATATAGCTTATATATTTCCTACATCTTTCCAACCCTAGTTTTACTGGATAAAATCAATGCAGTAGTTTATTACAAATATTACAAATGCTAAATTCATACTAAATTTAGAAAAAAAAAGCCCAACAACTTTCCACTGCGTATCGATAGGTGAGGGAGGTCACTGAAGCTGTTCATGTCAATCCTAACATGGACAGCTTCAATAAACTTTCCCATAGACCTAGAAATGGGCCATTAGTCTCAATGGAATTTAAATTCCTTTCAGTATTTTTATAAATGCTGAGGGACTGCTTTAAAATGGTCCCATGATCTTTCAGTAAGAATAGTACTTTGGAATTGGTTGAGTAATTTGTAGTATGATAATGACGGTCAAACCACTTAAAAGCTTGCAACCAATGGATCTATTGCGTAAATAAAACCACACATAGCAAAACAGATGGACACTTGAATGATTTCTTTATTTGCCAAACTGCACAGACACCTAAATTATCAACAACAAAGCAGTTTTGTAACTAAAATACTTACCAAAATATAAGAAATATAAGTATTGTCAAGTAGTTTGAATCTCATTAATAAGTCTATTGTCATCACTGTGTCACTGTGTGTGCCTTGCCGTGTTTGCTGTTGCTTTAAACACACACACACCTTATTTTTCTTAATCGGTTTTCACATTTTCAGCATATGCAGTGAAACGTTAATGCCAGTAGACACAAACTTGGTTGACACTTTTTTCATTACTTTTTTTTTTTTGTGTGTGTCATGTTTCCAATCCGCCCACTTAGCCCTCATTAAGGTTACAGGTGGCAGCTCCGTACAGAGAAGTACTTTGAAAGTACTTAAGTCTTTTATTCAGGCATCCCTGACATCCCTGGCACTCCCTCTCGCCCTGACACTCTCTGTCATTCATTTTTCTTCTCCCGCGTTGGCCTAAGAAAGAAGGCAGGCCTGGTGCAGCAGCGGTAGCACAAAGCCTGAGGTACCAGCACGTACATGACATTGACCAGCAAGAAGAGCAGCTGGTTGTCAGCAGGCACTCTGTAAAAGAACGGCGTCCGTGTGTGAAGAGATGCACCGATATGAGAGAATTGGGCCTGTGAAGTAAAGCAGAGGGAGAAAAAATGGGAAAATGACAGCAATGGCTAAAAGCTTTGAGGTTCATATATTAACACTAATAGGAACATTTTGTTCTTATGTAACTTGCTTGTTCTCCTTATGTAACAACTACATGATGATGACTCACTGATTTTCGAAAAAAAGTCAAAAAACTTCTCTTTTGTTATGTACAAAAGTTTAAAATGATTTACTTTGGTTTTCCCAGTATTACCATTGATTCATTTTTAAATAAAGTCTAACTGAAATTTCCTATGATTATCCCTTTTTCATGAAGATGAACCACAATCACAATCACATTATCAGTATCATCACACTTCGATGTTTAGTGTAAAGTTGGGTTTTTTTTTTGTCTTTTTTTTTTTAACTAGTTTTCCTTAATTACTGTTCCCCCCTTTTCAAAAAATGTATTGTGTCATATTGCCACATTGCATTCTGGTCTAACAAGATTATTTGTGGAGCTACCACTGTCTTGTCTACAAAACAGTTTCTCTGTTTATTATGTTAAACATCTGTGCAAAACACTGAATCTAGAAGGAAATTCTTTGCTTCCAAATCCTAGATGTTTACTGAAAAAAACATGATTCCCTTGTAGCCATGTTTGAAAATAAGACATCATATTGTCTACATTTAACATTACATACAGAGGAATACATAAACTAAAACACAAGTAAAACAACAAAATATAAATAGGCGATGATTTATTATTTTATTTCTTTTATTTTTTTTAGGGCAGATTACTCCTTTAATTGAATGGTGACCCATAAAAACTGAAAAAATTCTGGTATTGCTGCTCACTCTCAAATATTTCTCAATCGAACAGACCCCTGCCAGTTATCTTTTCATAGAAAGTCCTTTAAAAGAAACACATGATGTGTCACATAACAACCACGGCTGTCGGAGCATCAGCCCTCCTATTTATAGCTTTCCCAAACAGCTGACAGTTAAGTGAATACCACCAATACCGCCATTCCTCCTGGTCTGAAATCAGCCTCTGCCCTTATCCCACCGATGAGTGACGTGCCAGCCTGAAGCACAAACACAATAGCTGCTTTGTGTTGTGGAGATGTGATTGGCACACTAGCTGCTCTCTGCCGCTCCTCAGAGTTTACCATTTTAGGATTAAATAAAATAGTGTATATGCCGCTGATTCAAATCAAACCTGTTCATGCAGCGCCACTGGTGTTTGATCGGACGGAAGAATAAACTAAACAGAGACCAATTTGAAACCTCTATACAGAGAAAGGCAGGTAACAGCCTGGACTTGGCCAGATGCCCACTCTACCTAATCTACCTGGAATGGTGAAGTCATGGTAGAACAGGAAATATTTTGCACAGAACTCTTCCGCAATGATGACTTTTGCATGGCTGTAAATGATAAGAACTGCCGCAAGGTCTGGATACTCACCAGAGCAAATATTTTATCTATAGGGGATCAGAGAATAAAGGCTCAGTGTTATCCTCTCTGTATCTCGGTAATATCTTGTAAAATTGAAGTCCCCCACCTATTGTTTTGGTTTTTAAAAGTTCAAAAGTGAAGAAATTCCATTTAAACAGGCATAGATGCACTTTCAGGGAAAATGAACGCTCTATTTTTTCTTCCAATTAGTTGAATGATTCCTTGTTTCACTACAGAAAAGTATAACAATGATTTAATGATACATGGCATGACGTGATTATGCAGGGTCCTGAACTACAAAGGGCCAGTCACCAGCCGAGCGATAAGATTAACCAGCAGCACGTACCTGTGCCACTGCTCCAGAGTGTACAAGAGTCAGGTCTGGCATCCACTCGCATCCTGGGACCAACAGCCCATAGAGAGTAATGATGTAGTATGGGCCAGAGTACAGCATGCTCACCAGCATCTGTCAAACATGGATACAGTTCACTTCTTCGGGGATGTGTGTAATAACAATGTTAGGATGAAGTTTTGGCACGTTTTTAACGTCAACGAGTTACCTGGACTTTAGGATAGGCTGAAGGATCTTTTAGGTAAGGCTCATACTGTTGTGTGTACATTTGACAAAATTCGCTGGAACAGTCCAGAACAACCTAAAAAAAAACAAAAAACAGATAGTCGGAAGTAGAGAGAAAAAAGAATTTGTGCATTGGGCAGCTCATCGTCTCAGGGTTTCTTACCAGGCCTCTGAAGACACAGAAAACCAAAGCAGGGAGGAGGTAGATAATGAACAGTAAGTCCAGAGGTCTGTGGAGTAAACTTTTTCTTTCAGCCTCCTGGATGCTCTGAGGAGGAGAGAGGGCAACTTTGTGATGTTCAAACTGTCGCGTACATCCCAGCTGTGTCACACACACACTGACAGGTGCCGGTCAGACGCTAAACACGAATCACAAAAAAACATTGCGCCTGGAGTTGAACTTGCAGTTTTTGACTGTCCAGAATCTACACTGCATCTATGCCTCAGGTCTTACAACAATCAGTGAGGCTTGGACTCATCACAGCCAAGGGACTAGCTGCACTCTGATGGACTTGAAATCACTCCCATGTTGTCCGAAGGCAGACGACTGAAATGGTCTCAATCACAGACACACAAAAACTGCAGCCATTTATTGCCTCCTCCAAAATTGGCACGGATGGTTGAACTTGGCCGTTTTAGACAAACTTTGTATTGCTTCTGGTGTGTTTAGTATAATATAATTTATTGTAACACCTGCTCAGTTTTGATCCTGACTTACTGTGAGCTCAATATCCTGTGTGGAGGGCTGGCTGAAGATGCGGAAACAGGCCCAGACCGACACTGAGATATACAGCATGTGGAGGAGGAACAGGGGACCGACTTGGGTCCCATATTTCCCTGGGAAAAAAATGAACAAGTTAATATCTCACTGTGGGAAAGACGCATAACCAAACACTAAATTTTGTAGTTTTGACAGTAAATTTAGTATGTTTCAATTTTAGTCCAAAAAAACAAAAAAGTTAAGTTTGGATCGTTGTAGTATTCTCAGGGGAAATGTGTGCAGGGAGTTACACGGGCTACCCTACACTAGCCATCTAAAAGCAACCAATTATTTTTAGTGTACTTACCCACAGCATTCCCAAGAATGTAGACTATGGAACGCATGAGAAAAGATCCCACCCAGTAGAGTCCAATGGCTCTGTAACTGTCCCTGTGCAAATCACAAAACATCGTCAAAGTCAGACGAGCATCTGTCTGAGTCCAAAGATCCAGACAGATTTTTTTTTTTTTTTTAGATTTTGCATGGGGAAATTTAACTTAACAAATATTATCGTATAGATCTCAGCACAGTATAAGAGCAAATATGGGGCTTATTTTCCCATATTTAGTGATGTGTCAGTGGGAACTAGCAGTACGAACAATGCAACATTTACCCCCATGTAATCGCAGCAATCATGAGCAGATACATGAGATAGTGCACACAGCCATCCCAATAGGAGATCATGTGCCCATGTGCTGTATTGATATGTGGATCTGCCTGAAAAACAGGTTAGATTTATCATTGAGAATGTGTGGAAAAACACATGGGTCATTTTGCAAAGAGGACCCACGGCACAAGCACTTGCCTCTCTGAGGTAAAATGTCACAAATCCATCGATAATGTTGTCCTGCTCCAGGCCGATGATCAGATTCACCACACAGAGGAATGCATACACTGCGTACACTGCACAGACAGAAGCATGCATTTAATTTATTTCAACCCTGCTGCAAATTAGAGCAAACACTGTAGGTTTACTGAACCAATTTTTAAGAAAAATATTTATTATTTAAAATGGTTTGGTCACAACAAGAGACATGCATTTGAGAATTCATACCATAGAAAAGAGGATCTACTGGAGCCTTCTTCTTGATCATAAAACGGACTAAAAGGGCCAGGATCAGTACTGCTGCACACCCAGCGAGGAAGAAAGCATCAGCACTAAATGCAATGTAAGAAATACATATACATATTTTTTAAAAATCTGGTAAGCAGTTCTACAACGGTAGGAGTTACTGCTCCATTGGTGGCAAAGGTATTTTAATCAGAAGAGAAATTAGAGGTAACATAAAAAAAAATGAAAAGACGTGGGCCCCTTGTCACTCACCTCCTGTTGTAAACGAGGGAATTGAACAAATAGCAGACGGGGATGGACATCAAGGAGAGCACGAACACCCCCGTCCCTGCGGACGCGCTCATTGCGGTGCGGGTTCGAGTGACCTATCTCATCCGAGAACGGAGGAGTCAAAAGTAATTCAGCCGCAAAAAACTTTGATGCCTGGTCTGAGAGTCATGTTTAAAAGACCGGGGGAAAAAACGCTCACAGTGCGTCAGGCAATGTGGACACGATAAAAACTGCAAACTCAGCTCCGGAGTACATGTTCTGCCCTGTTCTTCTGGTCTTTCTCGCTTTCACTACCCTTTCTCTCGCCACCTCTTTGCCTTCCACCTACCAACCACCTACCAACACACACACACACACACACACACACACACACACACACACACACACACACACAGATACATATACACTCACACACTCACACACGCACGAATCCACACTTATCGCTCTAGAGATCAGGAGTGGATCTAAGCCCCCCCCCCCTCACCTCGCAGCTGTTTATATTCACAGTGAACCTGCTTTACAGAGCTTGGCAGAATAAATACAATCCATTTCGTTTTCATTATTATCGTCCATAAATAGGCTGCGGGGGTGTGTGAACGTTCACTTGTTGAAAGTGCAGACACTGACATCTAGGGGTCAATTGAAAACTTAAAGCCGGCGGGAGGGTATTTTATAAATATTGATAACAAATAATGTGCATTTTTACAAGGCAATATTGTCAATGTAAAACAAAAAAACTCATTATTGGAGCAAAATTTATCATATAAATGTATATAGAGTATGAAGATGTTTTTAATTTTTATGTGTCCACACGCCTATGCACACGCATACACACAAACACACACACACAAACACACACATATACATATACACACAAACAGACACACAAACACACAAACACACACACACACACACACACACACACACACACACACACACACACACATATATATAATTAATCTAGTTCATAACTAAACATCCTATCTTAGAGGCTATTTTTTGTGTTTTCTATGGTCTCAAGTCCTGATTTGTAAAGTTAATGGTAACTAAAGCCGTCAATTACTCGTAGCAGCTTAAAAAGTAAAATATTTCCCTGGAGGAAGCACAAGCAGAAAGTGTTGTGAAAATAAAAGACTGAAGTAAAGTAGGAGTAAGTTAATCTACACAGTGAAGACAACAATGTTTTTTCTTATTATGTCATGAAATTCAGTTCTTATTATGTAAATTTTACAAATACCAATTTGCTAATTAAAATAAACTTTGCAGCACATTTTAAGGGAATTGGACGTTGTATCACTCTCCTTAAATAAGACAGTCAAAACATTTTTAGAATCGTTTTAAAAAAAAATCACATATTTACCTAGATTGTTTATCTTTTATTTCTGTTTATTTGTTTACTTGCTCGTTTGTCGCTCTTTAATGGAGCAATAAAGATTAACGGGGGGGGGGCAGTGTTTTGGAGGAAGTGTGCGCTGCGTCATTTCCGGGGCAGGCTAGCAGGTAGCTGCCGTCAAGGAGCGATGGCGTCCGCGGCGATGGACACCACGTAAATAAATAAATAACAACAAACAGGGTACGGTCCGTGGCTCTTCTCGTGTCGTTAACGGTACGTGGTGGAAGCAGAGTTGATTAATAAAAAACAAAACAATACAAAGAAAGATAGAAGCGTGTTGTTATGGCGACCGGGAGCGGCGGTAGCGTCGGCGGCGGCTTGGCGTCAAACCACGACGGGCAGGAGGCGGCGTCCAACTCGGCTCAGTCCGGAGCCGCGGCGGGGATCCCCGGCGCCCCGGCCCCCGGCACGGCGGCGTCGGCCTCCCCGCCCGTCCTCGGCCTCCACCGGGAGCCCGTGTACAACTGGCAGGCGACGAAGAGCTCCCTGAAGGAGCGCTTCGCCTTCCTCTTCAACAACGAGCTGCTCAGCGACGTGAGGTTCATAGTGGGGAAAGGCAGGCAGGCCCAGAGGATACCGGCCCACAAATTCGTCCTGGCCGCCGGGAGCGCCGTCTTCGATGCCATGTTCAACGGAGGGATGGCGACCACCTCGGCCGAAATAGAGCTGCCCGACGTGGAGCCGGCGGCCTTCCTCGCCCTGCTCAGGTAGGACAGGGGGATCGCCGGGCGAGCTGGAGCCCACCGAGCCTCCGGCAACGTCCGGCCCCGTGGTTTGGTTATTGCACTGCGCGCTGGGACTGACTGAACGGGGAACATCGGCAGTGGGTTATACATCAAAAAGTATAAACCCAAGATCACCACTCATGCAGCTGTATGCAAAAACAAAGCTCCTGGCCCAGCCCGACAGGCCTGAGATCAAGATTGAAATGATTCTTTCTAGCATCATGTTTGGTTGATCGAGTTTTTCATACTTCTTTTTTTTTTCTTTCAATAAAATCTACACAGCAGTACACTAGTTAAAATCATCAAGTATTAAAATCACAGAAGATGTGGTTGTAACCAGACGTTTGACGAGTAAACGGTCTGCAAAGAGGGGAGCAGCGAGTGGCTGAAAACTCCTAATTCAGGAATAGAAAGACTCTTAGCTGGCCACAAATACCGTTTGCAAGCTGTGATATCTGCCAAACTGGCAGTTACTAAGCATGGACTTTATAGGGTCCCCAACGTTTGCACATGCCACAATTACTGTTGTTTGTTTTTTGTTTTTTTTTCATTTTTTAAGTTGATGAAATGCAAAGCAGCAGTGCATTAACATTTGAAGAAATGCTCAAAAGGTCCAAGCAAAAGGAAATGCATGTATTCTCAGATTCCAGTGTCTAATATGAGTGTGAGGATTCACTGATGTTCTTTCTTTTATGTGATAATGAGCTAAGTAAAACATTTAAAATTTTCAATGTTTTACTGTGCAGTGTGACCAAAGAAATACTGTTGATTCATCTCACGTTTTTACATTTGTCCGCCTAAAATGCAATGGCTAAGCTATTCTTAATTTATACTGCAAATAACAACATGAACACCTGTTTCATCTCTACAGGTTCCTGTATTCTGACGAGGTCCACATCGGTCCAGAGACTGTGATGACGACTCTGTATACGGCTAAGAAGTATGCGGTCCCTGCTCTGGAGGGTCACTGTGTGGAGTTCCTCACCAAGCACCTCAGAGCCGACAATGCATTCATGCTCCTCACTCAGGTTATTTGAAGTGCAGTCTCTCTTTACCCAAATTTCAAAAGTCCTGTCTTTAGCCCTCAAGGCATCAGATAGAGGACATACAAATAAACATCATATACATTTAGTTTTCATGTGCAGGGATTTTGAGTCTGTAAGATTTTTGAATTTCATTTGTAGCGCTCAAAGCCTTGAGAAATTACATTTGACAGCAACATGTCTTTCCAGAAATGGAGGTAGGGACAGTTTAGACATTGCTGTGATCAGTTTTCACTGGCTCTACTTATTACCGAAGAAATGGTGCCGAAGAAAACCATTCACTGGCGATTATCCAGGGACATTCTTTCTGGAAACACACATTGCTGTTTAGTTTTTCAGTGCTTTGAGCAGCACAAATTATTTGCCATTTCAAACTTAAAGGCTGAAATTCTGTTTGGTCAGACACCACCAGGAGAGAGTTAGAGAATATATCCATAGTATTTTACGTGAACTCACCATTTAAGACATAAAGCACCAAAATAAGAGAATTTCAAAGCAGGACACGAAAGGAATGTTTCCTTTAAGATTTTAAAGGTGTTTTCTGGGGCAATATATGTAATACTTTAATAACAGTTTTGCAGTATTCTTTCCATCTGCTTCAAACGGACAGCAGCCTAATAATGCACGATGGAGCAAATTTTCTCTCTTTGTGTCTGCCCTAGACAATCCCACAGCCATTGATGGTGGAGTTTTTATGGCATTAGCTGTTCTATTTTTGGTTTATGCTGCAGTTTTGTTTTGTTTTTTGGGTTTTTTTTTGTTTATTTTTGGGTTCAGGATTTTGTTCTGCTGCTCCCTGCTATGCCCTCAGGGTGCATGATCAAAAACCACTCCTTTTTTCTTGTCCAGCATGGCAACACAAAAATAGTCATTTATAAACCAACTATATCAAATGACACATTCCCAGCAGTGTACTGCTACCAATTCCATTGCTTGCCTACTCATTTTAACTTCCTCAACATCTTATGACATTTGAAAGATGTTTTTGCCAATAACCCTAATTTGTCACACTAGAAATAGAGGATATCCTGAATCAGGTGATGTTAGAATACAAGATATGGAAACATCCGCTCACAGTGTTTTCATTGAAGTTAACATTTTATTTCACAGAACATCTCTTGGGTTAATCTGGCACAATATTTTTTTAATTAAAGAAGGCCTTTACTTTTTCACACCTTTTCTAAGATGCAGCAGTTCTCCTGTGGTACACACAAAACCACTGACCAGAACTGACCAACAGATACTTATGTGGCTTCTTTTGTGCTTTCATTACAGGCAAGGTTATTTGATGAGCCTCAACTTGCCAGTCTCTGCTTAGACACTATAGACAAAAGCACCGCAGATGCAATAAACGCCGAGGGCTTCACAGATATTGACCTCGGTATGTGAGTTTCACTGACCTGATATTTCCTTTTCTGCCACTTGATTGGATGTTAAAAGATGAACATTCTGTGTATGTCTATGTGCAGACACGTTATGTGCAGTGCTAGAAAGAGACACACTCAGCATCAGGGAGAACCGTTTGTTCGGGGCGGTGGTGCGCTGGGCGGAGGCCGAGTGTTACAGACAACAGCTTCCCCTGACCTCGGAGAACAAACAGAAGGTTCTGGGGAAAGCCCTCCCG
>CM029118.1:9080000-9157500 GCA_016859345.1 Istiophorus platypterus | reverse complement strand
TACATCTGAACAACTGATATTTCATTTCATCAGAAGGTTGCAGTTGGAGATTGAAGAGTTTAAGATGCCATAAATGCAGAAAAGTATTATGTCCCTCAAATAAGTCTGTAACTACTATTTAAAAAAGAAAAAAAAAAACTAATAGTCACTTTAGCTTCTGTGTGTCCTCTTAAATCTTGATGAAAATCTCGGTAATGTCAGATTTTTTTCTTTGCCAGATATGCTTTGTTCCTACTCTGCCAGTGAAAAATAAAGAATCAAGCTGCCTGCCTGAACGCTGCATCTACAGCACAGAGATGAAGTGCTCTTAAATTGCATAATCCGCACATACATATGAGACAGGCAGGGGAATCAAGGCCACTTTAGACAGCTGTGAGTGGGCTTATACGAGCAGAGTGATCCACAGAGGCTGTCAGGTGAGTCACCGGGACCTGAGAGCCTCTCCTGCCGACTGCCCACTTAGACAGCCCTTTCTAACAGAAAGAACCAAGAAAGTCTGTTTAAGACCGGTTTTGTTCCGCCCACCGGACACAAAATGTTCAAAAACCAGGAGGACAAATAAACTACATCACTAACAGCCCTCTGCTCTTACCTGTATTATGTAAAAATATTTCAAGCCCTTCATTTTTAAAGGATGATAGAGGAAAGTTTCCACAGATAAAGTGGCATATATGGAGCAATAACTCAGGTGTGTGTAAAATGTTAGCTTACAAATGCACAGCAGTGATTTGTGATTTTCTGACGTGTGACTTGATGTGTGTGTGTGTGTGTGTGTGTGTGTGAGTGTGATAGCAGAATGCGCTGTCTTTCTTGGTTGATCCTTCTACTTAAACACTGACAGCAGGGGAGAGAGGATTTATGCTTCTTCCGCTGTTTTTGACAACACATGATGTATGGCTGCACAGGACTGAAGTGTTGGTGTGGTACTAAAGCAGATTTACATTGCTATAAGCAAAACAGAGAAAGACTTATATTTTGCCATTTTGCCTCTGTAGCACAGCTCTGTCTCTTCACGAAGGCAATGACTTCAAAGTTGCCATTAGAGATTCTCAACAATTTGTAGCCTGATTTGATTTTTGAAGAGTGCTTAGAACATGACGACTCCCCCACTGGTATGTTTGTTTAATCTCAACGGGTGCAAGGATTTTATGTTTTATTATGCTGTTTGCTGTACATTTGGAAAACACAGTGGAATAATATATATGATAATCTGATTATCTGAAAACGGCAATGCGTACGGGTGCTTAAACAGCCCACAAAAAAATGAGTAAATGTCAAAAATTGATTGTAGCAATGACTGAAAAGGTGCCAAAGCCAAAGAAGCCAGGGCTTATAACGCCTACCTTTCTCATAGTAAGGACATGAGAACATTTATGAGCAACCTACACAGTCCAGACAATAAATAACTAAATATTTATGCACATAACCACATATGTATGAATATATATACATGCACATAAAAACACATGGATACACATGCATACAAGCATTCGTTTTCACTTTGATACACTTGTCCCAAAACATCATATCAACAAAATGATGACTAGGAAACACATAATCTGGCAGAGTGCTGGAGCAATGGACAGACTCTGAGTTTTCATAGCAGAAAAAGTAAAAGTGCAATCAAAATGCTGGCTCATTGTCTAGGCTCACTGGGTCACTTGACCAGACCAGGCCATCGTGAGCCAAATTGTGTTCCACCTGTGTTTTTCAAGCTGTGAAAAGGCAAAATGCCTCCTGTGACAGACATTTTTGGGCAGGTGTGAATACTGCAGTGGTTAATTAGGGGAAATTGATGTTTACAGGTGAGATGCGGAGACGTGGGACAAGTCTCGAAAGTTCCCTCGAAATGCAGAGGACTGAGGAAAGTGAAAAGTGGCTGAAGGTTAGAAAGAGTCAAAGAGACAACATGGACTCCTCTAATGAATGAGATACACTCGTGCATTAAGAATCATGCAGGGAACATCAAGCAGATATGAGCTGCACGATTTGGAGGTCTGGCAAAAGCATTTTTTTTTTCCAGACCTGCGGATCATTTTCATTTTCAAACTTGCTCTCCTCAGACCCAATCGGCGCTGACTCAAGTGACACCACTTGGGGTAATCCATCCAATCTCATGCAGCTTCCTCTGACGCCACAAAAGCCCTTATTGATTTGTCCAATGTATGCAGCAGCACTCCCCAAGACCTTTAAACAGACTTTGATGTGTAAAATCCATGGAGTTCCCATTTAAAATATTACTTTTTAAATCAACTAAAGGCTTCATTTAGTCCTACTCCATCTCGAATATTATTTGCGAAGTTTGATTAATTGAACGCACGTTGGGCCATTTATAAAATCCCTTTACTAGATCCCACCTGTGAACTATTCCAAGACTGTGCTCAAGCAGTCATCCTGCAATTTGCCAGTGTGGTTAATCTTAGCTGTAACATTTATTTTAAGGTTCTATACACCTGGTTAGCATGACACATCCTCCATGGCCATAAGCCATTTTAAAAACATGGATGAGAGAGAGACTTTGTGTGTATATGTGTGCGTGTGTGTCCCTATTTGTCCAGCTAGTGGGAGTTATGCAATCTGTATTCCAATGATGTAAGACAGTTGGGTAATTAATTACCAAGTACATATATAAGACTGCGTGGTGAGTGTCACTAACAACCCCCCCTCCCCACCGCCGCCGCCGCCCCCCCTTCTGCCCCTCCGCCCCCAACCACTGAATCACTGAATGTCAGCTCAAACTGCTAGTTTGTATCGTCTCACACTTTATAGTTCAGAGGAGGAAGGGGGCAGAGAAAGGTCAGCGAGGGGTTTTTGTTTTTTTTATTCTCTGACTCACTGTATGAAGCACAGGCTTTACATGGAGGACAATGTGACAATATGATTATAGTGAGAGTGGAGATGGCGGTTTGATGAAAAGTCCATTTGCGCCTAGTGAAATGAAATACGCGACACACCAATGTCTAGTGTGACACAAGACAATCTGCTTTATATTTCTGTTATAGTAATTAGTTCTATTATTTGTTTGTGTCTGTCTTCAGTCATTGACTTCTGAAAAAAATTCTAGTTTCACAGTTTTTCTATTTTTCTTTACAGTTATAAGAGAATATTTTCAGGTTGCAAATGAGATTTAGACTGGTTGCTCTTTGTCCCACCTCCTCAGTCTGAACTTATTTAATTGTTAAAAGTTGCTTATTTTGCCTTGCCTGTGTAGAATTATTGTAAGGATTATATATATATTATTATACTTTAAGAGCCTTCCTCTGTCATGACTTCAAAAAATAAGTCATTCATGATTAAAAAAAAAAATCCTATGATAACTAAAAAGGATTTCAAAATTGTAATTTTACATTTCTTGCCTTGCATAGCTTTATGCAAACTAATAAGTCTCTTATGTTTAATACTTTATGTGGTCCCTTAAAAAATAAATAAACCAAATGAAAATAATTTTGACTTTGTAAATTGCAATTTTTGAACTTGGTGAATAAATTTGAGCTCAACATGAACATTTTATGGATTTTATAATGCCCAGTTATCTTTTTTCCTTCGTTTTTATGTTGTAAACAGAGCCGGCTCAGTGGCTCTGTACTCTTCAAATGCCCCAGTATGTCATGACAGTGTAACAGTGAGTGAGCATGCACAATTCCTGGACCCTGAAACTGAAGCAGCTAATCCAACATTAACCACATTGCGCTTTTTCCCACTCTGACATTTCAAAATATCAACTGAGGAAAAAGCCTATTACTGATGGTGCTTGCAATTTCACTCCTTTGTGATGGGTTGTTGCATCTTGTGACTCCAGTATAAAGACACTTTGCATTTCCCTGTGACAGTGTGCGCAAATTCAGACTTTCTCTGGAGCAATGAAAGGCATGACAATGTGGTTTAGCTACCAAGACTGGAGTCACCCTGACCAGCAAAACCGGTTAACCTATTTTGGAACATTTGTTTTATTCAAAGAAAATCTAAACCTGTGTCCTTTGAGCATGACAATCATTAATAATCAAAAATGTAAATTTCCTGTAGTGGACAAGTGAGGTGCTCTGAGGGGTGTTCGATGCTTGTCATCCCGAGGTCTGATTTCTGATTGCAGCCTTGTTTGATGTAAGCACAGAACAGGCTGAAAAAATGGAGACAAAATTTAGATGTAATATGCTACTGAATGTAAAAATGTCCTTCACTCAAAAAACAGAACAACAACAACAAAAAAAGATGACTGAGATGTTGCATTTTCGACAGACCAACATCCGTCACACACCAGCATCACTTCCATACTGAATACAATCTCAGGGTAGTGTGTTCTGAGTGTAACTCAGATGACATGTCAGCATGTTCCTGGGACAAAACATTGGTTGGGTTGATAGAGATGGACTGAACAGCGTGTAACCTCTCCGCAGGTGGCTCAGTTTGTACTCACCAAGTCTTTTGGTTCAGAGATTGACCAGGATGTTTTCATGGCAAATGTAAGAGTATTTCTTGCCCTAGTCTATGTGCCAGTGTTTGCCAGCGGTTGAAAGTAAAAGCAAAGCGCATTCACTCAAGTAGGGGCCTAAAGTACGGTTTTGAGGTACTTGTATTTTACTTGAGTCTTTCCATTTTCTTAAAATATTGTACATATTTACTCCACTACAGTTATTTAACATTTTTAATTCCTTGTAACTTTACTTACTAAAGTTAAAAAAAAATATGATCGGTTTATAAAATACAACACATTGTTAAGATTAGTTGTGTGTATGTTGCAGTAAAATGCAACACACACACTGATGTGTAACTATTAACAATCTAACAATGTCATATATGATAATATATCAGTCAAAGGAGACATTCTTCTGCTGAACAACTACCTTTACTTCTTTAAGGATATTTTGCTGATAATTCTACTGTATGTTCAAAATTGTGCTTTGAAGGACCTTCACTTGTGATAGAGTATTTTTAAATCAATGTATTGATATTTTGACTTAAGTTAGTGATCTGAGTACTTCTTCCACCAATGAGTATTCCTAAAGCCTGCCTACATGGCGCAGTGGAGATGAAAACCAGATATAATCTGGCTAACAAGCAACCCCTCAGCAGCAGAGGCCACTGTCTTTACACGGATGACCTGAGTGGCTTCATGATTAACTTATAGAGCATGCAGTTGGCTGAGCAGGGGACAAGATGTTATCAACACTGATCAGCAGCAGAAATTATTAGGGTCTATTTTTACATCTAAGTGCATGTATGTGCACTTGGCCACTATCTGCACGTGTGTGGTCATGTGACAGTTTAGCGATTGTGTGCAGATTTGTATGCACCGAAGCTCTAAGTAACAAAGCTGGGGGCGTTTATTTCACGAGAAAAAAACGTATCAAAGAGTACTCCGCCATTCACACGCGTCACACACTACATGAAAATCCATTGCACTGTCTGCTGGGGGGTTGCTGGCCCGGGCCAACCTTAGCCCCTGCACTCTCCAACACCAGATGTAGGTCGCCAAGTGCTGCAGGGGCTGGGGGGATGTGGTGTCTCTGCGTGTGTGCATGTGTGTGTGCGTGTGTGTGTGTGTTAATGGCGAGGGTTGTGGTGTTTTGTGCACGCGTGTGTGTGTGTGTGTATATATACACTCGGGGGGGGGGGGTTATGATTGTAGTAGATGAGTTTATCATCAAGGACATGGCCTCCAGCACACTGTCTCCATTGCTGTCACATTGTATTGTCGCAAACAGGCCACATGAAGCCTGACAGCCTGGCAGACCAGACCGAGGGGACTCGCGCTGGTCCCTCACCGTGGCTCTCTCTATTGTTTTTCTTTGCTTACACTCTCCAAGCCCCAATGTGCATCGACTGCTTATTAATTAAAATATAATAGCATTGGATTTGATCACAGGGGGCAATGAAAAGGTTGATGAGCTCCTTTCTAGTAAGCAGCTGAATGAAACCTTATCTGGAACAATGTTATGGTGCTGATTTTGACCTCTGCCAAGGTGTTTATGTTTTCACACGTGTCTGTTCATTTGTCAGCAGGATTATGCAAAAAGTAATGAGCCAATTTGCAAAAAAACTTGGTGGAGGGATGGGGCAAGGGCCAGGGATGAGCCCATTTAATTTTGGAGCAGATTTGAGTCATAAACAATGAATCAAATTTTTTTTTCTCTGACGTCTGTTGTATGCTGTTTGACACTGGCCTTTGGCAGAAGTAATGCACTCTACTGAGTGTCATTCTAGTTTGTTTTGTTTGGCAGCAGGATTATGTAAAAAAAATAGTAAACCGATTTGCACCATCAAACAAATTTTAGTTTTTGAGTCATTTCTTTCCTGACTGAAGTGTTGGACCAACAAACCAACTGACTGACCAACACTGCCATCCATAGACATTTTGCCATTTCCATGACAAATATGACCTTGCCTCAAACTTGAAGGATTAATTTGACATTGGGGGAAATGCGGTTATTTACTCCAGGGGGTTAAGAAATAATAATGATACAGTACAATCTGGCACATAAATGCCCCCATAAAACCAGAGTGTTGTTTTTAAGGATCAAATACACAACATATAATGTAGTAAATGAGCTTTAGAGGTGTTGGTATGCTCATTTTGTAGGCTTTGGAGACAACCATCATAGCTGTTCCCCTCATTTTGGGAGTCTTTCTGCCTAGTGAAGGTAACTAGCTGCTGGCTGTAGTGTCATATTTAATGGGATGGACATGATAGAGATGAGTGTTCTTATCTAACTCTTGAATTTAAAGTTGGGTTTATTTCCTAGACACTAATCTAGCCCACTAATCCCTTTCCATGCCACCAAAATGCAACAGTTAAATGTGTATATTTGTTATCCAATAAATGTGTTTTACTTTTACTGTCTACATCTCTGTCAAGCACATCCCTGCTGTGTGAAGACTCAGATATCTAGGGTGAAATTTCTCAAATCTAAACTGATAACAGTGGTGATGGTACCCTTCCCTGCTGCGTGCCAGCAGTGTATTTCAGCACATCCCCCACACGCACGCTTTCTCCCTAACCTCCACCCTCCCTCCCATATCATCACAGCTGATTGCACTGCTGAAGCCCGAATGAACTGTTAACCCCGTCTTAACAACGACCATAAATAGAAACCACAGAATGGCATTCAGGCCATGATAAAACAATGTCGAGAGTTTCCGCTCGTGTTGTGGATCAGTGGAGTGGGCCAATGTGTCCAAAGTCACCATTTGTTACTTAATAGAGATCTGCTGTAATTGGACTGAGATGCACAAGCGCCGACATCTTTAGGCAATGAGCTACATATGCCGTAGCCACTGATGCATGTAGCAGTAATGTATTAATGATGCACATAAATATTTCAGTTGCTTTTCACAATGCGAACTATTGGTCTTAGGCTTCTTTTGGACCATTTACTGTGTATGCTGCTTTCCTTTCACACAAAGCATACTTCTTCAGGCCATCTGGTCTAATGTGCCTTCCGTTAGATTGACATTAAAGGCTGAGACAGTGAAAGTGATGAAATGAGAGTGTAAATTCTTGTTTTTCTGATTTGTAGAGAGCATTTTGAAACAAACCATATTTACTTTTAATTAATATATCCAAACGAGAGTTTACGACTGAATGTTGCTATAATAAACTTAAGTCAGGGCAGATTTAATATTTGTCATGGATGAAAATAATATAAATTGACTTGACATATATCATCTCAACAGTGGTATGACAGGTTCCCAGTGGATCCACACTCAAATTACCTGAGGGCCACTGTTAATCTCTTCGATGGGGGCCACTTCAAGAATTATCATGGGAATCTTAAAACCATCACTCAAGGCAGAGTCAAGTTTAAACACATTTATTTAAAATATAATTTGAAGCCTTTAACAGCCTTGACCAAATTAATGAAAGGCTGCACTGTAAATGTTGATTAGTTGTGCAACATTAATGTCAAATTTGAAAAAAAGGTGCCATTTTTGTAGCCTTGCCACAAAATAAAATGATTTCTGCAAAATAAAAGACTGGGGTTAAAATTATATGGGAAAAATGTTTTTTGGGCTAAAAGGAACAATAAATTTGAAACTTGTGGAGAGCCTTACAAAACAGTTTCACAGAGCAGATCTGGTCCTGGTATGGCTATGATGCCAAGCAGTGCTTTCTATTCCCCAGCAGCTTTTCACAGCATTTAAATCATTGTAATGATTTTCATAAAATGTAACATGAGGCCAGGGATTGGTGTGGTACTATAACCTGAGCCTAATATAACTGAATGTATCTACCTGAGAGCGGAAAACAATGAATAATGCAACGACAATGAAAAAGAAACTATATATAATGTAAATTGTTGAAGTCATGGTTGATAAGCAGTCCTCTTAAGGTCAGTATCAACAAAGATCTGGTGTTTTAGTTTGTTGCATTCCCACAAAATGCCTATAATACTTAATGTTAGGACTGACGCCATCTTAAATTTGCTAAATGTTGAGCCCCATAACCTCATGAAACAAAACCACTCATTAAGAAAATACACATTTATTGACAACAGTTCAGTTATATCCTTATGAAACAATGTCAGGCAGAAAAATAAAGCTGCATTACAAATAGACTTTCTCTGGAAATTCAGATTCACCGTTTGCAACAATACTGCACTGTTTAATTCTAAACAATGTCATATCAAACAGGTATAAAAGTAGCGGCAAAACCATCTAGACACAAACAACTCCTCAGTGATACTTCCCTGTTATAATGAGATAATCAAGTATTGTTAAAAACAGCCCACATATCTGAAATATTAGAGAAATTGTTATTTCTAGTGTATGTTTTCAATAATTGTTACAATAATGAAAAATCAAACAGTTCCTAAAAATCCAATGAGTAAATGTAATATGAACTCAGGGCCAAGCAATATGGGAAAAAAAGACGATAGGAATGAAAATAAGTGAAAGTCAAAAAGTAACTGTCATTTTTCAGATATTATTCTGGAAAAAATCTGAGTATTTTCTGTTCTTTTTTTTCTTTTTAAATTCAGACAATAGAACTGTATCACATTTTTAAAACCAAAAAAAAAAAACTTTCTCACGATTGCAATTATGCAAAGTAAATTATTTATACTGATATATTGCTCAGTCCTTGCTTATGAGACTGTGGAAGTGAGAGCCACACAAAAAAATGACAGTTGCACAGCTCCATGAATGATACTGCAATGCAAGTTATAAAGACTGAATACTGTAAACACTGAGAAAGCCTGAGAAATTAGAGTAGAGATCAGAAACGGTCATAATGTGGTCTCTGATAATTGGAGTTGTATCCCTGGTTGGAGCTTGGAGGTCCTGACTGATACCCACTTCCATGCCCCCAGTGCCGGTCTCTGTCTCGGTCTCGGTCTCTGTCTCTGTCTCGGTCTCGGTCATGCCAGTGTTGCTGCTCACGATGGTCCCCTCTCCACCCCCGGTCTCCTCCCCATCCCCGGTCTCCTCCCCAACCTCGGCCTCTCCACCCACGGCCTCTGTGTCCATGACGATCCTGGTACCTAAATAGATGCAAATATCAATAAACAATCAGTCCTCAACAACAGGTATTAATGCACGCATTACATGGCACATTACGCTCAAGTTATGCTTATGAATATTTGAGAAACCTGGTTTCTCTGGACTAAAGCTAGCTATGTTCTCAGGGTTTCTCTCAGATCTTGTCCCAATTAAAGAAACCAGATTTCTCCTTTACATGATGGCTAAGATATCAAGTTAGTTATTTCTTCAGTGCCAGTAAAAGCAGTTAAGTTACTACAGACTATCATCAGAGAGACAGTTTCTGTCAGTTCATACTTACCTTTTAGTCATATTGTTTATTTTTCACTTTGAAATCATGTCTCTATTTTAAAACTGTTGCTTTTGTCTTTCATATGAAGCACTCTGTAATGTCTACTATAAAAAAGGTGAAATGTTAATAAAGCTTTACTTTGTCAAAAAACACAAAAACCTCCCCTTAAAAAGGGCACACTGAAACCTTATTAATATGATTTTAGTCCTGCAATACACTGTGATTACATCTCAAATATATTACCACAAATAATTTCTGATCAGATTTTTAAACTACATGGCCTACTGATGAAGGAGTATGTTTGGAGAAGAAAGAGCTAATGACTGGTCTAAAAAACATGGTTCATAAATCCACAGGAAATGAAGATAGAGAAATGGCTTCTATGGCTTCATTAAAAATAAGTTTTATAGTAATGTGAAGTCAGAATACTGAAACTCCTGTCCCTTAAAGGGGCACATCACCGCTTTTAAAAATAAAAGCTCAGCTCCGTATTGCTTAGCTATTTAAAACAACTGTATAAAGGCTCCTGACGAACCCTAGGAGCTTGTGTTAAAACTATTCATTATTACAGATCACAACGAAAGCACAAGCAATCAGACAAACATGCAGGTTTTAAATTAATCCCAAGATGGCTGATACTTATTTAGAATAGAAAACAAAGGCTAACAGTGAAAATTACATCCTAAACTGTCTGTTGTACAAACAGCTCTTCTTTTTGACCATACACTTCCACAAAATATGGACCCAGAGGAATTAAATGTAATGTCTCTCGTAAATCCCCAAACTTCACGGTGTAATGCTAAATTGCTAGATTTCTCTTTTAAATCTAACCTAGTCTCTAATACCTTTAAACTCCATTTAGCACTCCAGTGATTGGTCAATTATTTGATAAGTTGATCGACCAAAAAAAAATTAACTGCCAAATAATTTGATAGTCGAAAAAAAAAAGACCCAATAGAATTAAATATCTCTTGTTTTAGATTGTTGGCTAGAAAAGACAATTTCAATCCTTTTACCTTGGACTCTGGGAGAAAATGATGGACATTTTCAAGTAATCGATAAATCGATATTGAAAATAAACACTGGTCGCAGGTATAGCTACCTAGCAATGTTGCTATAATAAAAACCAAACCACTATAATCAACCCTTCCGTCAACAAAAATTACCGTTCCGAGATCACACTCTTGCACAATTATATCGCCTGGTTATTAGAAAGGCAGTGTAATTAAACATAAAAAACAGAGCACAAACCTTGGTGCGTATGCAAAAAGATACAAGTTTTTAGGTTGATGTCTCTGCCTCAGAGCTAACGTTAGGTTACCTGTTATCCCTGCCTCTCTGGTTCCCTCCCGCACGGCCCCTCCAGTCCTCGACAACGGGAGGCGGGTCGGCCGCTCGGTCCAGGTACCGCTGGTACTCCTGGTCCTCCGACGAGAATCTGTTAGCAAACAGCTCCTCGTACTTCTGCTGGTTCTCCGTGCTCTCGGTCATCCTGCAGTCGCGGAAAAGAGTCAGTAAAGCACCGGCTACGATTATAAAGACGCTTAATAAGCTATGTGTGAGTCTTTATTCCGGTTACTGGCGGCTAATGTCTTAATTCGTCTCGTTTTATCCGCCGTAGGACAAATTCCCCCCACGCGGAACGACGAAAGCTTAGCTGGTCTGGATTTAATTAGCGCTGTCCTGATATACAAAAAAAAACACACACACACAAAATATAACAATATAATCATTTAAATGTTAACGCCTCGAAAAGAAACGAAGCAGAAAACACGAACGTAGTAAGCTTTAGCTACACATTAGTACCTGTTACCATGAGACGACCTAACCGAAATCCCAGTATCAGTGCGTCGCCGAGAGGCTTCCGCCGGGGAACAGATGAACGGCTGCCGAAGGTTCCGGGGGCGCACACACCTGCCACTGATTGACGGCTGTTACCTGCCACTTAGAAACAGCAGCATCGATTTCAAGTCGTTTAATAAACGTCAAGTTACAGAGATGCCTTTTGAGCCGAAGATGCCAACAAGTGGCGCAGATAATCTCATATCTTAACCGTTGTTGGTTTAATTTTGTTTTTTATGAGAAAGTGACAACTGCCGGGGGCCTTGAATATGTAAGTGCACCTGAAATTAGAAAAAAAGACATTATCGGTTGTTGGTTAATTTCTTTTTTTTTTTTTTAAAGTGCGTTACGTTGATTTATCTTCGGTTTGAATTATGCGTAATTTCAGGCCACAGTTCGGGGGTTAAAACTCCGACTGGAGCCGCAGACAGGACCGCGGATACCACAGGTTAAAAAAAGGAAAAAGAGAGTGGGTGGCTCTGTCAGAAGCGTGAGCAGGTGGAAGCCGCTCAGTGTCGCTGCTGCCGCCGCCGCCGCCGCCTCTGCCGCCCTCCACACGAAACACAACCCCGCTGGGGAGGAACAAACTCCGAGCGGGCAGGAGGACGCAAACATCAACTTAATTCATCAGCGCCGATCGTTCGAGGACGCCGGGGGAGAACCCGCTCCCGACCGGGATCCATCCAGTCGCCTGCGCCGAGAGGAAAAAACAAACAAGCGAAGGGGGGAAAAAAACTTCCCGAAAACGAACCGGGCTTCTGCGAGACCGAGCCCGACGAACCCGGCGATTCGACTTTGCGAAAGAAGCGGTCTCATATATCACTTGTCTCTCGGTAGCAAAAAAAAGGAAAAGGAAAAGGAGCGGGGTTGAGGGGGGGGGGGACTTGTTCGAAGCTGGCGCAAGGGGAATGAACTCTTTGGATCACTGATCATCTGCGGACTTTGACTGCGCCTTTTTTAAAGAAAACAACAACAATATTTTTTTTAATTTCCCTATAAAACCCAGAGCCAATAAAGCCGACATATAGAAAGGAGTTGTTCCTCAAGTCCGCGGCAATGGGGTGAGTAATCCAGAAAGCGCTGCCCTTCAGAGCGCCTCTCTGACACCTGCGCTGACAGAAATGTTGCTGGTGTGTGTGTGTTTTGAAAATACTGCAAAAATACCTCCACAGCTGTCTAGTCCAGTGTCAAGCCTCTTGGGTAAATGTGACTGTTATTGTCGCCGTTCCCCTCAGCGCTTCCCCCCCGTTGGTTACTGAGGAAGACCACAATTCACCGTTTTACGGACAGATTATTGGGCAGCGTGAGGGGGAATTTAATAGGTGACCCTGGCAGGTCTTTCGGTTTGGGCGTCTGATATTTCTCTGAAAGCATATTTTCTAATTGTGGATATTTTTTTTTAATCATTTTCGCGCATAATTTCAGATGGATCCGTCTTAATTCCTCCTTTTTGAATACTTCATACCCTCCTTATCTGTCTGTGCGACTACGGATTTGAGAGGGGTTATGATATGGAGGTGTCAGAGTCTACACTGCCCACAAATAAGGGGAGATGGTACTTCTGGGAGTGTGTGTGTATTTTAGTGTGTGTGCATTGTCCACAGGGTTGGAGGTAGTGTTGTGCTCCCACAGTTGTTTACAGGGTACAGAATATTATTTTGCCTCCTTAGTCCACTGTGGTGTGACGGTTGACTCTGTGGCTCAGTGCTCTAGTTATGCAATAATGAACTCTCTTAACATACACATACGTTACTGAGTTTTCTTTCTAAACTTCCTAATCCTGTTTGTGTGGCTTTTATTTGACTTGGAAATTGCACTAATAACGGCTTAATGTGATGAATTTCTTTCAGAATCAAACCAGCCTCTTAATAATTCATATAAACGCTATGGATGCTTACACTTGTGACACATGGAAACCTTGATTTATGTAAAATACGAGGCAAGTTAAGAGTAACAAACAGGGTTAATGTTCAGTACTTAAGTAAAAGGGCTGCAGTGCTTTTCCTGAGCTTAGATTTTTATTTTCTTTTTTTCTAAATTTGTAAGAAACCAGTTCAACAGTCCTGACAACTCGTCAGGAGTCTGACGTACTCACCCAGCAGGTTTAAAACCAAGAGGAGTCAGCAATGTTGTCATGAAACTGGCTTAGTAGACCAGCAGCGTGGCAGCTCGTCCAATTCAAGGCAAGAGGTCACAAGAGACATTGGTAACGAAGTCTCCTATTTCCAGTTCCCTGGTTTCAGTCAATGCCAACCTGTAGTATCACCTGACAGGTGAATACATTCCAGAAACATAACGAACAGCTCTCAGGAAATCTATTCTGGATTGCCACATTGAAATCCACCTTTCAGGGTTACAGACTGGTAGGATTTTTTCAAGGTTGCAACTAAAATGTTTTCATTGTCATTACATTTTCTCTGTGAAAAAAGCCTCATCACAAGTTCTCGGAGCCTAAGTTGTCTAAGTCTTTTTTTTCTTGGCCTATCAGTTGAAAAACCCCGAGAAAATTTATCATTATTTTTAATTTAGTTTTCATTAAAGACTAATACAATCACCAGATATTCACATTTGACAAATTGGACCAAGAAATAACTAGATATTCACCTTTTAGAAATGACTATAACTATTAATTATTTAGATTTTTAAATTGTAAGTGATTCATTTTCAGTTAATATTTAAACGGTCTTGCAAATTGTGTCAGTGCTGATTGAATCAAGATTATGAATTGGTTAATCATCAAATCTAAACTCTCATAAAAGTACAGAAAACAGCCCATCACAATTTATCAGCACCCAAGGTGATTACCTCAGATGGCCTATTTTGTCTGACCAGCAGTCCCAGACCCAGAGAATTAAATTTTCTCTCATAAAAGCCCCCCCAAAAAAAAACAGCAAAAAAAAAAAATATAATTTAAGAAGCTGGAACCAGCGGATGTTTGATATTTTTCCTAAAGAAATTGATTAAACAGTTAAAAAGTTGTTGCCACATAATTTTCTTTCAATTTGAAAAATCAGTTAATCAGCTAATCACTTTTAGGGTTGCAACAAATGATGATTTTAATGATGTTGCTAAATTGCTTGTTTCTCCAACGAGCACTTCAAATCCTTAAATATTCAGCTCTTATTGAATATGAAATAAAAAGGCACAAATTCCTCACTCCTGGGAAGCTAGAAACTAGGGACTTGTTGGCATTATGTCTTCAAAAATGACCAAAATGAATGAAATATCTTACATAAAAGTAAAAATCAAGATTTAGTTTATGTGCATGGTTAATTAATGATGCAACGTATTACAACCTAATCAAAATTGCTTGCAATGTGTGTTGCCCTAAATGACTAGTCAATATAGATAAGATACAGATAAGTATGTGTGCGGGTGTGAGTGACTTGTTGGTGGAAACTGTGTATCCTTTGTAGTGATTTTGCAGAACTCAGTTGTCCCTAAAGTTCTTGTCCCCTAAATTGAGTTATAGATTAACTATAAGTCACACAATACACATACGCTAGAACCCTTGGTATCTCTCTACCTTAGTCACTTTCCTCTCAGGTCTTTGATCATATGATCTATCAGTGCCCTTTACATATTCATTATTGATCACATCATTTCCACATGGTAAATAAAGCAAAATACCGTATGTATTAGTCCATGTTATGACATTGTATGTGTGCAGCACGCCTGATAAAGTTTCCCAGTTCAAGCGCTGCATCTCCAAAATAAAGCTCAGATTGCCTGAAAGCCCCTTCTTACTGAATAAGCAGTCGTACAAACAGCAATGCAATCAGCATATTGCTATTTAAAGTAAGTCATGCTGGGAGCAGCCCTAACACACGGATAGATGATAATCTCCTGGCTGGCCAGAGAGTGACAGCTAAAGGCTTAACACTCATTGATTAGGCTCTGTGACATGTGGGTCTCTTTGCTGCCGAGACCGGAGAGTGGACCGAAAGCCTAATCTGAATACGGGTTCCCTGTCTTTCTGTGGCTTAAAGCTGGATGGGAAAGGCTGTAGAGGGAGTAGAAGCAGGTTTCACCGTCAAAGAATCATGGGTAAATGAAAGGGGGCAGACTGACTGCGGATTGGATGTCGCCTCACCAGATGGTTGAGGCCCAGGAGGCCATCTGCTGCACTTCTGTGGAGACTTCCTCACTTCCTTTTTCCTCTGAGCTCTGAGATTAAGTTGGGCTATGCGTCCAATTGCCTCAGTGTGGTGGAGGGGGACCTGCTGTGGTTGCTAGTTTGAGTCTGGCCTGCTGCCCTGGTTACATTGGACACTGTCTCTCTTGCCAGTTCAGATAAGCTGTACTGGCATGAGGTACGGTTTAGTATACTGCCGGAATACTGAAGTAATATGGCAGATTATCTTCATTAATCGCAGTTAACAGACAGAAGTTGATATAATTTGAAATAAACATAGCTAAAGTCCCACTGAGCCTAAGGTGACATCTTTTAATGTGCTTGATTTGTCCAACTTGCAATTCAAAACCGAAAGTTATTTGATTAAAAATGATGTACAGCAGAATTAAGCAGTAAATAGTTGTTTTTTTTTCCTGGTGAATTGCTTAAATAACAAATAAGTTGTCAAAGTTGTTCTTGAATTATTTTCTGGTTGTCAACTAACTGAAGAACTGTTAAAGCATGAAATGAAATACAACAAAATACATCAAATAGCTGAGGTAATAAGTTTTGCTTCCAAAAGAAGCTGAACAAAACAAAAAATCCCAGTCACTATTGATCACTTGTGCTCACTTTATTAAAGCAGTTTCAGTCCACAGACCTTGAGAAAGAGATTGATATCATTTGTGTGAGACAACCGATCAATGTACTGATAAAAGTCATTCATTTGTGCCACACAGCAACTCCGTATCAGACTCTCTCACTCAGCAGGGATCCTATAGTCCATGTTATTGCACGCCACAGTACCTGAAGGCAAACCTGCCTTCCCTTTTTAGACCTCTTGACATCATTAGTGGAGCAGCGTGTTTATTGCGATAAAAGCCCAGGTGTTGTAGTGATAATCCCACAGAGCTTCCTTTCCTATCTACTTTGCTCATTCACAAAGACAAAATGCTGCTCCCACTAATAAGGCAGCTCTGCTCACTAGCATGCCTCAGAGGTTAAAAATTCTTTTTTTAAAATGACGGAGCGCCTCAACTCTGTTCACCTGAATTATGAACAGGATTACGCCGTCTAATGAGAATTCGGGTTATCAAATTCTGGTATTTTATATTCACAAAAGAATTCTGTGTGGTAGTCACAACACATTTGTTATTCCTTTGCCATTTACATATTGCCAGTTCACTAGAACAGTGTGCCTTGAGCCCTGTATAAGAGTTTCTCATTTTTCCCTTCAGAATTGAGAGGACGGTCCTTCGTAACTCGGTCCCACGGAAAAGCCAATGGAAACTTTAGTGTATCGTCAGCCCAAGCTGAGAAGAGCCAGGATAAGTGCTCTAACTCAGTGTTCCTTTCCTATTGTACATTTTGATATTTGACAGCAAAATCATGCAGCTTTGTCACTACAGCTCTGACAGAAACAGTCAGAAATGCAAATTCCATTTGTCAGGCAACTTGGGTTCAAGGATGGCAGTTCATACATATTCTCCTAATAATGTAAAGATTTTAATTAATGTAACCTGGTGATTGTCCTGCTTAAGTGCTTGTCTTGTTGAGAGAGCTTGACTTGAATTGACACGACAGCATATGAAGCCGCAGAGTATTGCAATGTGTTAATTTCCTGTACATCATGCATGTCAGCGTGCCAAGAAGACTACGAACACTCCCAGTGTCATGTGCTTTATTAGTAAGACTGTTTGCTTTAAAGATTTTCAAGGGGGGGGCATACTTCTAAACAGGCTGATGACCCTGCGAAGTCCCACTGGTAGTGAAATGTTGCCTCACAAATGAAGATATCCTGTAATAGTGTAAAAGGCTCAGTCGTATCATTGCACCTGTGGGTCTGCACTCAATAGTACTTCAATATACTGATATATATTGACCAGCTGATTTGTCCCCAGCTCATTTTACACTACAAACATGGTGTAAAACCCAGACATTGTGTGTTTATGCTATTTCTCTGCTGACCCATTTTAAAGGGTGACCTTACGCCTTTTGTGGAAAAAAAAAAAGAATTAAGCTGATTTTAAAACAAATTTTAAAGAAAAAAGTTTCACTGAACAGCAGCAAGTCATCAACTTTTCATGTGAAGGGACAAAAAGAGCCAAATGTACATCATACAAAAGCAAATGTTTGACTGTATTTCATTTTCAAGCTCTACTACATTCCAGATTTTGTGTAGTTGTGTGTTGCCTCATGTCTCGTCTGACTCCTGGAGATGCTAAAGTAACATTTTGTTCACGCTCTCCCAGAACGTGAAGAATGTTGAAGTGCAGACTGCGGATTACCAACAAACATGCTACAAAACCTGTTTGAGTTTTCAAATTGAACTCCTCAGTGTGTTCACTTTGAATTCCCCAATCACTTTATCAATATCTAAACAGCTGTCATGTGTCGCTTTCATGCGGACGGAGAGGTAAATGACTGTGACTGATGAGGAAAGTTTTATCGGTGAATGAGCCTGGAGAATATTCAGGAATTTTGGACAACGCTTCTTTCTCACTAACTGGACAAACATGCCTGGATTCTACAGGTGCAGCAGAACACGAATGCAATGTGACTGCAACCCCCTTGCATTAAAATCGCTATCCAAACTCTTAGTCAACATTAGAAGCTGCCCGCTGTTATTCACACTTCCTCTCAGGACATGGTGTCATCCCCCATCATCTTAAAACGTCTGCTCTAAGCAGCAGGATAATCCTTCTCCTGGCAAACTTCACTTAAATCCTTTTAAAATGTGAGGCCCACCACTACCTATGATTTACTTAAACACTGTATTCTCTGGAGTTTAAGAGAACAAGATACCGGCAGGCTTAGTGCTGCATCGCTCGCAGTATTGCTGCTCCATATTCCTCAGAGGCAATGAAGTGCAGTTGTTTAGCACACTACACTGGTAGCTTTTTGCCAAAACTTTTCCCCCTCTGGACTGAAATCATAGTTGTTGGGTGTATGATTTTATGCTGTCATAACATTTTGTGATATAGATTCATTATATGAATTTAAAAAAAAAAACAAAACATAAAAAACTAATGCTCATATTTATTGGTAAGATTTTGGTACACATGATGATTGCTGCATCATCAGTGTGTACAGGCCTGAGGTGGGTGTGTAGGTGTACGTAGGCAAAGACAGTACAGACTAACTCAAGCCTGCCCCCCCCCCCCACTCACACACACTCACGCACCTGTAAATTATTTAAAGCACCAGATGGGGACAGAGAGCACCCAACAGTCAGCGGGACACAGAATTTAGTTGTTGCAAAGTTAAAAAAAACGCTGTTTTCCTTTTTATCCAGCAAAATCAATCAATCTAATGTTTTTTATCTCAGAAAAGCAGATCATTGGATTCCAACAGTTATGTGAGTGCATCCATGTGTTCAGCAGTGGCCTTTCACTTCTCTTCCCCTGCCAGTGTGAGCTGGCTCCAGACACTGCCACTGCAAAGGTCAGTGTGTGTGTGTGTGTGTGTGTGTGTGTGTGTGTGTGTGTGTGTGTGTGTGTGTGTGTGTGTGTGTGTGTGTGTGTGTGATCTGTATAATGGGTTTTGTTGTTCCCAAAGCAGATGAAGTCCGAGATTAGGCTTAAAGGGGACAGTGAATTTATTAGGCTTTCATTTCTATGAGAACCATAATCCCAATGGAAGTAAAAGCTTTATTAGCTCATGAATTTTTGCTGCCGACCAGCCTGTCTGACATTATTTTCACTGGGACCTCCATAGATGTGCATTAAAGTAATACTGAACTGAATGTCCTCTTGACAACTCTTTTTGCCAGATGCTGTAAAGCATTATAGCAACAATCGAACCATCTGTACCCTTTTAATGGAACCTCTAGTTTCGCGGTAGAGGAAGGGATGTATATATTTTTTTCTAGCTACAGCAGCGTTTAAAATTAGTGTTTTCTGAAGAATCTACTCTCAGATTATTTGCATTTTGGCTTATTTTCGTAAGCACAACGCTGAGCTGTAAAAAAAAAAAAATTGCAAAAAAAAATTAATTTTTTTTTTAGTGCATGAAATTGCTTTGCCAAGCAAAGTGTGGCTGTGCCCCTGTGTCCAGTTCAGCATCCCTATGCCAAATTCACACATTTTGCTACAACTCTTCACTGTCTTGACAGTAAAGTGCAAGCCAAGAAGGGAGAGGAAATAGTGGAAGAAAGAATACTAGAAAGTATCAGACTTCACAGGGTTTACAACCGAAAATTTTTGTTGTAAGAGAATTGCTAAAAGTTCTCTCCTGGGAGCATGTTTGTAACCGAGTGGGGAAAAATATGCGGAGTAGAGATCAGCAGTCTTTGAAAATTTGTTTCACTATTTGTTTCTCAAGCATATAAGGACCTTTTTTACAGAATGGGACTACAATAATCAAACTAATCATCAGTGGACAAAATGATGCATAGAAACAGCATGTAGATAAATACAACTAAACAGCACGTGAAGAAATAATAAGCCCACCTAGCACAACAGAGACCGCCGGCCTTAAGGGATATATCAGTCAGCATTTTCAGTGGCAAGAATTTAGCCCAAAATCTGTTAACTTTGACACACAAACTTACATTATTAAATGGTTGCAAACAGACACCACTGGCTTTTAATGGATTATTGAGGGGGAGTCCAAAAAGGACTTGTGGGCGCAACACAGCTACAGTCAGCTAGGAGCACATGTAGTTATTATACCAGCAAACTTCTTATCTTACAATGGTGTTTGAATGAATTTCACTGTACAACATTCCGGTGTAACCTCACTATGCCTCGGCTGAAATGATCACCAAATACTTAATAAAAACAGCAAATGCCCCCCCCCCAATTCCTCTTTGGTATTGGCCTTGTGGGCAGGAAGTTACAGACTCTAAAACCACCAATCTAACAAGGTAGTTTTTTAAAATCTGATTTTATTTATGTATTATAATTATTGTAATTATTTTTTGTTTGTTTTTTATTAATCTATTATTATTCACCTTTGTTTTTATTTAATTTTTTTAAATTTAGCACAACAGTTGTATGCAAGACTTGAACTTTTCTCTCAGGCTCTCTGGTTTCCTCATTCTTGACACAATTACTTTTGTCAGTTGTCACTTTTTGTATGTCCAACCAAGTGCATGCCTTTGAGGAAAGATTGTCCAAAAGTGTGTCTAATCCTCATCTTGACAATGCATCTCACCTTCTCTTTGATGATAGGCTTCTCCCCCTGCCTTCGAGTGTTGCAGTTTGGGACAGTTGTAAACACTTTTTTTCCTTCAGATGTGTTTGGATGAAGACACCGCGGCCTTTTAACCTTTGGAAAATAAGTGGAAGAAAGTCCAAGAATATAATTTGGAGGGAAAAAGAGACCATGGCCACTGGACATGCAATAGGTGCCAGGACAAACGAAGAAAATGTACAATTGCATAGACAGCAAGATAAGACGAAGAGAAACTTTATAAAAAGACGGAAGCAAAACACCAAAATTTTCAAGTATTTTCTAAAGGGCATTGCACAAACCAGTGAGAGCTAGCTAAACAGTGGTCATTCTGAAAAAGGCTTTCCCTTTCCATGTGTCTCCCTCATACAGTATTCATCTGCATCCATTAAGTTCTCTGATTCCTCTCGTCCAGCCTCTTCACTTAATTGTTCCTTGCTTTTATAACTTCTATAGAGGAGCTTTGCAACAACCTCCACTCACCTTTTGAAATGAGATCTTCCAGTGGATAATTTAAACCTGCTGGGTCCAGTCCCCGTAACGCACAAGCACTAAAGAGAAGTGCAACTGGTTTTTCACTCTCAGCAGTGGTGTTCTTTCAGTGTCAAGTGCCTGTGCAGTTTTTATGGAACTGAGAATATGAATGTACCACATGCCGGTGTGGTTATTTATTTATTTTTTTTTTACCTCAAGCTGTTCTTGAACAATGTCCTAGAAATATGCTTGGACGTGGCAACGGGGCTCTTGATGTTGAAATGCGGTGAAGTGAGAAAAGTATGAAATAGTGAATTCTTGTCTTTAAAATGTCTGAGAGAGCGCACTCGGTTCTGAAAAAAAAAAAATACCTAGGAAAAACCTCTAACACAATACCTGGAAGAAAGATCAAGCTTGTGGCCTCTCTCAAGATTAGATTAAACATGTAGTTTCCACATCTTTCTCAGTCATAACATTTATACATTATAAATCTACACCTGTATAATCATGTATTATACAAGACAGTACCAGCTCCAACCATATGCATGTATAGTACGCTGTTTGCTTTGAAGAGAAAACATGGAAAGAGAGGAGCATTTTCTGAAAATACACTCACCTAGCGCTTTATTAAGAAAACCATACAAGTAATGGGTAGGGCCTCCCTTTGTTCTCAAAACTGCCTCAATTTTTCTTGGCATAGATTTCACAAGATGTTGGTAACGTTTCTTTGAGATTTTTGTCCTTGTTGACATGATTGTGTCACAGAATTTCTGCAGAGATTCTCAGCGGCAAATTCATGCTGTGAATCACCCTTTCTACCACACAGTGCTCTACTGGATTCAGATCGACCTGGTGACTCGTAAGGCCACTGAAGTTCACTTAACCCATCGTCATGTCCATGAAACCAGATCGAGACCGCTTTTGGTTTTTGACATGATGCGTTAACATGCCAGTGGTAGGCATTAGAAAAATAAAAAAACTGTGGCCGTAAAGGGTTGGCATGGTCAGCAGCAATTCTCAGATAGGCTGTGAAATAGAAACCCTGACTGATTGGTATCAAGGAGCCAAAAGTGTGTCAAGAAAACATCCCCCACACCATTACATCACCACCACCACCAGCCCGGACTGTTGACTCAAGGCAGGTTGAGTCCATGAATTCATGCTGTTGTCGCCATATTCTGACCCTGCCATCTGCTGCTTCAGCAGAAAGCCAGAATCATCAGACCAGGCTACATCTTTCTAGTCCAAAACTGCCTGGTTTCGGTGAGCCTGTAACCACTGCGGCCTCAGATATCTGTTGTCATTGTACAAGACTGGAACCCGACATGGTCCTCTGCCACATGATTAGCTGATTGGGTAATTGTATGAACAAGCAGGTGTAAAACTGCTTATTTTTAATAAATTGCTTATTTCACAACAGCTTTCAACCCAAGTCAGGCTGTGGTTTATGTGTATATGTGAGTGAGTGCGTGCGTGTGTGTGTGTGTGTGTGTGTGTGTGTGTGTGAGTGACAGAGAGGGAGGATAATCAGTGTCTAGAGAAAGGGAGATGTGTCTGTGCATTTGTAGGGATGACATGAAGAGGAGGAGCATTTCAACTGGGTATATATATATATATATATTTTTTGTTTTTTGTTTCCAGTCTGCAGTCATTCAAGTTAAACAGGCGGTTTGATCCTGCTCCTTTATCCCCAGGACGATGCTCCTCTGAATCACACAGGCAGTTAGCTGCTCAACGCTGGGAGGCAGATTACTTCACCCTCAAATATAGATGACATGATTTTTTTAACTTTTCTCCATCACAGTCATTCTTAGTTGGGTTTTGATAGCCAATTCTATTTCGGATTAGGTTCCAATTTGTAAAAATACCAGGGATTGCTGCTTTTTTTTTCTTTTTTTTTTCTCTCATAAATATTTTATTTTTTTAAGTTTTCATAAACCATTAGGATTCAGTGGAAAGATCTGACACTTGGAAGGACAAATGCTCAACTTCAGTCAAGCGAATACTGTCTAAAATTGGCCTTGGAGATGACTCGGAGAGAAGCTTAGAGTTTTCATCATCTTACCCATTCCATGGTGAATGGAAGTAACATTTCCCAAATCGGTTAAAGTCTGTTCTACAAAGATGACTGAGACTCCCTATTACTTTTATTACAGGTTTAATTCAGGATTTTAATTGGAAACATTTTATCAATGGAATTAATACCTTTTTACATGTGTTTAATACTTACAGTGCTCATATAACTCCTTACTACTATGGTGGTTGGAGATTTTCCCCATCTAGCTGTAGTTCAGTTTCATTTCAGTTCAAATGTTGCTCCTGTGATGTCGCAATGATCACTCGCCCCTGAGTAGCAAAAAAATTGGTCAGTAATTGGCCCAAGCAAAAACATCTAAAACGCTGAGGAAAAGCTTAAGAGATGGTGTGCGATCACCTGGAATAACAGATTTTTAAAAAAAAATTGAATGTTTCTCCAGACTGCTGAGGGCTTCGAAGTATTTCTTTTTAATAGGGCTGAAATGAATAACACCAAATCACGAAGAACATTTTTCTGATATAAACATGGATCAAAGTAATGGCAAGTGTTTACAAAAATCACACATTTAAAATAATCCAATTGATGTTCAGTTCGGTGCATTGTGTTCCACTGAAGTACATAAAACTTTTCGAGACAAATACCTTTTTAACTACTGACGTAATGGATCGGTGGACAAATCTGAAAAAATCAGAACATGTTGGTAGTATTGTAGTAATCTAGAAATAGGCAAAAATGTAATTTTTGAAATTAAATACTGTTTTGTAAAAAGAGTGGGCACAGTGAGCTGTAGCTTCAGCCTACACTTTTCACTGTGTAGAAAAAACCCTTAATGCTGAGTTTCAGTGTTTCTATACTGTATTCTTTTCCTATGATTAAGTGTTTGTTGTGTGCTTTTTTTCTTTCACCTGTAAATATGTAATTATTTACATATATGCCAAAAAACAATGTATGATAATACTGAAGTATGGCATGGCCCTACTTCATTAGCAGCTGCATTTTACTAAACAAGCACAGGGTCCTGCTATGTTTTGTTTTTTCCAACATAAGAACTATGTTAAAATAGCTATTCTAAATCTGTCCACAGACAACCACATTTTTTTCTTAAAGCCCCACTGGTTTTGATCGGGGCAACCGATCTTGCTTTGGAGTAAGACCAACGTTCAGGCTTTGTTCAGAGTCATGTTGCATCCAGCCACACATTTGTCAGGAAACTCAATCTCTGATGACATTTCAAAATCCACACACTACTGACTGTGCGGAACATCACTGCTGATTGTGACAGGCTGTGCTTCTACAAGACATTTGTTTGTTTTCCTCTTGGAAAAATAATGAGAGCGAGAGAGAGAGAGAAAGATGTCAGTTCTCTGTGAAATGGTGGAATGGTGAAAATTGACATTTTGAAGTTGAATTTTTTTTTTTTTAATAAGATGGCAGTGAATACTCTTATTTGACTGTTACCACAAGTAGATAATTGTCCTGAATGTACTTGGTGCACAGGGAAAATCTTGCATTACACAATAGATCTGCGTGTGTGTGTGCAGCAGTTGCACAATTTCACACAAATGCCTAGATATGTGTGTCACCTTTTGAGAGTGGATGGGGTGTTGATGTGCTAATGGCTTTGGGTTGCTATGAGGATTTAGGGTTTCTGTTACATTATCACTTGCCCATCCGAGCTGAGATACTCAGGACTTGGCATCTCTGGAGACACAGCACAGTGTCTCTGCAGCCATAATGTGATGGAGGGATATTAGGATCTCCGTACACACTGTAAGCGTGTGTGTTTGGTTAAACATTGTGTAACGTGGCTCATTGATCGGAAGACTTTATCTTGATCTGTAGTTACATATTGTATGCCTTATCTGCAGTGATCCTCCTCTCATATTGTCCCTCTCCTCTGTCCTCTGCTCTCCAGGGAGCAGCCAATTTACACCACCAGGGCCCACGTCTTCCAAATCGACCCAACCACCAAGAAGAACTGGGTTCCTGCCAGCAAGCAGGCTGTCACAGTCTCCTATTTTTACGACAGCACACGTAACAGCTACCGCATTATCAGCGTGGATGGATCCAAGGTATATATATGTGTGTGTGTGTGTGTGTGTGTGTGTATGCGTATGTGTCCGTGCTTGCTTTGTGTCTGCGAATGTAGAAATATCAAAGATTATTGGAAGCATTTAACTGCTGTCAGGAGACATGGTTGAGACTGAGGTGAAGCACTCAAAGCTAGAACTGAATAAAAAGAATTGTCAGACACATTAATTTTACATCTGCTGCTCCTACCACAGCATCAACCCAATATGAGACCACTTCATATTTTGTGTACTCTCCTGCTTCCAGTGTTCCCTAAGCATTCGTTTCTATTATATCAGATTGTTTGCAGTTAGGGCAAATGTATGCAAGATCCAATAAAATAATCTGCAACGCTTATGAAGTCCCCCTATTTACTATTTATACGCACAATGCAAACATTTAATAATTTGTTTTTAGCACACTATAATGTAGTTGTAAGAAGATAAGTGTTTATTCTTTTACTGGTTTTAAACTTCAACTCTTTCTCAGTCCCTACCTAATAAATGACAATATCGTAAAACAGTGTTGTATTAATGTAAAATATGCCATTTATACCAGAGTTGAGAATTGTTGACAAATAATGCATATTAATAAGCACTTACACGATAGTTTGTCCACCTCTTATAAAGGCTATATTTGGTGATTGAATGTGATTAATAATCCAACACTTGTTCCACTGTCATGCATTAGAGGAGACCAAACTCCTTCATGCCTTTTTAAAAAACAAAAAATAACGAACCAAACCAAAAAACCCCAAACATCAATTACCAGTTTCAGCAACAACAAATTTGTAGAGTGATAAGGATATACTTTTGTCTTCCTCATCACATGCTATAATTAACTAAATGATAATATTTCTCTCTCTGCCCAAAATATAATGATTACCAAATAATTTAATCGCACCGACATGGGAAAATTGGTGTCAAGAAAGCACAACCTGCAAAACTAAGACACTATCTACATTGAGAGAATCCGCTGTTTTCATTAACAAGCACACATACATAAAAGTAAATGTACGTACACCACACGTAAGTAGATGTTATATCAAAAATAGCGCACAACTACACAGTCATGTCTATGTTCACATAGAATCTCCTGCTGAGCTTGGTTGGCCCCCTATTAAGACAAAAATGGGTTTTTGCAAGGTTTACAGATGTGTTAATAGTTCATCGTAGAGCCGAGCGGTAACCATTCACATGTAAGTCGAAATCGTCATCAGCAAACATCCCGTCTAACTATATTGATAAGAACAGTTGAGCACTGCATACCTATTGAGTTGCAGTTAACTCAATTATATTTAATTTATTTTCATCAACAAACAGTGATTGTGGACAATAGAGCTTTTAAGTAACGGCCCTGCTGGACTAGCTTTTCTTCTTTCTGAAAATTATTTTGTTTCAACATCACAAGAACATGATGTTGAGATTAAATCATGCATTCGATAATAGACATCACATGAGTGTGCCTGTATCCCATACTCGCACCTTCTTCCCCTGCTAACCAAGAGAGTAGCTTATGTGTTTCCATGGCAATCAGAGTCGCCCCTCTGTGTTAAAACGGTAGGAGAGTTATGATAGTGGTATCCCTCTGCTGTCGGGCAATCACCTTTCATGCAGTCTTAAATCACTCAGATTACCAGTAGAGCCACTTCAGAGACAGAGCAGGTTGACAGATGTTTGGATGGGTTTATGTCCCCGTAGTTGGTCCTTTTACCACATGTATTCCTCTGTTTGGGGAAAAGGGGGCTGTGCAGTTCAGCGTGAGGATTACCAACCCAGCAGCTGAAGGGAGGGTCTCACAGAAACTCAACATAGATATATCTGAATGTAGAGTATTTGCACTGAAAGTATTTTCTGCTTATGCTAAATAGAAGCTCTTCTTGACATTGATAGATAAATTCTAAACACATGGGGTTTTTTTTTTGGGGGGGGGTATGCGTGTGTGTTTGAAAATCTATCTGGTAGCTTCGAATAAGTTTGCTCCTTTGACCATCTGGCTCAAATATATGGAGTTTCTACAAATTTAGGTAAAGGTATCCATATTTAATGACAATTAAAAAAAATTCCTTATCCCTCCTTTTCCAGTAAAGCATTGTTGAGTCCAGCTCTGTTTGCTTCGAACAGCTCCCTTCCCACAGCTACAAACCACAGGAGCAAGACTCTAATCTGTTATGTCATCAAGCAGCACTCATGGAGCTTCAGTGCTGTCAATAACTGACAATAGATCACTGAAAATAAATGTCTACTTTCATGTTTTTATATTTCAAGTCCTCGCTCAAAAGATCAGTTTTCTTTATAAGACATGGGCTGGAAATATACTTCATTTCAAATCTTTTTTTTTTTTTTAAGTCCTCCATGTCTTCAAGGTCAAGTTCCCTGTCTCTGTTCTCCAACTCCTGTCTCTCCACTCTCCTGTAACCTTGAGTAGCAAAGCGGTATGTGTCATAAAATGTCTGCTGGCAACAGCTATATGTGAGGTATGAGGATAAAAAATGTATGAAACTTTTATCTGTTTAAGTAGAGACGATTCCTGCTGGTATCAATTTTATCCCTGTTTCCATTTAATTTAAGCGTAAGTGAGTAGTAAGTCAAAGTGATGCCGGTATGAGCAAAGTAACCGAAAGCGAGGAAGTGTTGAGTCATATCAAATGAATGTGAAATATAGTTTCTAGTTTGTACACTAGCTGCGAGGGAGACAGGTCTGTCTAGGAGAATAGTCTGTGCTGCTGTACACACTCACTACGACAGAACGTCATCTTATATTTGCCCGTGAACGCCGGGCAACTCGCTGATGATGGTACAGCAAGTAGAGGAGCAAATCAGCACTTTTGACTCTCACTCATCCTGAATCGTGCTCCTCATACAGCAAGAAGCAAGAACTATGACACCACAGTTAAGAGTTTTCTTGCTTTACTTTATGTCAAGTTTGATATCTTTTAACATGCAAAAGCTATCATGTGAAAACCTTAACTTTTCCCTTGTTTTGAATATTTTCTGTTTTTTTTTTTTTGGCTTTAGATTCTTAAATTTCTCTCTTCTTTATTTCTCACTACTTCTCTTACAGCCAGTGTTAAAAAAAATTAACATTTTGGCTCACGTGCTGTGGGTTGTCAAGTTAAAAGACCCATTTCCACCAAGAAAAATAATTCAAATTTCTCCAGATGAGCTCGTCAAATGTGTGCTTGGCTGGAAGAATTGTCAGATCAGTTTTTTTAACTAGTTTAATCAGGGACAAACCACTTAAAGCATTTTGAATAGAAAATTCCTTAAAGACGAACCTTATAACAGCTAAACTGGAAACATATCAAGCCAATCATGATGTTGCACTGAAACCATAGGAATGCATTGTAGAAATATAACCGGGGGGGGATTTTAAACCTTATTTTGGGGCAAAGGCAACAAACTTTTTTAACCTTTTTTTTTTTTTTTTAAATCGGATTTTAATAGTGATACCATACATGCAGTTTTTATGTCACAACATCCAATGAAAGTGTCATAAGGGCTCTTTCCCCATTCGTGTTTCGTTAGCCTGAAATAACTGCCTAGGGGTGTTGCAAAGAGGGCTAATAAGTGGCGAGACTTCGCTATAAGGATTCTGGTTTAATGTATACCCCGGGTTGGGGACGGGTCTGGGGACATGCACGTTTTGCCCTTCACTTTCAGTACCCAACCCCCAGAAAAAAAAAAATCCAGCTAGATAGGGTATTTTATTGTATACCCAGCTGTCATGAAAACAGAATGCACTGGGTAGGTGCAAATCCTAAAACAATTGTTTATTAGGATTATGATGTACTCACACCAAAGCTGCCATAAGCTATTATGAAACCCATACATCAGGAAATTCAGTTTTGTGAGCAGTATTGCATATCACAGACTATTTTGTCCGAAAAAACAAACCTGGGCAACAAATGATAAAAAGCTAATTCCATCTGAAGCATGATCTGCTTTTTACTAACTTCTATTGATGAAAAAGCTTCTACTCAATAGCTGACTGTCAAGGCTTGAGGCTGGAAGGCAGAGGCAATATTCTGGCCTTAGGGGCTGAGTTTCCGGTACACTGTAAAGCACATTTCAAATACACTGTCTAGTCCTTCTGAAGTGCGAAGTCTAGTTCTTTGAAGATGTGTATGTGTAAAGTTCTCTGCAGATCTATTGAAAAAAGGAAAACCATAGTTAGCCGACGTGCTCACCTTCCAAATCTCTACCAGTTGTGGAGCCCTGCGTGTCAAAAAAGCTGATTGGTTGATCCGACCTCCTGTCAGGATGATTTCTTCAGTGCATTCATGTTCACATTGACCATGCATGATTGCTTATGTGCAGCCTGGAGGAGCATGTTCTAGCCCTTGAATCTGAAGTCATTAAGAGAAATGTTATGTAAGGTCAGAGCCTAATAATACAAAAATGAACACATAATTTCCAACTTTTTTATCAAGCTGCCACTATCATGATCATGAAAGCATCAGGGGCCAGCTCAGACATAGTATGTAAGTCTGTAGCTCTTCATAAGTTTATACAGAAATCTAGAAAACCTAAATCCTCTCCTCAGAAACCAAGCCTGCGACATTGTAACCAGGGAAAAGTGCGGGTTTTTTTTTTTTTTTGCACCTCCTGATATATAGTGAGATGAAATGGACCAGGTTATTAAAGCAGCTGGCAGATATACAAAAAATATTTAACATTTCTTCATCCACAAGAGCAATCACAATTTTTTACATTTAGCTGACGACTTTGATGAGAGGACACTGCAGCTATCCTCTCGTCTTCCTTTGGCTGCGTTTCAGTGCCAACACCAATGACTGTTTCTCCCGTTATCCTCATCATCATCACGACTATCCTTGCTGCCCCATTGGTCATTGTTATGTGAAAAGCAAGTTCAGTAATATAGACACATTTACCCTTTTATTTATTTATTTCAGGGTTTTTTTGTTTGTTTTTTTTATATGAAGAATATATGCAAGTGTCATGTTTCAGAGTATTTTTATATCAGATTTTTTTAGACCAAAATTGATTCATAATATGTGAAATGGAGCAAGTTTTGGCTCTCTGGAAAACCAAGGGATTTAAAGCTTTATCAGCCTAAAAAAGCTACCGTTCATTGTAGAATCAACTTTTTTTTTCTTTTTTTTTTCTTTGCATCTCCCAAAAAATCTTCTGCATTAGTTGCTCGACAAGTGATCACAGCTCTTTCCTTCCCTCATACTCCTCTCCCATCTTCTGCATCTTTTTTGGACTCTGCAGATTCTGCACACTCTGCAGACACATAATAAGCCGAGGGAGGTTTCTGCCATAACCCCCTGGCTGTCTCTAAGTTTCTAACTGACCCTCGGGGCCCTTGGCCAACCGGGCTTCACTCTGTACCTCCTGTGCCACTCGATCCGTAGCCCCGTCTCACCACCCGCACAGCTGCCAGCGTCACTCCGCTCTCACACCCACCCACACTTTCTGAGTTGTACACTCATACATGCAAAAAGCACAGTCACACGGTCCAAGAAGATGGGGGCAACCTGGTAGTCTTGTATGGTCATTTACAAATCATTAGTTGGGATTCATTTATTTTCAACCTTTCTTTTTTTGTTTTTTTTATTAGATAGTTTTTCTACTCATGTTTTCATATGTGTTCATGATACAGGATCAATAATCCAAGTCTTTTTTCTTTTTCATTCATACCACAATATTAATCAAGAATCAAAATGATCTAAAATATTGAAATTGATTGTTTTTACTCTCGATTAATTGTCAACAAAAGGTCAGAAACAAAATACCCATAATTCCTTAAATGCCACGATGATGTCTTCAAATGGCTTGTTTTGTATGCCCAACAGTCCATTCAGTTATAATCGTAATAGACAAAGAACAGAAGCACATCATTACCATTTAAAAAAGCTGTCACTCCAGATTTAAAATATTTGAATCAAAATAGTTTCAGATATGTTGATTGTTCTACATTAATCTACATATGTAAAGCAAAAATGTTACTGATTTTGTTCACTTCTTAATACAATTGAAATAACATAATTCCTCTGTAAGTCATTCATCGGCATTTATGAATTTTGTGTTGTGAGCGAAAATGTTTGAGTTTTAAGTTGGCTTCTGGTGTTCAGAGCAGGATACTGATGCAGGCTTCAGGTCTTTAGTCTGTGGTTTCAGAGCTGTAAATTTGATCATGCTGCTCATTATCCCTTTACACTCCACAGGCAGGATATTAATAAACAGGCTTATCTAGTCTTGTTTAAACAGTTCCACTAATTTTTACAGGCCCATTTATATTCTTAAATCAGGAGTCAGGTACTTAATTTTTCTGTCATAAAATCTAGCAGCTCAGGCATACGAACTCAACAAGGTACAGGTTGGCCACCTCGGTTTAATGTTAGGTTGAATGTGACAAATCAGTTGTCAACCTGAAGAGGTAAAAATCCAAACATAAGTTCTGAACATGTTTGTTGTTTTTTTTTTTTGACTGACAGGGTTTCTTTCAGACAAAGAGGTGAAATTTTGACTGATTTGTTGATTGACTACATACGATAACTAATAAATTACATAATCTGCATCAGTTTTCAAAAGAAGGCAATGTATTTAAAGCAATAAAGTATATTTTGTCTTCACTTAACGTTCTAGTGTTTATATAGTTGATTATGTGTGTTTACCATCTGTGTACATAAGTATTTCCTTTTTGTTTGCTTTATCCTGTTTAACCGGCCCAGTTTCTCCGCACTGATCATTAAAGTTTCATATTAACACTTCTCTTTGAGCCAGTTTGATGAAAACTGTCAAATATTCACTCAGCTGCTCAAGATGAGACATGCAAGTGTTGTTCAGGCATTGCCCAGGTTCCTCTTCGGGGGAAATTAGGTCACCTTTGTTTTGATGAAGCCTCAGAAAGAATGATGATTAGAAAATTACAATACCAGCACCTCGGTAAACTGCCACTCTCCTTTATAAAGCGTTGATATGGAAATGCAGCCTAATTGTGAGGTTGCAGCTATAGATCTGTACGGTATATGATACTGATAAAGGTCTGGCTTTGTGTATGTTCAATGATCTCTCTTGTTAGGCGCATTTAGTATTATTCAACAAATGTGTATCGATTGCGTGCGGACCTGCTAATTCCGTTAGCTCAGGCTCTTCTTTTTGGGTCTGTGTGTCCTGTAAGGATGCAGTGTAAAGTGTTTTAGCACCTCAGTCTACGAAAAGATGGAGAGGGAGACAGTGGGGGCGTAGAAAAGGACACGAGTCTGTCAGCAATTTGAATTCTCAAATCCTGTGATTAGAGCCATGTTGCTATGAAACAAGGGATGCACTGTGATTAAACTGTCTTCCATTGTTTCTTAATAGTTGGTAATTTGCATGTGCCGTTTTTAAGTTCCCATATCTTCATTGTGAAATTGAGTCTGTGTACATGCGCAGCAGTAAAATAAAGCTGCTGGTGTTTACATGTGTCTAGCTGTTCATATAGGATTAGACACATCTAAAATTAAAAGTGTTGTATTAAACACACAAATCGATGCAGTCTGGTCTGACCGGAATAAGCAGCTACTGGTTTCTACTGTCACTGCCTCATGCACTAGTTACAATTTTAGACTGCAGCAACTGTTTTCTGGCAGCTGATTTACTGCACAGCTACAACAGGTGAATGTGTACTGCAGCAAATAAGGAGATTGTAATTTGAGTACCTTAGAGGTTAGTGGGTCAGCAGTCATCCCTGCATAGTCTGTTTATGTCTCAGTGTTTTTATGTATTATTTTTTTCTGACGAATCTATCGTTTGCAATTGAGGAGCAAAATGAAGGGTAAAAGTTATTTAAATGTTTTTAAAACAAAGACAAACAAATACCTGCCCCCACCCACATCCTCCCCCCACCTCATTTGATTCATGGGACATTGGGAGGCAGAACCACGGCAAAATATCAAATTAAATTTAAATTAATGAACTTAATTAATCATATGTCAATACTTTCATTACTTTTAAAGTGGAAAATATGTTTTCTTCTATTTAGAAGGTGTAGAAGACAAGTACTATTTGAGCAAGTAGTTTTGTGTAAAAAGTTAGGCTGTATAATATTATGGAAGATTTAATTGCTATTCATCGTAGTGGGGCTCTAAAACACGCATATGAATCTGATCAAATGTTCCTCTTCATGAAAACAAAAACATAATTAATATGCTAGTTTTAATCAAAATGTGGCCATAGACATGGAAAGACATGGACAGTGAATTTCAGCTTTACTCTGGTATGAATGCAGCTACAATTGGGGATTGTCCTTCACTTAATCAATAGTACTATTCATCATATAAATACAGCTGCTGATGCGCCTCCTCTAATGCATCTTGGCTGAATGAATCACACGATTTTCAAAACACGGCAGCAGACATGGACCTGAGGCAAACATGCCATCTCACATAAACAGAGACGGCACACTCGCACCAGTATGCCCTCCCATTAGGCTTGAAATGAATGATAATAATGAAGTTGTGCTATCCCATCAGGTGATCATCAACAGCACCATCACACCCAACATGACGTTCACCAAGACGTCGCAGAAGTTTGGGCAGTGGGCGGACAGCAGGGCCAACACAGTGTTCGGACTGGGCTTCACTTCGGAACAGCAACTGACCAAGGTGAGAGGAAAAATTTCTGCCGCATCGCATAAGGTCACATAGCTCATAGCCAGCCGATTTATGTATTTGTCCTAAAGCTCAAGTGTGACAGTGCACAGTTGGTCATTAGCTGAGCATCAGATGGGGAAATGAATCAATCAGAAAAGGATTTAAGTGTATACCCGATTCTTAAATCCTCATCATCACTCTGGAGCCAATTATTTCTATGATCTAGAACTTTTTAGGATGGGCCACACTGTGTGTGACACATCAGCTATTCATTACAGCTCTCTCATGTCTCTCTTATATTTCCAGTTTGCTGAAAAGTTCCAGGAGGTGAAAGAAGCAGCCAAGCTAGCAAGGGACAAATCTCAAGAGAAGGTGGAGACACTGAGTAATCACTCCCAGGTAATTTATATCTCTCTGCAGTCTGAAATTCTGAATCATTATAACACCTCTGCTGTCCAACTGTTTCCTCTACAGTTGCTTTGGTCCTTTACAGAGACACAGAAAGCAGCACTGTACAGAAAATGAGGAAATAAAAATGTCTGAAGGATTCAAACACAGAATTCTGTGTTTACATATAGCCTCTGGCATGATAAGGTATTTAAATAGTTAAGTTCGAATATTTATATGAACACAGATCTAGGAAGCTTGTGTTAACAAAACAGAAATCATTCATCTAATAGTCTGAGTCTTCATGAATGAGGTCAAAGGTCATCCTTAGCTACTTACTGTCTGGCAGGCACCACAGCAGTTAAGAGGATAAGGAAGCAAGTGAAAGTAGTAAAACAATACAAGTTTCTAGGATCTACACAAAAAAATCTCAGTTGGTGATTCTGTCAGTAAGTAAACAGCGTTGATTCATGGTTGTAATCACGTTTTAGTCACCGGACGCCAGGTTTGCTCTCTGCCTACTCTGACTCCAGACAGCAGGAATGACTGAGATGCACAAAGCTGCTGGGCCATACTAGATGATTAATACTAGATGACAAACACTGGCCACAGTTTTTCCTCACCCGTCCGCTGTCGTAGCCGAAAAGTTCGGGTTGTTTGCAGAGTTATACTGAAAGTGGCTCATGGCCCCTTTTTCCACAGTCAGAACCCAGAAGCCGTCAGACCTTTTAAAGAGCTCCAGGTAAGCTTTGATCAAAGCCTGCCCTCAACCATAACAAACGTTGTCCCATGCCAGGAGTCTGGACGCGAGACGCCCTCCACCAACCAGGCGTCCAGCATCAACGGGACAGATGATGAGAAAATCTCTCATGTCGGTCCGGAGGCTGCTCTGCTGAAGAGCGAGAACGAACGGCTCAAGAGTGCAGTAGAACAGAGGTAAGGGTTCATGGAAACATTAGAAAAACCTCTTTTAATGTGATGTGTATCTGATTTGTTTCTCCCTTCATGATTGAGTCCCCTTTTTATATTTAATCTATTAGCATAACTATATGTGATCTATTATCTGTCATCCTCATGTCTACTCCACATCAACACAGTCAGATTTGTGCAATATTACCAAGTGTACATTATCATAAACAAAGGTATGTTTTTGATAAATCTTTTCCTCTGCAAACAAGAAAATTGACTGAACTTTTTCTCCTCTGCAGTTCTCTCATCATGGCAAAATAAATTATGACAAACACAAATTAGTTTTTGGTTGGTGATGATGTATAAGCTGTATAAACGTTTTCTGCGGAGCAGCAACGGAAAATACACAGGTGTTGGGAATCTGGGTATTTGAATGTAAACTAAGGAGAGTAGATACCCTTCAAGGAGTCATGTGCCAACACTGCACGGTGATTATCAGCACTGACTTTATGATACCCACTCATTCACAAAGCTTGGGCAGGACTGAGTAAAATACACACAAAACATTGTTCTTTACCACTTTTTATCCTGGGCCATCAAAATCATGGATTTTCATTGATCTGAAGGTATCTGCCTAATACATAGGTTTTTACTAGAGCATATGGACAATCAGACATTACCATTTGTATAATTAAATTTACTGTCATCCAAATGGTGCAATATCGAGAAATGTAATCCTGAACATGCCTAGTAATCTCGCCACAGTCGAGCAAAACTCCACACACTGCAGCTACAGATCACTTTCACAGTTTTATGCTTGTGCTCAGATGTTCCCCCTCCTCATTTTACTACTGCTGGGATGATATCAAGTCCTCAAGGGGCTCAGAAATCATCTGATCAAATCTAGAGTGTGATGCTGCTCTACTCCACCATTTGGCCTTTAATAATCCAAATGCTGAGTGTATAAATCAGTAATTGCATGAAACACCAGATGTAGTTCCAGATGGGATTAAAATGACCTCAGGGCCTTAGAGTCAACTAAAACTGCAGTGAGCAAATTTAGCCAGAATTAGTGCTGTCCTGCAAAAATAAAAACAACGACAACAACAAAAAAAAACAACGGACATATTTGATGCAGATGGGGTTAGAAGTCCTGAAGCAAAAGAAAGACTAATTAGAAGACCTTTCCTGACAATACTGGAGTCTTCATATACACACGGGAATAAGAATTAAAGGACCATCTACAGGGTCTGGTAGTTCTCAGTAATTTTTCCTCGAAAGGACGGATATATACTCACACATTCTCTAGAAGGTTCCTGGACAGGACAATGTAATTTGGTACGAATTACATGAAACAATTATATACTATTGTTATGTAGAGAGTCTGTTAGTCAGCACACAGCATGTAAATTTTACATTTGTCTACAATTGTGTACAATTCAACAAATATGAAGTTTCCATTAAAAAAAAAAAAAAAAGAGTGATGAATGATTATTCGCTTGGTTAGTTAATTACTCCTTTGGGCTTATTTTAAAGATATCCAGCATGGTGTTGTAATATATCTTTATTACAACACTAAAATGTTGCACAGCTTTTCTCTCGAAGCTCTAAAGAAGGCACATTGTTGCCAAACATCAGCTGTGGAATACAATCTATGCTGCAAAAGGTTTATTCTAAAGTGCTCCATCTGTCTTTGCAAGTTTTCATACTGATTATCTTATCCAAAGAATATTTGCTTGGTATTATATTGACCAGAATTAAGGAAATTCCTCTGGACAACTAATTAAACTCAATAACTGCCTTGGCCTTATAAATAGACCAAATTTAAAAGTTCTTTCCAGGAAACATCCAAGGAAATTACAGGCCCAACACTGATTGTACTTAAACACTGTTGTTTACTGTTTCAGAGCAGTGCTTTAAGTTCTAATGTGTTGCTAGACTTCTCCAGGTTATGGCTGTGAGACATAGTTTGGTTCACTGTTGTTCCCTGTCTTTATCTGCCCCTTTTTCATGCCTTCACAAGGCTTCTGGATTTTTTTTTGTGGAAGTGTGTCACAGCAGTGAAACAGCCGAGGACTGCAGAATGCTGCTGTGCAAGTCTGTCCACATTTGATGGAGAGCAGCACACTTCAGCTCAGCCATGCATAAGGAAGAGGACAGTGATGCATAGTAAATATACATCAGAACCTCTCCAGCTTTATTGATAAGACAGAGACAAACTTTCCGTGGTATGGAAAGACAACAAATTTTATTTCTGTGGATATCAGGGTACCAGTGTTTGTCATCTCATCAGACCTTTTGAGACTTTTTTCACCTATTTCTTTTTTGTGGTCTAAATATGTCTCAACAGCATGATGTACATTACATCTAATTAAAATAGTTATGACTGGAAGGAATTTGTAGCATTACGTGACATGCCAATGGGCACAAGCCTCAGGCGTCTCAACACTAACCTGTCTAAGTTTTTCTTCCATTAATAACTCTCCTCCTGGACCTCTTTTTCTCGGTCTCTCTACACTGACAGCAACACCAACGCCAAAAAGTGGGAAACAGAGCTGCAGACTTTAAGAGAAAATAATGCCAGGCTGGTGGATGCACTGCAGGAGTCTTCAGCTAATGTAGAGAGCTGGAAGAAACAACTGAGTGCCTGCAAGGAAGAGAGTGACACACTCAGGGAAAAGGTAATGCAGTCATGCACTCCTACCTAGAAGGTAAATGATGTACACAAACAATCAATTCTGACAGCGGAAAGGTGATAGGTTAGAAACACCGTCGTCTGTTTTTATGAAAGAAAAAAAGAAGTGCACCACAAACTGTCTCAAAATAAAGAGCTTACTTTTGCTAGTTAGGTTAATCTATCGCTAAAGAATAATTTAAAGTGGGACGAGTGAATACCTCAGCAAACTGTGTTAAACCTCACTGTCCACTTTGAGCGAGAACAGCACACTACATTTTATAAGCCTCTGTATTCCCTGCACCAGAGTCTCCGCTCCAAGTCCACTATAAATAGAATCATTTTAGTTTCATAATCAATGTGGGCCGTTACTGCAGCTGGGCTGGTGTTGCAATGATACTCTTCAGTTTCTAACATGCTGCAAGTTGTTTTTTGTTTTTTAAATTGCTAGTGTCTGCTTTCAAGATGACACCAATTACAAAATACAACATATTAAGGATTTCACAAATGTACATGAACATTTGTATGATGGTTAAACAAATATCTGTTGTCATGCTGACCAGTTTTCACAGAAAAAACTTGACATCTTTTAAACAGCGGCTTTTTGTTTTTTTTTTTGTTTTTTGTTTTTATTGTGTTCAGATTGCAGAACTAGAAGCTCAATGTAATGAAGCCAATGAGGAGAAGCAGAAGAACGCCCAACTGACTGTGCGAGTGCAGGAGCTGGAGACCGAGCTACAGGACAAAGAGCAGGTGAGACTCGGGCATTGCATTTGTGTTGAAACAATAGGGCAAGTCTTAGGAGCTGGGTTGTCTGTATGAAACAAGTTTTATCTTTATTTTTTTCTTTTCTTTTTTTAAATAATTGCGGTGCATTACTCCCCGTCATCGAAGAAATGCCAGTTTTCAGGTTGGCTCTCTTCCCTTTCACTCCCTGAAGTTCCAGATCTACTTTCTCCTCCTAATCCACATATTTAAAATTGTCTCCTCTCTCTTCACCAGCTCAGGTACCACTCCTCTCCCCCAAGAGGTGATTATACATCAGTAGGAAATGATAGGTTTTGTTGTGGGATCTTGGGTTTTCTATGGATCGGTCTTGTTATTTTCGCCTACCCAGCTAAACCCAGACCTTTATACTGCCCACTGTCTCTTTTTTTTTCTGTGCTGCTTATTTTTTCAGTAATTTACTTTATAATTTACTTTTATATCGGTCCTGTTTTGGTACTGTTGAACTCCACTGTGAAAATAGACAGACTGTAATTTAAATACATCTACGGACTTTGTCTTTTTCCATACCAGCAGGGAATTTTGGCACAAATACCATTAGGGGTATTGCCTTAAGTCCACTACATTAGTCATCCATAATCCAAACTAGCTAACCGTCAGCGCAGCAGAGCCTAATGGTGCTGTTATTTCTAATGAGGATGAGCCCTGCACGGCCACACAGTCTTTTGACCTTTGCTTGTTGCTGGTTAAATGCGGTTTCTGTCTGCAGACAAATGATTAGGACTGAAGTCGGGCAGTCTCCAAGAGTCTTGATGCCTTTTTGTACGGTGACTGTGTCTTCCTATCAATGCCATGAAAGAGAAACACAATCAGCCACATGTGTAGAAGAGGAAAAAGTGAATTAAAAACAAATGCAATTACCATAAGAAGAAAAAGAGAAAATAAATCAGTGTATATTTCTGTTTCTCCATTAAAAGATGTTATTTTTCTCTTTTGTAATAATAGTGTGTAGGTCTGACCAAGACCTTTTAGATATTTTCTAGTTTTATCCCCAAAAAAGTAACACATAGCCCAATACTTTCTGTCAAAGTTTTAGAGCAGGTTGTAAACCTGTACACTGGAGTGAATTAAGCTTTACAGTCTCTAAAATGTGTATGATTGTTGTCAATGATAAGTTTTTTCTGTTATCAATAACATTTATTTAATAACTTTTTTATTTTATATTTTATATTTTGCCAGATATTTGCTTGATGATTTCATAATTGGGGATTCATGATGGTTATTTTGTATACAAATGAAAAAATGCAAGACAAGGAAAAGCAACAGTCTCATTTTGAGAACCTGGAACCATCAAATGTGTGGCAGCTTTATCTTTATCTAAAAATGACTTAAAGGATTAATTGATTATTGTTAAGCAATAATAAGATTAATATTCTATCGATCAATTGATCATTGAAGCTCTTGTTTTTATATTGCTTGTTTAGTCCGATCAACAAAACAGAACCCAAAGATGTTCAGTTTACAATCTCAGTTGATAAATGACTTAAGTGATTAATCAATTGTCAGATATGTTGTTGATATATTTTCTGTTAGTTGATTAATTGATTGGACAACCAACTGTTTAGTTTTAACTTAAGAGTGCATATACCTTATAGCTATGCTACATAGTGACCCATTCAAAATTCCCTGTGGTAAACTGTGTGTCTGTGATAGGCTGCCAGGTGGTAAACTAGACTGAATATTAATAGCACATATAAATCTCTATTTGAGAGCAGTATATCTTACACAACAACAGGAAACAAGTAGTTCAAAGGGCCTGAGCTGATTTTGAAAGACTCTAAGCAAAGAATCGTGTCCTTCGGGGGCTGCAGCGTTTCCACAGTCACAGTAACACTCCAAACACTGACGGAGGGGCCTGCAGAAGGAAGCCTCATTGTTTGCAGAGCACTGATACAGCAGTCAGTCCACAGAGGCTCATCTGCTGAGTGACTCACCCCTTTCTAGAAATGCACACGCTCAACTCCAATTAAAAACGTGTCTATGAATTATTAAGCACTGACCCTGTGCTGGCCAGCTATGAACTAACAGCACAAAGCTGTTGCAGGTGATTATAAAGGATCTAATTATAATTCGGTGTGGAAGTGTGTGAAGCAATAACGGATGCCAGGAAACAGTATATGGTGCCTTTAGCTTAAAGAGTCGAGGGGGTACGATTTTTAGAGTGATATTCGATGTTTTATTTGAAAGGTAGAAAAACAGAGTCAAAGTTGTATCTTCAGTATTCATTCTAGTCTGTTTTTCTTCCTTTAGCTTTTTACCTCCATTTTTATTTGTCCTTACCTGTTTTGAATTGCTGCTATCTGTTTGGTGTTTTTGCAGGGGACAGTGCACATTAACTAGAGGTAACATCTTGCAAACATAAATGTTTCAGGGTTAGTGCCGGGTATTCAACTTTGGTACTGCCTGAAATATGTCTGTAGCACTGAGTTACTGAAAGCAGGCATCAAGCGCATGATTTGTATTCTTCTTTACTTACTCATTGGTTAAACGGTTTCTGCTTTAGATTGTAATTTTTTCAATTATGTGCACCATCTTGCTCATCTTCTCATCGAATTCTTGGCCAATAAGCAAATAAGTTTATTTCCCAAAAGGTTGAACTATTCCTTTATCATTTGTAAAGTTTGGCTTCTCAAAAAACCACCAAAAAACAATATAGAAAGAACAATCTGATATGATTTTGTTTTTAGTGGTTTCTGAATTTATTTTTCCCAGGAGCTGGAGAACCTGAGAAGGCAGGCAGAGATAATCCCTCAGCTCATGGCGGAGTGCGAGAGCATCACCGCAAAATTGCAGGTACGTTCAAAGCACCCAGAAATCCCACAAACACCACATTTCTCTCGGATGTGATTTACAGCGGAGTATAAAAGCACAGCCAGAGCTGTGTAGACCTCGAAACTTACAGCACATGTGAGGACACGATGGCTTTAACAGTGAGGTAACACACAGGCTCTGAGGCATAAGCAGCACTTTCAAATGGAGGTAGAGAATGAGAGTTTCTATTCATCACCCTGCCTGAGGGCTGGTGACACAACATTCATACCACGTGTCTCACTAACGCACATCGCGGTTACTGTTAATAAAGGTCCATTCCCTGTACAATGCCGAGTGGATTAATGCCTTTTTGAAAAGGTTTTTCGTTTCCTCGTCTGTGACACAGAGATACTACAGCTTTGTCATGAAATATCAGTTTTGATGCAGGTTTGATCTGTTTTGCTGACTACCAAAAGAGCTGAAGTTTTTTGAGAGCTCTGCTGAGGGCTTTAGTGACCAAGTCTTATAATATTTCTGCAGGTGTGTGGGCTATGTCTGTGACGTTAACTTGGGTGTGAGAATCTACTGTCGCCAAAAAGCATTTAACATCATTGATTTATTCCCATCACCTCCCATCTTCTTTGTAACAAAGGGCACCTGTTCCTCAAGACTGACTCCTCACTGAGTAATATCAGACTTTCTATAAAACCAGAAGTGCCAGGCTCAGTGAATAACTCTACGCCCCGTTAGTGCCAAGTCTGACATGAGGTGCGTTGATAGTGATGCTCATCTCACCATGTTCTGACTGACTCAGAGCGGTATTTTATCATCCAAGCTGTCATGCATGTGCTGCCTTTCAAGCCAGGCAGGGAGGAGGGTAAAACCAACAGTGGCATGCCTGAAGTTCAGGCAGTTCACAAAGCTCGACTGCCTGGTTTGTTTCTGCAACAGCCAGCTGGATGAATGACAGTGACAACAGAACCGGCTGAAGCAGGAGTTTATGTAGCCGGCTATCCAAACTGAGGAGAAGCATAGACAATGGGATTTCTCAAATACCTTTGTCTATGCATGAGGCCTAAAACCAAAACTGAGCCAGTGCCTATTTAGATAGAAGTTAGCTAATTCAGTGTTTTCAGTTTTTCAATCAGTGTTTTTTTCCACGACAATGTGTTTTTAAATTGCTTTTTAAAGAAAAGCATTTGGTCACTAAAGCTCTTTTTAAATAAGTTTACCTGCTCAATCTCTGTGTTTGTGGTCGTTGCTCTCCTCTATTTAAAGACGACACCCTGTGTGGAGATCAGGTTTCAGACGTCAACTGGAGGATAGTCATGCAGACGCAATACCTTTTTAGCAATCCTATTTTAAACCCCTCCCTTCAATGGTATCTTTGGCATTAATGTGTCACTCGTGTCGCCTGCTAGTCTGACAGACTTGCTTTACCCTCCCATCCCCACTCATAAAAAAAAAAAAAAATGTATATTGTCCCAAATCTAAAGGCTTGGTTTTCATTCATGATAAGTTACAAAGGAATTTTTTTTTTCTTGCTGCATTTTGACAGACATTCAAAACTCGGTGCAAATGCATCATTTTCTTTTAAATTGTAACTGTAACTGTAACTTATATTGAAGTTAGATGTTGAAAGGCAAACTTTAACTTCTTTTATCTTTTTTTTGCGAGTAGCTGTAAAAAAAACCAAGCTCTTTCTTTGGTTTGGTATCTCTGCTAAGATCGAGAATAAAGATCATACCTGTTCCTCTACATCAAATGCTCTGACATCCCTCTTTAGGCATTAATTTGATTTCCCTGTATTTGCCAATTGGCTTCGGCAATGTAACAGTTTTTTTTCCCCCCTAATATCTCCACAGGCTGCAGAGACAAAGAACAAGGAACTAGAGGGGAGGATAGAGGGTCTTCAGTTGGACATAGACGACAGTCGACAAAAGCAGGGCAACATGAAGGGCGAACTGAAGAAGTTCATGGATATTCTGGATGGAAAGATAGATGAGCTGCATGAGGTCAGGCAGGGGCTTTCCAAACTAGGTGTTGATAACTGAGAAAAGTAGCACTGAGCTGAAAGGGTCAGAGGTCAGGTACGAAAGATTCACGACAGTACGCCTTCAGGACAGAAACTATGTGGCACCTACTCCCCAAAGGTGATGTCCACTCAGAAACTATCAGCTTTGGCTTCTAATAAACACTACCATGTGAGAAAAAGATGTTTTTGAAGAGGGAGAGAGAGACTGGCAGACTAAGAGGAGGAAGGCCAGCACGTTCCACCAAAAGGCTCCATTTTGTGCGCTGGCATTCTGAAACTAAATCAAGGGTCAAACTTTGAGCTTACTTATCTGTTTCTGTGGGGGGAAACAGCTTTAATAAGTTGGTGGAGGGTTCTTAGATTCTGTCCATCTTTCTTTTTTTTCTGAAGGCTGCGGCACTTCTACACAGGCAGTCTGAGTTTAGAGTGGGAGAGGGGACTTAAAAAGGGCTAAAATGAACAACACACAGACAATGCTGTTCAGCATCACTCAAGTAATAATTAATGTTAATCCTTGTGGGCCCCCTGAGAGAATTAGAGATGAAATCTTTCAATAGACTGTCCTCGCTGTTGCCTCTTGTTATCTCAGGTGTGTTAGAAGAAAGTTTGTACTCATTAGATTATATGCACACATATATATATATATATATATATATATATATATATATATATATATATATATATATATATATATATATATATATATATATATATATATATATATATATGTATATATATATATATATATATAAAAAACGGCCATGACACAAAGTGCCTCCAGGTGCGTCTAAATTCACCTGGCAAGGAGAACTGGCCAAGCAATGACCATCACCATAATAACAACTTGATGATTTTTGTGAGAGGGCAAGATGAAAAATAAACATCCTAACTAATATAATGAGATGCAAGACAACACAGGCAGGCAAGCCCATCCCTAGAATGTTAATGTAGTTAATGGATGTTAATGTGGTGAGAAACTCAAATGACATAACCTGCTTGCACAAGAACTACTCTAACAAGGGACTGCAGCAGGAACTCCTCAACTTTCTTGTGGATGTTTTCAGTCCTCTTGATTAAATTTGCATAACGAAGGAAAGGTCTCATCTAAGGAGTTTTCCTTTAAAACCATCCAAAAAATAATAACAGGAACCCAACTTGCCACAAGTGTAGTGTAGTGTTTAAAGGACTTTGTGTGTGCAATAGTATTGTCCATTTGTAGAGCAAAGACTTATGTGTCCAAGGCTGTTGATGTGCTTCCTACACACTAGTTTTTGTTATGGTGGTGGTGATTTTTGGGTTGCGGGGACTTTGTGCTGCTCGATGGTTGAACAATGTGACAGTGTCCTTCACTGGAAGCATTTAGATGGCATGGGCCTTTTCACTAACACCCTGTAAGATTCTTGGTTTTTGTTTTACATATTTATTTATTTTTGGTGCCTCTCTGCAAACTAGTGTTTCTAGAACATACCAAGTAAATCAATGTTACCTTAAAGGTGCTATTTGTAAGTTTATGCTATCACTACATAGCTAACGTTGTCATTTACAGCTGTTTACTTACCCATCTAGAAGAAACTTTGCAAGTTAGGTATCAAACTTCATTCCTTTACTTGCAAATGTTAACGTTTGTTTTGCCTCTAATTCTATCACTACTTTTCTTTTATTGAAGTTAGCATGCTAAACCAGCTAGTCCTAGCCTATCCTGTCTTGTAATAATACTTTGTGATAGTGAGCCGGTGTAGTGCCCTTAGTTTAACGTGAGAGGATGAAGTAGTATCATGTAAAGGAATGAAGCTAGATGTTGAACTCATAACGTTTCTTTTGAACTGGTAAGAAAACAGCTGTCAATGCTAACTTTGGCTATGTAGTGATGGCAAAAACGTAAATATTGCGCCTTTAACCTCATGTCTGCACAAATGTACAATAATATATAAAATTAAAAAACTGGATTCAGAAATTTTATAATTGAGGATTTATTTGCAAGATAGCATTAATGCTGCTTTTGGGACGACCAGCTTGAAACATGGTGCATTTGAAAACATAGGCACATGTTGTAGTGGCATATTTAATGGGTAATACTATGATGTTACAAGTCTATATTATTCATCACTGTTTTGATCTTGTCATAAGATTGAGATATCTATGAAGGGACGTTTTGCTTATTGTTCTCTCTGTTTAGCCCTATTGTTCATACTTCACCAAAACCTGAATAAGACAACATATGATCCTTCCTTTTGAACCAATGCCTCTTGTGCACTTTTGTGACCCTGTTCAATATTGTACAATAGAACTGACAATTGTTAAAATTTAGTTTAATTACAACGCTGAGTTTGTGTGTTTTTTGGGGTTTTTTTTGTTTTGTTTTTAGCTTCACAAAGAAGAGATGGGAGGTTTCCCTGATCCCCACTTAGCTGCAAATCAGTGTTGTGGGTTCTGTGTAGAAAACTAAGCTACCGATAAAACTGACAAATATGCTGCCTGACATGTCTCGAGGCATTTTTCCCTGGATGAAAAGCTCAATGAAGGAGGTGGAATGAACCTACAGTGCCAGAGCTGCATCCTGTCGAGGCTCGAGAAGCTCCGCCACCGCACGTCTTTTTTTTTTTTTTCTTTTTTCTAATGTCGATTTACATAGCACTAAATATAGCTGTAATCCTACCAGAAACACAGAGAACCATAGCAAATGAGCTGGGATTTAATCACAGTCAGTGACATGCATCAGTTTTTCTGTGATCAGAATAAGGATCAAGGATTTTGGAAAAACCCTTAAAATTCCAATATCCTCACAACACTGAAGACATAAATGCTGATCTCCGGATCAGAGGAAATGTTTCCTTGGCAACTTAATCCCACTCACTCCTTCCTTTTTGTAAATAATAGTGTGGAATGATGGACTATGAGAAGTACAGATCAAGTGCCACCTTCCATCAAATAATCAGTTAATTGGACACGAGAGTCAGTCATCTTTTTCTGGTGTCTCTGAGTCTTTAATTTTTATTTTCATTCTCACCTTCAGCGATCACCTAATTAAGTGGGGTGATTAAAAAATTAACTGTTGTAGGACTGCAGCTAATTATCATTTTTAACCACACATCTGTTTTTTTTTTAATTACTGAAGGTTTTAGTCTTTCAGATGTAAAAAAGAAAACCGAGAAAACCCCCAGGCCTAATTTAATATTTTGAAATGCTCCTATTTTCCAACCATCAGTACAGAATCCTGAGATTTACAGTGATAATAAAACAATAGCTTTAGTCACCAAGTGTTTTTTGGCTTGAAAATGGACCAGTGATTTAATTCACTTTAAAAGAAAGGATTGACAATTAATTTTGAGAGCATTTCCAGGTTCCAGGTATTTCTGTCTAAGAAGCTTGTAAAATGAATACTAGGGATAAAATAATGGATTGATTGATTGACAAAAGTTAACTATTTTTGATGATTTCACTCTTTTTTCTGGCTTCTATGACAGTAAACTGAATATCTTTGGTTTCTAAAGTGGTTGTTGGATGACAAAAGAAACGTGAAGACACTGATGAGAAATTATGATCAGAACTTTTCACTAATGACCTTTTACGGACAAAAAAATCTAAATTAATCAACAAGAAAAATATCTGTTACTTGCAGAACTACTAAATGCCTTTTTGGGATTTTTGGACTGTTTGGACTAAACAAAAACCTAATGTTACTGCAGACTCTGGATCTTATCACTGTTCTTTTTTTTTTTTTAAACCATCTTACTGACTTGGCTCTAGGCCAGCGATGTCAGTTGATTCGCCGGTTTGATCCAGACTAAAATATTGCGATGATTTTTTTCAGACATTCATGATCTCCAGAGAATGAATCCTCTTCACTTTGTTGATCTCCTGATGTTTCATCTAGCGCCAACACCAGGTCAAAATTTTCAAAATTGTTCAATACTTTGGTTTATACCAGCAAAGCTAATACAATTTCCTTTCGCTTGACCTGCATTTTCAGTTTAATGCTAATTAACAAATATGAGCATAGTAACCTACTTAACTATGATAGTCAACATGGAAAACATTACAATTGTTTGACTTTTGTTTGGACGAATATTACAGTGGTCCCTGGATCTGCTCACTTCTCTAACTTTTTATATACTAAATTATCAATTCATTAAATGAAAATAATCAAAAAAAAACAATCAGAATATAAATTAGATAAATCCTTATTTCCTACTTGGCTTATGAATTATCAATCACATTCAAATTTCCACGGTAGCAGTTTTCTAGCGTCCCCTCTGCTGTTCATCGATGTCTCTTTAATTTACATTGTGAGTGGTGATGAGTGGGCGAGTTGGTGAAACATCATTAAGAGACTATGCTGCTCTGTACATGTGTCTGAGAGAGCAAGCGAGATGGCACTGCAGGCCACTACCACTGAGACTCCCTGTTGCCATAGTAACAGGCTGCAGAATTTCATGTTGACGCTCGATTGGCAGGCTCGCCTAAACACCCATCATGTGTGTCTTCCCCCAAGGTGCGTGACCCATCTTCCATCTGAATCACCTATATTTTACCAATAAATTACCCCCCCCCCCGACTAAATGCAGAGTGATGGCGGCCCTGCAGACAACACAACGTTGAAGCGCAGCCATAACTACCTATGCCAGTGGCTGCTCTCTAAGCACACAAAGCTGAATAAACCCAATCAAACCTGGCTGGGGACATCTGAGCTGTCACTGCAGGAGAGAGATGCGATAGCGATGGCTGCCAGGGTGGATATTACAATATGACTCATCATCATGTGGGCTTAAAATCACCAAAGCACACTTGCCGGGGTTCATCGGCACAGCTGGATAAGACGTCTTTGGAGGATGCGACTCAAGAGCAGGGGTTTCATCACGACCCACGGTTCAGCTAACCTGGGAAGATCAGGGAACAGCACGAGCTAAAGTAAAGCTCTCAGCCCAGCAAATGTTCGTATGGAAAAGAAATCACCAACGATTCATGACTATGTTCCTACGTGCCCTCATTTATTATTAAAACAGCAGTACAAGTGTGTTTCAGCCTCAGCCATCCTCGGGTCACAGCTCATCTGTAATCACACTTGAATAAGTTTCATTTCTTTGCAGAATAAGAAGTTTTAAAACAAAGTGCAGCAATTAGTAATTCCGTCTGCTACTGATTTAATGCTGTTTGCCATACAATATTATGTCTTTTATGCATGGCCCATAATAACCGTGTCTTGTTAAGAGGTTCAGGTAAGTCAAGTGCTCTGTCACAGGGTCAAAGGCCATAAGTATAAAGTTTTCTCTAAACATAACCTGTCAGCAAGCTTTTCATTTCCATAGGACATATTTGTTATCCAAAAAATGAATCTAGCATTCTCTTTTTCACTTGGTGTTTTGGCATCACGGAGGAAAAAGTAACATAACATGTTTATATTGCACAGAAATTGAGCCTAGTACATTCACACATTTCTTACACAAAAAGAGAAACGGGGACAGAACAGTGCATCAAACAGCCTCTAATACAAACAATAACACAGACTTTGGACATGTAGGCTGTAAATAATTAACACTGCTGCACTTCAAAATAGAACTCTTCCTTTGTTTAGTAATAAAATGCAAAATCTACAAAAGTCAGTTTGCTGTAGCCCTTGTTGGGGGAAAGTCAAGTAATGAAAACAAAAAACAATTGTTAAGGTTTAATAACATTAAAAATAATAGAAGTAGCTGAGTTTAGATTCAGCAATATGGGACGAATCAGTATTTGTGATAGTGGAGTTGTGTAGTCTAGTTATCTGCCTGCAGCATGGGCTTCTTTTGCTGTGTGACAGTCTCACAAAGGGCCTTCATATACAGCTGGAAGAAATTCAATCATTTACACACTGCACTACAATGCTATTGCTTGGCTTTTCTCCTTAATGAGCGTTGAAGCACAACGTCTCATTCGCTCAGTGAAGGATTTCTGCAAAGCCACTGCTTAATAGGAGACTAAATCCTGATTCTGCCACTTCCTGACTAGTTAGATTTAAGCAGTTTTGGATGTATTTCAACATCTCAGGGCAATTAAAAAAAAAAAAAAAGATTACTGTGTGACAACTTCAGCAAACTGCAATGTTAAGTCAGAAGAGGCGTAATCCTGTCCTCGTCAAAGAAGAAGCTTTTTGGTGAAAATTTGAAAGCAACATAAGCAGGATAAAATGGAACAGGGACAATGGAAGAGAGCAGCTTCAGTGGTATGTAGTTGTGTGTGTGTTCTCAGCTGTCCCAGTCTGTACTCTGTGTCTCGTCGTCTCCTCTTTCCTCCTCGTCAGAGTCGGCCGCCACCTTCTTCATCCTCAACATTGCAGCTTTAATGCTGCGCTCTAGCTCATTGTCGCTGCTGCTCGGGACCTCCGCACGTGCAGCAACCACCTATAGCATGACAAGAGTCACTTTAATACCAGTTTTTACTTTGGTTCCATATTAGTTGGTTTCTGCAATGTTCAAATTTAATTTAAGATTTTTTTAAGACCTTTGTTATACCACACATAGTGCAATTCAAATCCGTCTTTCAGATGGTGGAGGAATGACAGAAAACAAACTAAGGCCTTTGATTTGTTAAGTACATGAATTTACTGACATTTACAAATGATCACATTTTTGTCAGTAGTTCTTTTTTGTAGGGAACTGAATTTAGTCCTTTTAAAGTTTTTCCAGACCTATCTCTTGACGTATACTTGTATTGGTCAGTATAAAGGTCTTGCTGGTTTTTCAGACTGGCTCTGGGCCTTGGCATGTTTCCTGATGTTGTAGAACACCTCACCTTCCTCAGGGTGACTCCCTGTCGGATGGCAGACATCAGACTGCTCCTGGGGTCCTCAGCAGGGGGCGCTGTTCTGGGAGCAGGGACTTTTCGAAGCTCAATCTGTCCACGCTGCAGCGAGGCCAAGACTTCATCCATTGTTCCTACAGAGAAACAACAGTAAAGGAGAACAGAAACCTTTACAATGATGGAAGAAGCTGCACTGGAAGTAAAGAGCGCATCAGTGTTAATTCTGCAGTTGTCACTTTTAATGCCACTGCTGATAAAGCATCTAAATGTTTTCACAACATCACTTCATCATTATTGGGTGTTTTTTTTCTTCCAATAAATAGACCTCAAAATGTCTTAAAATGTATGAATTTCGCTCTCACCTATATTTTGTTTGAGCATGTTCTTGGCTGGGAAAGGAGGCGCCTCCTTCTCACTGAGAGCCATTGGTGCATCCTCAGAGGAAGCTTGGGCAGGTGGAGAAGGTAAGGCAGGGGGCAGAGGTGGGGGAGGTGGCGGTGGAGGGGGAGGGGGCGGTGGAGGGGGCGGAGGAGGAGGTACTGTAGGGATATTTGATGTTGGAGGGGGCGGTGCAGAGTAGATTTGGACAGGGATTTCCTTAGGCTGCTTTTTCTTGGGTGTTTTATTGCGCCTGGGTGCAGGACAAATGGAAGGGGCGGGCCCTTCAGAGGAGGGAGAGGGGCCGAGGCTGATGATGGACAGTGGCTGCGAGGGACATGGGTATTCTGTAGGAGACATCCTGGAGTGAGGAGTTTTCAGGATGTACTGGCCCTGTCGCTTCTTGAAAAAGATGGTAGAAGAGGGGGGGGTGGTTTTAGAAATAAGGACATTATCTAATGTTCTGCGAGAGACAGCAAAGACACAAGATGACGGCCACACATCATTCTGATATTCTTTTGTTATAAATACACCTCACAGTGACTTAAGGTTGAACTGAGGTGGCACAGGGAATGTGCACGAAAAACACACATCTGATGCCGTGATGCTGAAAATAAATCCTCCCAATCTGCTCGAGTTGGATGATCTTTTAAAACAGGAATTGATTGGTTGACAGGACAGTCTCACCACATGGGCCACTCAATAGCTGTTATGAACCGAGCTGCTCCAGATATTTGTAAATCCATCACTCTATTTATGAAGTCATTTCTAAGCTCTACTAGGATATTTCCATGAAAAGCCTACACATTTGGATGCTTATTTTTTTCATGAAAAAAAAACAAAAAACAACCCAGGACATTATATAGCAGTTGAGGAAAAATAGTCAATCAACTGACATCAATATTGACCAGAGTTTTTTTTACAAAGACTAATAAAAATGGTTAGCTATGTGACTGACAGTGTCTACACAGCAGTTTCAGCAGACTCCACTGTTTACTGCAACATGTTAGTTTGCAGAAAACATCTACTTTAGAGGGCTCCTTGCTAAAAATGTTGAGTATTTAGTAACAATTGGTGGTATTAGCTTCAGCCAAATTAAATTTTATTTCAGTGAATTTAAATAGCTTGTAGACCAAAGCACAGTAGTTCTATTCCTATGTAAAGGTCCAAAACTCACTTCCTAATCTTATTTTACTCACTGTTGACTATTTAAAGCTCTGGTGTAAGTCAGCATTTCCACAACAACGGTACCTGATCATCAGAACTTCCTGTGTTATGGAGGTTGAGAAGTTAAAAACTGAATATTAATTTTGAGGTCAACTACTGAATTAAGCTGGTATGAAGCAGAAGCCTTTGGGATTTTATTAAAAGAGGAAAAACTGCAGGGCAAACAGGACCAGAGACAATGAGAGAGCCTGACCTCTCTGAAGGATCGTAATCTGCTCAGAGTCTTCTCCCGCTCCTGGTCCACCCACTGTTTCCTCCTCTGCTCCTCCTCTTTCCTCTTCTCTCGTTTCTGCAGACAACAGAAGGAGACAGTGAGAGGTATTAGAGAGCCAGAATTGGATCCAGTTTCATCCGTAGCTTTTGTCGGTGCAGGAGCGTCTCTGTGGGTTGTCTTTGTTGCCATGGTGACGTACCAGGTGGACCTGATGATGTTGGTTGAAGACCTTGGAGCTCTGCTTGGCTGCCAGTTGCTTCTGCTCTTGGGCATCCATGCATTGATCCTGAAGACACAAATATACATTAATATACTCAAAAAATACATTAAAAAAAACAAATACAACTTGAAATGTATAAACCTTAGTCGGAAACTAGTGGGTGTTTGGACAAATATTTCCTTCAAAGTTCAGAAAATGACGAATAAAGCCTCAGTTAATTAGAAGAGCATTTTTAAAATTTCACACCGTTCCTCCTTTTTACTGCACTATCAAATATTCATGCATGTGACTCTTGTTCCCTGTGGATTACTGGAGGTAATTTGTGGGGGCCTCTAACCAGGGAATCCTCTCCCACTTTGTTCTGAACAATATAAATGTATTATTATTTTTTTTTAAATCAGACAAATGAACAGGCAGCCAGGGGAAGGAGAAAGTGCCAGTTGCACAAACTACACTTCAGTTACTCTGTCAGCTAAAAATAAAACAACATAGTAAAAACGATTTTTAAAAACTCAGCAACTGGGGACCTGCAGTAGATAGAGAGAGAAAAACAGCACCATCCTCTTTCATTAACATTCCCAAATAATTCCATTCCTCTAAACACAGAGCAATACATTAGCCCTCGAAAGGAATCAAAATGCCAGAAAAAAAAGAAGAAAAAAACCCAAAAACATCTTAATTGGGCAGAGAATGAATAAATGAACGTCAGTGGTACCCGCCCCCACACCTTTTTGTTGCGGAGGTAAGCTCGTCGGGCGCAGATCTTGCCTCTCTTGGTCTCCAAGGTCTGTAGGCGTCTTTTGAGCTGACTGACAGCCGGAGAGGCTGCTTGCTGGATACCTTCGTGGACCATGCTCTGCAGCTCCTCCAGATCCTCACACACATCGTAGTAAACCACCTCCTCCTTCAGCTCTGAAACACAAACGCAGTCCAGTCTCTCCGACGACCTGATCACCAGGTTCTCTTTAAACACATAGTTATTAACCTTCAATTTCATGATGATTCATACATTAGTTTGGATACTGAATTATCTGTGGTCACCCGTAAATTTCAACTATGTAAGTATGCACTGTATACTATGTATGTAAACTATGTAAAGTTTTATACATGGAGGAGAATATACAAGGAGTTCTGGCACAAGAACAATCACAGGTCGCACAAAACAGAGCACAGTGTGACTCGGTCGGTTGTTTTGTAGGTCACATGCACTTGACAAATATGATTATGTCCTGTTTTTGTGGGAAAACTTTCTTCTGAAAAGACACATCAACAGGAAAACTACTGCCCTTTATTGGATCAAGGAGTTAACAGAAATGTGATTGATACACGTAGTTTTCTGCAATAAGAAAAGGGGCCACTTATCCAAGTCTCTACAAGTTAAACCTTATGGAAAAATTGCAGTAGTATGGTGAGTATTAAAGGACAAATTTCATTACCAACCAACAGTATTCAAGTTTCTGCAATATACCGACGAGAGCAGCGTGCATAAAATCATTATCTATTTTCTTGTCCGAATGATTTTTCAAACTAATTTAGTGCCTTGCGTGCATATCAACTACTTTTCCATGCTTGCAAGAAACCAGGCAATTCTGCATACTATCCTGTGTCACTTTTGTGTGAGATAGGGTCTTGCTATCAAATGAAAGTAGATTTCTAATGAAATAAGTTTACTAGTCTCATCTCTTTTTCTTTCCTCTTGTTTCCTTTACTGGCAGAGGACACGTTACTGCTTTTTAGTTGGGAAAACAAAACCTGAAACTAGTAAGTTTAAAGGTTCACACAGCCAAAGACAGAACAGACAGGTGGATGCATTCCAATAAATCACTATCATAGCCATATTATTGGCTGAAAATAAAAACATTAAAATTAAACACATCTCCACTATCTAACATATTTAGAGATATGAAATTTTAAAGATGGTGTTTTGTGCGAGGACTTACTGATTTTAATTAACGACAAACTTAAACCCCTTTCTCCCTGCTCTTCAATATTTTATACTTAAAGCTTCTGGTATTATGACTTTTGAGTGCTATTACAGGGTTCTTTATAGATTTTAATCAATGCTGCCTGAGTGTTTTTAAGTGGACTGTGCATGGCCCTCACCTACTTCAATAGTGATTCAGTTATGCTCAGAAGGTGATATGTTTAAAACTTCTTCTCACTCCATAAACTAGATGTAGCCTACAACACAAAAGTCTGACTCAATGCATGTAGACTGCAGCATAAAAACTACGCTGGCCACATGTCTCACTAAATACATACATGCTGAAAGTGGCACATTTTGAACAAGTATTCGTCGTGCAAATCACACAGTTGATACATATCATTCGCTGTTTTTGGTGTGATTTTCTTTGGTGGAATTTTATTTGCGGGAAATTAGCCATTTCAATGACAGTGATCACCTCACCATGTGCAAATGTTCCATCAAAACAAGCTTTATCCCCAACACTATCTTGCAGCAGCATGGGTGGCTCATTCTGGGCTTAGCGCCACCCAAGACGACTGTGATTAATTTTATAAAATACCGACAAGCCATTGCATTTTTTTTTTTTTTCACCAATAGCAGAAAGTTAATACGTGCGGCCAGACCATTCTCCTCCGCTGACACAACACTATGGAGCTAGGTCTGGTCTAGTCTGTGAGACTACCTGTAAATCTACCTTTCAGCCCTGTGCTACTTAAATGCAGAGCAAGTTTACCTTTAATCTGTCGTCGCACTGTGTCTATCTGAGCCACCAGCAGCTGCTCCTCATTCTTCAGGATCTCAAACTTGGTGTCGTACAGTTCTAGCTGGGTATCATAGAATTGCAGCTCCAGTTGGTCCACCGTGTCCTGCTGTTGGCCATCCTCGAGTGCAGACCCGGAATCAGCGCTCTGGCTCTGGACTCTGCCAGACAGGCTGCCTACCTGCATAGCAATAATGGAAAAACATTAAGTCAGCCCCATTAAAGGTTCATACCAGTGGCTTTGTATACAAGAGTCTGTTACTTATATAATGTGAATCTTTATTGCTGACCATCTTCTTAATCATACCATACGTTTAGCTGCAGGTTTTCTATTCAGTTAAGTAAGTAGTTAACCTTAACCTGCAGAGAAATGAGACTTGATCTCTCAAAGAGATGATGAGGCAGTTGAAATCAGGGAGTTTGTTTAAAAAAAAAAAAAAAAAACTCTTCTTTCTGTGTTCAGACACCTTGAATGAACGATACTCAAAGAGTCAGCTGTCAAACGGAAACCTGTTTGGTTAAAGAATATCCTCCAATTTATCCTTTTCATGACATCTACAGTATGTTTCTTATCCTTTGCACCTTTGCTGGTGAATGGTATGAGTGGTATACTTTTTGACAGCTGACTCAAATTCTGGATATGTGGGTGTCCCTGAACATGATAACAAAGAGGTTTCAAAATAGTCTCTGCTGTCATCTACATTACCTAGTAAAAAAAAAAAAGAAAAAAGGAAAAACTAAATGAAAACAAAATATAACACAAAAATAAAAAATTAACTCCAAGGGTCTGTGATTGGTAAATGATCTCAAAACAACCTAATCTCTGCATGTCGATTTTTATATTGTGATGAAATGAGCTGAAACCAACAGCCACTTGCATGGTAGTGCAGTAATGTTAACTTTGCTTGATACACAGTTATGAGCAGACACATTAAAAACATGTGTAAGTCCTTAAATGCTTTTAGTCAAACATAAAATACACACACTGTTTGGATATGACACAGGGGCTGCAGATTTTGAACTGATATGGGACTAGATACAGCTAATTTTCAAACATATAAAAACAGACAAAGGCTAAATGTAAAGGCATCATGCTGTGACAACCACAGGCACCTCAGCAGAGCCACAGAGTTATATTTCCACAAGAGCTTGAGTAAGTGTAGATGTCACTGTAAGCGCTCTCAGACAGCTGTCTCTGTAAACTCTGTCAAGGTTCATGGTGATTTCACAGTGGTACATACTGCCAGCGCCCTGAAACACGATATTTAAGGGGCCTAATTGGATTAATAATGTGGCCAAATGAAGGTTCAGGGTCTGAAGATACTCTTTGTTCTCTTCTGAAAAGCTCAAATGCACAGCATGAAACCCTATAGCAGCAAGTAGTTCACTACATTTTTCCCAAAATCCTGAATCCCTTACATTAGAAATACCCCCCTTAGTCAGAGATATACTTACAATTGGCATGTTTTCTGAGAATTTACATACACACAGACATACTCACTTCTTCATGCATACAGGTTTTGGGGGTGTATCGAGGGGATTCTCTGCAGTTTTAGAGAGGCTTTTATAAATAGATCAAAGGACTTAAGCAGTCAGAGATTCACATCAGACTGGAATACCAAGTGAAGCCACATTAGGGCAAGCAGGCACTGTGCCACATCTCTTCAGACTCACAACCACTACAAAAGCAGTGCTGGCACTGTATTAAAAAAACAAAAAACCCCAAACAAAAAAACAACCGAATGACAGCTCAAACCTAGGACTGCCCTATAACTGTGTCAGAATCCAATACAACATTAAGGAATATGCTGACCAATTACAGAACCACTGGAAAACCTGTTGTTTATGTTAATCCAAAGAAAAAAATCTAAGACACACACCCTTTCTCTGATGCCTTCTTTCTTGCGGTTGAGGCACATCTCTGTGGATCTCATATGCTGCAGGGTTTCTTTGGCCAATAGGAAGCGTAGTTTCTCCAGCCTGGGAGCTGCAGATGCCCAGGCGGCAGCTCCAAAACGACACTTATCCTCTTCCATCTGTTTTAACATACCTGAAGATTTATGCACAACAAGGGTCTGTTATGTATGTCTGCCTCACACAAAAGCACATATTAGCATTAGTATTAATTGCAATGAAAGAAAACAAAAAAAAAACAATATTAAGTTTTAAAAGAAAACCACTTTTTAAATAAAAGCTTTCAAAATTTAGACGTTTTTTTGTAATTCGAGACATTCCAGGAGCTGGTGTGAATGTTGCCATATATTTTTGCCATGTTCCCTAAACCTGTCTATTAATATAACTTAATTTGCTGGGCAAATAGCTTGTGGACCTTATCTTGAAGATTGATGGACAATGGATGCATTTGGCTCTGTGTAAAATGTTTGCTTATGGATGTTATTTTCCCTCAGATATGGTGGGAATCCAAATGAACGATGGCTGCCTAACAATTAATTAATTTAGATTCAATATAAGTGTAGGAAAGTCAGTAAAATACTTCTTTATTCACTTGTTTTTCCTGCCTTCATGAAGTTAATATCACAATGCAATTACCATGCAATTTCTGTTCCCATAATTTACTATCTATGTGTGAAAATATTAAAAAGAAATAACAATGTGTATTATATTTCAACTTTTTTATCATTTGAATATTTGATCACATGTATCATTAATTACTTGACTGCAGCTACAGAGCAAACTGTGACTGTACAGTACTTTTTTCCAACCGTGTGCCCAGGAATGACACATAAAAATCATTAATTAATTCATCCCCACACAAATAAGAGAAAAGAACCTAGCAAATTATACCAGCCAGAGCCTTTGAAGTCTGTGCAAAGTAGGTGACGGTGATATCCTGAATTGAGGCGACTGCATCTTCTGCCTTTGTCCTCCACTCCTCCGCCTCCTTCTCCAGAGCTGCAATTCTCTTTGGACCCAAGTCATCAAACTCCAAAGACTTCTGCAAGGAGCGAAACAATGGACAACTTTACACTCAGTGATTGAATGCCGACTTCTGACAGATGTTTAACCAACATACAAATTCAGCTTTTGGTCAAAATTTGTTTAGTTAGAAGATAAAATTGGACCTCACATTTTCCTTGAGTTGGACGTAAAAATATCAGACTGTGTTAATGAATCCAGCACCATTTGTGTATAGGTACTGTATGTGTTTGTACCAAGATGTAGACTTGGAGAGATAAAACAGACCAAATCCTTTGATTGGCAGTGTATTAGGCTCACTAAGATACACCCAACACACAAATATTGTATTTTCACTAACAAAAAAATGCCACGTTAGTTGTTACAGTCATACTAATGGTGGGAGGGAGACAGTATTACTTGCCAGCACACTGTCTTCTGTATATAACAATTTACCACATCCAAAAAAAGCCCACAGCTGCTAAAAATAATGCCGTATTTACCAGGATCTCCATCTTGTAGAGGCTTGCCAGCTCTCTCATGTCCCTGAAAGGCTGCAGTAGATACTGGAAGAAAGTGGTGGCCACAGTGACCAGGTCGTGGTAGGCCTCGTCCTCATCCTCATAGATGCCGAGGAGCACAACCATTCGGTCTGCGCTGCTATGGCTCTGCTGCAGCTGTAAATACAAAAGGCATAAACACCATTACCTCTGTTTATTCTGAGCTCACAGCTTCTAGTCTTTGCTTATCATGACTTTTCATATCTCAGATGAATTGGACAAAAAAATACAACTCCTGCAGGGGGAACTGTTTTTCACAAGAATGAAATCTGAGCACATAAACATGACAATAGATATTAGTCCTTTCAGAATACAACTTTCATAACCAAGTGGAGTTGACGGTTGACCTGTAAAGCCAGAGATCAGTGGTTCAATACTGCTAGATGCCTGGAGTAATTTCTGACACTCACCGCTGAAGTTAATAAAATTTTTCTCCTGAAATCTGGTATTAACAAACCATTAATTATCAAGGGTTTCAAAAAGTTGTGACACCTTTACACCATAGACCTGACCCCATGGCTGAAAAACAAAAAACTCAGCACTGATGGTGTTGCAACATCTAGAATATGGATACAACAAGGGTTTGCTGTGTCATGGTAGGCCTGCTTTTGGACTTGTAGCACCACTGTGAGGTGCTAGTCCTGCATGGTACCATTCAAAAGCTTAGAGGTCCCCCAAGCTTTATTAAATCCTCAATCCCTTTTCGAGTGAAACACATCTCTTGATTAACTTGAGTGAAGCAAGCAAAAAAAAATTACTCATAATGCACAACAACCAAATGTTGTTCCGAATTATACACACACATATATACATACATACACACATATGTATCTTAATCATAATTTTTACTTTGTCACGATAATCTGATTATGCAAATACACTTGCATCAATAGCTGTTAGGTAAATGCAGCAGAGTAGAGAAAACAATATTTGCCACTGAAATGTAGTGTAGTAGAGGGTTAAAGTAACATAAAAGGAAAATCCTGTAGTATAGTACAAGTACCTCAGAATTATGTATTTAGGTACAGTACTCGCATTAATGTAACGAAGTCCATCTTCTGTGCGTGTCCTCCTTGATTAATATAAATGGGGTTGACTAAATAATTGACGCATGCCTCTGCGTAATGCAAATATTAAAAACAGGCACAAATTACATCTTTCGAACTATTAGACTGCGCCGATAATTAGCGAGGTGTAACCAATAAACTGCCTGAGTGTGTATGAATGCGTACGGGCCCACATCGGTGTGATATCATACTGATGTGCTAGCGCCTCTGGCTCACACACGCACACACACACACACACACACACACACCGCTCACCTGTCGCAGGTGTTCCTTGGCCCTGCTCATCTCCTGCTGCATGGTCTTCCTCTTGAACTCCTGCAGGTTCTCGAAGTACTCCTCGACGTCCCTCTCGTCCTGGGCGAATAACGTGTCCAGGACAATCTTCCTGCCGCAGATGTCGATGGCCGTGCTGAAATACTTCTCCAGCTTCCTGCACGGCGGGTCCAGATCCCTCTCGTCGTCGCCTCCGGGACCCGACCTCCGATTCAGGAAGAGCAGGTCCCAAATGTTGCCCTGCTCGAACTCGGACAGGTCCGGGAAGCAGGAGCCCAGGACGTCCGCCACGCAGGTGAACTGCTGGTGGACGTGTCTCAGGTCGTCCACGGAGAAGAGCCCGGCCCAGCTCATCTGCGCGTCGCCGGCGGCGGCGGCGACCTCGGCTTTGCGCTTCTGCCGCTGCAGCGTCCGGTTGTGGCAGGTGACGGCGAACTTACACTCGATCACGTTCCACTGCACGATAAAGCCCAGCTTGAACTTCTCGGTCTCTTCGAACAAGTTGCTCCTGACGGCCACCCAGCCCTCCAGGCTGTCCAGCCGCTCGCAGTCCGCGTTATTCATCCTAAAAAGAGACGTTTGGCTTCGGCCTCCGGGAAGACGATGGCTCTGTTTACAACGTCCGCCATTTGCGTGACGTAGGCTGCCTTCAGGCGCCTCGGAGAAACGCGGAGTTACCGAAACAAAACACAAAAAAACGAAAACGAAAAACCGAGCGTTAAGTGAAGTTAAAATTCGTTGTTATCGCATTTAATGCTAAGAAACGTGGACACAGAGCAGAGGATGGAAACCGCGTAGCTTTGAGTACATCGCTTAGCTTAAGGAACGCAACGCGGCGTCACCCCCGTTATCAACGGCTCGCAATTTCTTCCCGGTGCCCTTCCCGCAAAGCAGGACGGCGTTGCTCGATTTCTGCGGGGAAAAAAAAAAAGCAAAAGTCACGGAAAAGCCCCGTCAGCCTCCAGTTTGGATGATCCGGGTTAGGAACAAGCAGACGAGGTCCGCTCAGAGGGGTTAGGATGACCGGAGTGGGAATTTACGGGGGGGCGATGAAGGCACCACGAAGGCATGGTGTTCAACTTTGACCTTTCGAATCACATGTCCGGGGATTTCCAGCTCGTAATACCGGAGAAACCGTCAAACTGGTACTAATTAAAAGTGTGGTTTCGTTTTGGGGGGTTTTTCACAGTGTAAACAAAATTAAGCCTTTGCACGTTGTCAAAATTGTATGTTTTTTTTCTTCTTCTTCAATAAATAACTTAATTCCCCGCATGGACGTTTGGACATGTCTGTGACATCTGAGCTAAACTGCGTCCCGTCTATTTCTGTCCCAGCTCCCTGGTTGAGGGTCGGACTGTTTCCCGGAGCTTGTCGGACGCCGTCGTCGGCGTGAAATGTTTGTTTGTAACAGACTGGATCACTGAATTATCCAGGTACACTCGCCATCAGATGCTGAGTCGGCGTTTTGTAATTTGATAAACCGCCTTTTCTGCACGGTTTAAGTGGGAACAGCTCGGTTCTGAGATCTCACGCACTGTCGTGTTTTGGTTATAAACCTCTGTCCTCCCATAGTCACTCTCACCATGGACCTGTATGAGCTCAGGGAAGGCAGACTGGACGTGATTGAAGAGGAGGCAGAGCAGCAGGAGCTAAGCAGGGAGTCGGCGACCATGGAGCCCTATAACGTGGCTGCAGAAAGAGGAGGAGGAGGAGGAGGGTCGACCCCGGAGGTTTCCTCCTTCCACAGGTTCTCGGTCGACACCAACGACTCCCTTCATTTTGAGCCCTGCGAGGATAGCCCTCCTCCTCCTCCTCCTCCTCCTCCTCCCACTGGGGCAGAAGATGGACATGATGAAGATGATGTGTTTAAGGAGGGAGACACCGAGGTGGGGACACTCAACACAGCTTTAGCCCTTGAAGTGAGAATGAAACACTTGATATTTACTCGTTTCGTTTGACTTCTGTTAAACCCCAATGGCTTTATGCGATTTTAAATTAAGACATCTAGAAGTGGGAGGATTAGTCAACAGAACAAGCCATTAAAACACCTATTTTCACAACGACTGCACATATAAAAATTCACATTTGTCTGTGTATTTCCCAGAAAAAGGCCCATGGACTTACACTCTTAAGAACTGTGGTCTAACATCTATAATTTTAGATTTCTCTGTAGCTGACTCCCAGAAGATGGAGCTGTCTGCATGAGAGTCACAGACATGAGCTTAAAGACCTGAAAGCACATGCTGAAAAATAGTTACTGGTTTGAATTAAAAAAAAAAAAAAAAAAAAAGGGTTGAAGTGACTTTCACTTCTTTTCAGAGGGAGATCGTCAAGACCAGGGATAAGTTGCAAGAGAAGGTTGTTGAGATGGAGAACTTTGCAGGTCATCTGGAGGAAATCTTTCTCACTGTGGAGGTAAACGCCACACTCAAGTCCTCAAGTGTAGTGAAACTGACTGTTGTAATATGTTTTGATGTCGTTTTTTAATTGCTTTATGGCAGTGGGATCATTTTGGAATATTTTTGGTATTTTGTTTTATTAAAAATAGAAATAAAGTTCAAGATGTCAGATTTTCTATTTGTAACTGTAAAGTCTTGAACACACAAACACATCAATTTTATTCTTTGCCTCCCTTGATCTTTCATCCTTATCCTCCTCATCGTCCTTGTTTTGTTTGATGCACAACTAACGTCCGAATCGCTAACTGCACTATGATGTACATATAAATGCACATACAGGAGAATTTTGGCCGTCAGGAGCAGCACCTGGAGCAGCACTACAATGATGTGCTACAGACGCTGTCTCAGCGATATGACGAGAGGGCAGCTGGACTGGAGGAGGAGAAGAAGGGCAAGCTGGAAGCCCTGTACAGTCAGCTGCTGGCTTGTGGTCAGGCGATGGATGCCTCCAAGGAGCTCATTGAGACAGCCCAGGAGATCCACCGCAGCCGGGACAAAAGGCTTTTCCTGAAGGTGTCTTATCTTTTGTGTGTGTGTATGTATTTTATTCAGCAAGTCATTAGAAATGTGCAGATTACTATTGTACACATGATAATAAATGGCCAGATTATAGGTTTTTACTGTGCATATATATATATATATATATATATATATATACACACATATACAATAACTATAACCCTGATGGAGAAGTAAAGCACAACTGTTGTGATCGTGGATATGAGATACTGATTTCTACATGTATTTACTTCGCGGTTCAGTTGCTTTCTTTGACCTTTGTTGACAGGCAGTTATGCCCACCATTAAAAGGTAATTATGATGCTGTTTGATGAGCATGCCACACGGTGTGACACCGGAGTGTGATTTCAAAAGACTAATCATTAATGGCATAGGGCTAACACTGCATTATTATTTTTCCCGGATGTTTTTGCCTGTAGTTTTAAGACTTATATTATTTAAGTAGATTCGTTTTTAACGTGGGGGTAAAAAAACAAAAAACCTGGGTTTGCAAAAATGTGCTCAGTTTCCATGGCATGGGGATAGTCAGTCTCTGACACCTGAGCAGAACGGCTGTGTTAATGAGCTTAAGGAAAAGCTAGTAAGTGAATCTTGTGTTTTCCAAGTGAATACATTTTGCATGACACAGGCCTCTTTACCTTTATGTTAAATCTATTATTCAGAGCTGTTTTTTTTGTTCGTTTGTTTGTTTGCTTTGTGGGGTTCTACACTAGAATCGAGGAGTTTGCCAAAGAGGAGATTGACCTCACGTTGACTACAAGCCTTGAGTTCAACACACCACTTGCCGACCTGACAGATGTGAAAACCATGATGGACTCCATCAACGTTGTTCCAGGTATGATTATTTACAAAGAGACGAAGGTTAATTTTCTTGTCAACGTCTGTACAGTTGCTTTAGACACATTGTGCTCTTCGACGCCTTAGACAGTCTATAATTACAACAGACAGGAGTCTATGGGGCGGTGCTTTACCAGAGACCATGAACTAGCAATTGACTAGGTTTACTACGGTGACTGCCAGTGGGTCAGTTATCAGGGGGTGTTCTCAGTGAAAGAAAAGGCACATGCTACTGTAACCACACACCTTTAATTATTAAAATACTGTTCGATAAGGAGACGTCATTTGGAAGCTACAGCAATATTCACTTAGGTTGTGAACAGAGAAGAGACTATGGCGATTAGACCCTTTTCAATTTTGAAACCTCGTCATTAAACGTAGACCTACATGAGGACAGGAGGTAGGACAGGATCCCCAAAAAAGTAGAGTCATAGTGTCGGTTGAGGATGTAGATTGCACAATAGCAGGTTTGAAAGGCAAAATTACAGGAATACATTGGTAATTTACGGACAGTATGTAAAGAATGATTTGACCCGAGGAGCAAGGGCAGAAAGATCTAGGTCAGGTGAGGTGAATTCAGAGTTATGAAAGTAGTAACTTGAAAAGTATTGGGAAGGCAGGACTGATGCTTAATATTAGAGCAAGAAATTAGTGAAGAAATTCTTCTGTAGAGGAAGAATAGCAAAAAAAAAACTTCCTTATTAATCTTTCTGTAAAGCCTCTCAGGGTATTATAACCTTTAACATTTGGATCTCTCTGGTCGACTGTCCTGTTTGTCTGTGTATTTAGGAAGGACATAATATCTAGTGATAGTCACTTTTTTAGGGATAAGTATCATTTAAAAAAAAGCACAGACGTGTCAGTGTTGAGCTTAAACTAGAACAAGCTGTCATAATGTGTGGCTTTTTATGCAAAACCGCGTGTGCTGTAATCTTAGAGCTTTTGATGGCATTGATGCTAGAAAAAAACTGGGTTAACATTGATTTCCCAATATATAAACAGCTCCATCTGCCCCAGTAATCAACCCTCAGATGTCCAACTCTGCCACCCAGACGTCCCTGCGTGTGTGCTGGAGCTTGTTCTCCGACGACACGGTGGAGTACTACGAGCTTTACTACAGACCAGTGCTAGAGGACACACCAGCAGACAACACCTGCGCACCACACGGTATAACACACAGACACACTGGCTGCAGATACACACTGCATGGTAACACCATCTGCTGTTGAAATGGTATCTGTTGACTTGGGAATCTCTGATTTCTCTTAAGGATACTGGCGACGTGTTCTGATCAGCGCGCCCGCAATTAAATCTGTGCTTGCCTTCCAGAAAGCAAGGTAAAAGTGAAGGAGACCTACTGCACTGTGACAGATCTGCTGCCCAATGCTCAGTATGAGCTCTGGGTAACGGCAACAAACACCACAGGCATTAGCCCAGCGAGCGAGAAGGCCTTATACATGACAGGTAATAAATGTCACGCTCCTCTGACTACACAAAGTGTCACTAACTGTTGAAATAACTGTTCAATCATGTGGATGTCCCCTAAAACCTTTTTTCAGATGTATTTTTCTCTGTTTTGTAAATACCCCAGCCTCGCATGATGTTAGAGATGGAATAAAGTCTAAATCCTCACTCCTCAGTGCCGTCGCCCCCGGTGATCAAGCAGAGGGAGTATGCTAGCTGTCCAGAGGCTGCTTTGATCCGCTGGGAGTCGGGAAACACCAACCCTGTAGACTCTTACACTGTGGAGCTCAGTGAGATGGGTACCGATGGCACAGAGGGTGGCGTCACTGAGTAAGAACTGTGCTATTAACATACACCTACAGTTGACCGATTCGACATAGAAACAAACTCAAGATTTAATTATGCTTTCCTTGAAATTTGCCGTGTTTTTCCAGACACAATTATAAAGTTAAAATAACTCAATTAAAACAGGAATGTTCCACTGGATATGCAGTTTCAAAGATGCAGTACACCACAATATTGGTCTTCATAGGCCTGTCCTTTAATAAGGCTTCAAGACATCCATAAACAAAAGCCTGTGTTAGTGCTTGCCTGGGATTTTTGAGGTCCCATGGTTATAGAGCTGCTGAGTCAAGACACACTCTGTCCTAGAAAATCTATTCTTAGCTTCAGCTCCTGCAGCACTGTTGGCCTCAGCTCGAATACTGTCCTCGCATTTAGGGTCATTTTCATTTTTCATCTGGTCACTTCATAGAACAGTCAAACCATTTATTCTGAAAATGTCTTTTTTGTGTGTTTGGGTTTTTTTTGCATATAAAATTCTAACCTGTCTTAACTGAAATCGAACCACGGTCCAAATACGACAAAGTTTCTAGTTAACCACCAAATTTATCCGACGAGTGTAGCAGTTGTTGTCAGACAAGATGTTATTTTAAGGCTTTACAGTGTTAGAGGTTTTGACATAAAAGTCAGTCAATAAAAGCTGTAATCATTATGCATTTAGTACATTTAAAATGGAAGTGATATCAGCCTTCTGTCACATTGGTTAATCCTCACAGGTCTATAATAGCCGTGCCCACCTGTCAGTGTCTAATCCAGCTGCAGACAGGACGGCGTTACCTCATCTCTGTGAGAGCAGTCAACATTGGCGGGCCAAGTGACAGGAGCAAAGTTATTACCGTCTCCACAACAGGTGAGAGGCCCCATGGATCAGCCTGTTCATGGTACAATGGTGCAGTGGTGGAAAAAGGATTCACATTTTTTACTTAAGTCAACGTAGCCGTAGCAATTCATAAAAAAATATCCCATTACAAGGAAGAGTGCTGAATTCAAAGATTGTGCTGATGTACAGTAAATAAGCTTCAGCAAAAATACTTTTATATGTACTTATTTACATGCCACCATTACTTTTAGGACATTAACATGAGATGTTTACCCGTGCAGGTACATTCTTCTATCTCCTGGAGGACACTGCCCATCCTTGCCTGTCCATCTCTGAAGATGGTTTCACCATCTTTTATGGGGACGAGGAGCTGCCAATTAGTGCTATGGCCTTAGATGATAACACCTTTACCAGGTAAAGTACACAATGGCTAAAGATAATGGGAGCTCTCAAGATTTCCCTAAATGAATATCAAGTAAGCGTACTGCGTGTGTGTGCGCGCAGATGTGTAGCCGTCCTTGGAGATATGATTCCAGTGCGAGGCAGGCATTACTGGGAAATTGAGGTGGATGATGGCACAGAGTTTAGGATCGGAGTTGCATACGAGGACACAGAAAGGAACTCGTACCTTGGAGCCAACAACACCTCCTGGTGTATGAGACACATTCTCACTCCATCGAGGTAACAGTGAACCATCTCTGTTGAAATAGCAACACTGTGAGTACTATTAACCCTAATGTACTGTTTGAGGTCTGAGACCCCAGCTATAAAAGTTATATACATTTTCATGCTGCATAGCTGTGAATGGTGCTGATGATACTTTTAACACAATAATCCTCCTTTGAAATAAATATTAGTATTTGTTTCATATTTTGTCACAAAACGGCAAGAGGGAAGAATTACAACTTCAATAATTTTCCACATTTTTCTTAAATAAGTTAAAAAGAAAAGAAAAATATTTAAAAGGAAAAACATTGATTTTGAAATTATTTTTACATAAGCTGCACTAGGGAAGTTTAAAAAAAAAAAAAAAAGGAAGTAAACGGTTTCAACGTAATACAAAAGTAGCCCCGTTTGCAGCTCAGTCATTCTTCCACACATACTTTTTATCCCCATTGTACTGAAAGCTGTGGAGGACAAATTGGCTTTGATATTCACAGGACAGCACCTCCTTGCAGATTTTTCAGACAATCGGATACCAGAATTAGCGAGCTGATCCTCTCGGGGACTACTATGGCAGTTCATGGAAACTGGGCCAAGACCGTATTTTTAGCCACAAGAAATTTTCCTAAGGAAAAAAAAAAAGTGCAACTGCTCCTACGCAAAACTAAGCCTATTGACGGTAGAATAGCCAAGACTTTAATGTTACTTTAAAATGCTGCTATGGCAACAGTTATTGGGACAACACAGGACAGTTGAATTGTCACATTTAGAAAAACCATCCAGAGCAGCATATCACACAAGCCCTGGATGTGGTTTCCATTGTGGGCATCTTCGTGGTGATTCTGCCCACGCAGAATTCAACAATCACATTTCCCATTTTCTTTAATCCTCAACCATTTGAAATCCTACTTTTGGCTCACGATTCAGCATTTGCTTCACTAATGGCTGAAAAGGGAAGGGAACATTATCCCAAAAGGATGAGAGAAAACAATTTATATTTAGAACTTCTTTGCCATACACACAACCATCAAGTTGCAATCCTTTTTTTTTCTCTCTCTCTCTCTTTAGGCATAAATATGAGTTTCTGCACAATGGTTGGAGTCCCGACTTGAGGATTACAGTGAACCCTGTGCGGCTAGGAGTGGCACTTGACTACGAGAGGGGGACTCTGTCCTTCTTTAATGTGGATCTGGAACAACACCTACACACCTTCCACTGTCACTTCCAAAATTATGTCCACCCCTGCTTTGGCCTGGACAACCCAGGAGCTCTTATTGTACACAACAGCATAGAGGCTCCTGAGTATGCATTCATTGGACAGCAGTAATCCGCTTTAGTATTACATTGAAATAAAAGTCTAGTAAGAAAAAGCATAACTTTGGTTAATTAAAAAAAGTTCTGGGTGACATCCCAAATAAAGAAACTCCTACCATTTTGAACATCTTAATTCATAAAAAAAAAAAATGCTGATCTTCAACAGTATAAAATTTGTGCAACCCAAAGACAAAAAGGGGTTTTTAGTTGTTTTTATTATAATATTCCATGGGAACAGGCATACACCATTTTCCAAGATAAGAAAAAGTTTCACTGAATTTTACAATATGTACTTATACCATCAGTAACTGCAGCAGACCAAGTGTAGAAATTGAAAAAAAAGGAACTGTGGGGCTTATTTTTGATTTAACAAAAGATGCTTTGAAATATGAAATAAGCATTCTAAAGGTTTTTTTTTTGTTACTATACAATTGTATTCACATCTTAAAAGGAAAAATCCACCCTGAATACTTCTACACTGTTAAAAGTGTCTGATGATCTTTGCTTTTCTAGACCTATTTTGTTTAATGGGTGTATGTTTATATATTTATATAAACAAAATTTCTCAGCAATTTAAGAGATTGTTAGGTGCAGTTTTAGAGTCAGGCCCATTTAGTAAAAAAAAGGTCTTATCAAGATAGCAATAACACAAAACTCTGTAGTAAAGATTTGTATTCTAAAACCATATCCTCAAAATCTCAAACTTCCCATATGACATTTAGCCACTAGAGGTGTTGTCTTGACTCATGTGGCTATAAACATATACAAAATGACAATGAACAGGTTGGTAGGCTATCTAAATGACATTTGCTATGTAGGTGGGCATAAACTCAACTATGCTTACCTGCAAATAAAACCAAAAATGTTCACATTCGCGGTGTGAGGGACTAAAGAAAGGCATTCTGGGAGATGCAGGGGGGGAAAAAAAATAAAACAGACAGACTTATACAAAGCAAAACCAACACTAGTAAAAGAAAATAAGAACCCTTTTTAAGGGTCTGGGAAAATACCAAACATCAGAAACACAATCTAAAGACCCTACAGGCCAGTGTTTTGTGTTTTTTTTTTTTTTTAACTAAAGTCTGTTTACTAGTAGTCATCTGTACTTTACATTACTGAAAGGAACGGTAAACGGATTGTCTATCAACGATCAAAATCACGCCGAGCGCTTTCCTCCACTCTGCTAACTTTATGTGCCGGGTCCTCGTCTACTGGGCTAGCACCTCTAGCTGAAGCCTGAGATTCCCTTGTGAATGTATGTAATGCATACACTGACTTGATTTGCTACAGGCTTTGCTCTAACATATGGGCCCGCAGCATAACGAGAGCGAGCGACAGAGGCATGCAGGCAGATAAACACAAGCAAGGCAGTGAGGGATTACTCTCTCGTCAGAAGAACCAAGCTGTTTCTACAGATAAACTTATTTTGTGATCACTACATAAAATGACCACGAAAGAGTGAACAGCAGCATATGTGCTTTGAGATCAGCTATACGGACATTTAAAATAAATGATGAGAGAAAGCCCTCTCCCTACCGCCAGAGGCTAATGGACCGTCTATCAGCGATCACTGGAAACGACAATATAACTTTTTTTCCCCAACCTTAATTACTACTATATAAAAACCGTCAACCTCGCAAAGCTTGGTCACCTGTAATTAGAGCCCTAAAAATCAATGTTGATAATAAAGAAAAAAAAATGTTTAAACAGGTTTGTCTGAATGCCATACAAAGATGAATGGAAAACCATGTCTGCTGGGATGGAAGTGAAAGAAAAAAAATTCCAGGGATAATGTTCAGACATGATGTAGTAGTTTGTAGTAAATGGGGTAAAACATGGGAAAACACTGGTATAGTCCTAAAACAGTGTGTGATAACGCAAAGGTGGATTTTTCCTTTTATGGGGTTTGTGTGTGAGAACTGCATTTGTATACTGAATGTAGACTTTGGGTCTGCGAGTATCCAGGACAGTGGGGATGGGGCAGGGCAAGGGTTATGAGTGATCTGTCTTACTGCTGTGTGTCCTCTCCTCCTCTTCGTCGGAGGAATCTCCTCCGTAGGGCACAAGCCCTGATGCATCTTCGTCCACTTTAGACCACTTCCCTATGGAGGAATCTCCTCCGTAGGGCACAAGCCCTGATGCATCTTCGTCCGCTTTCGACTTCTTCTCGTAAATATCCTCTTGAACACCTGTAAGGGCACGATAAAAATGGAGAGACAAAAAAGTAGAAAGGAGGTGGGAGACATGAGAGAGAGATGGGAGACAGAGAGAACAAAACAAAAAGGAAACCCATTGAGGAGCCCCATGTTAGCGTTGGTTTTTGAGTTCGTTTGATCCACAGCCAGGGGAGGGAAGATATCAAATGAAACGGCAGCACAGCACACATCCATAACAGGCACGTCCAGGGACACATGTTGAGAGAGAAAACAAGGGAAAGACAAAAAACATATACAAGAAGACCATGTTAGTGGGCTCTACCAGCAGAGAGATTCACACAGGTCTCCACTCCTCCCCCATTCCTCCACGGGGGGAGATGCCATTTCATGCAACAGACAACTCTACAGAAGAAATGTCTGGGTACTCAGGCTCTCTGAATATTAGGAAATAAAGAAATGCATACCCATTGACGCGGCGCTGCTGGGTGAACTGGCTGGATCATCTGTCACTGCGTCTCTCGGCCTTTTGCGGGTAATAGGGGCAGGAGCCACAAAGGGAGGCGGCGGCGGAGGCATCAGAATCCTGAAGAGAGAAAAATGTCAGTAACTACACAACACAAGATTCGTGAAGAATAACATACAAAGGAAATGAGATCTATTAACAGACCTTTCTACAGCTTTTTCCTCTCCAACACTGGAGGCAGGAAGTGCAGACTCCTGGTGAGCAGGACCCTCTGGAGAGCGGCTGGTTGGCTAAAACAGAAAAGTAAAAAACATTTAAGACAATTCAAAATTTTATACGCTAGAGTAGGTTTGGTCCGCAGGAAAACAGTTCAAATTGTAATGATTTGAAGGGGTAAAAAGTTACATTAAACCAATTCAAAGCTCTGATTGAAAACTGGAGCATGAAAGTACTATCTGCTGTAGAAAAAAATGGTAGCTTTACTGTGGCTAAACAGGAGCATAACCAGTGGTTCATTTGCACTATTTTTTTCATAACATTCTGTTACCAAAAACATAAACTCAGCTTTGCTCGGTACAAGAAGCTCTTGTTTAAACAGCAGCCAACAGTGTCTTCTTGATTATGTGTAGACAGTAAAAATATTGGAAGGAACTAGCTTGAAACTATTATTACTATTCCTTTATAAAAAAAAATTCTCCTTTTTTGAATATCCTAAAAAACGTAAAGTCATGAGCCTTAAAAAATTGTTTGCTACAGATCACACATCTCTGTCTGATGCAGTCAAATCTGTCAGTAAAATTCAGAGTCGTGACCAGACTTGTCATTCTGTCAGTAAGGGCTAACCAAAAAGGTGTTACTCTTCAGCTAACCTGCTCTTCCTTAGCCGCCTCGTGGAAATGACGTTTGGGACTTCCTGAGTCAGGGGGGGTACTTAAAGATCCTTCGGGGTCCACTGTCTCACTGCTGTCAGGATCCTTAAGTAGATCAAAACCAACATATGCACACTGATGGAGCAGCAAGTTTTCAAAAAGCTAAAACCTCAACAGGTTTCAGATGTCCTAACATTATAGTATGGATTACTGCATGAACTAAGAGCTGAAAAAGCTTTTAATAATAAGTTTTATGAGCCCTGTGGTATGTGTGTTTGCAGATTTAAACTAGTGCTGTAATCAGAAAGCGTAGCAACTTTATTAATTTATATTTACCTGGACGAGATAGGGATGTGGTTTCCTAGGACACACTGGATACTGAACCATTGCCTGAGAAGATGGAGGGTTTGTCGACATGTTAGAATGACTTGGGGGACCATTTGCATTACTCCAATAACCACGGTCTCCTGGGTACGCTGAATAGCCGCCAGCATACCCATTTGCTGGGTAGTTATACCAGGACCCCTGGCTAGAGTAATTGCTATTAGGTGGAAATCCATGTGCTGCGTATGCTGAAATGAAAGTATAGAATGTGGAGTTAATAGCATATACCATATGGTTCAATAACAGGGTGTTCTGACAAATCTGACCTACTATTTCAACCTACTGTTGAGCCACTAGAGACATCAAAGGATTAATTACCACGAGAAGGGCGCAGTCAGCTAGTACCTGATATTTGGTCACTCTGTTGGAATGTGCCTGTTTAGTTACAAAGTGTAAAAGAGTACTCACGTTGGGTTGAGCCTGTGGCCGTGTACATAGACACCATTCGGGCATGTTCAGCTCTCACCTGAAGAAAACAAAAACTATGTAAAAATCTGAATAAAATCCAAAAAGGCTGTGGTAATTATTTCCGACAATTGCATTGTGGGTAGGTGCAGCGCACTTGAAACCTATCTCTGGAGATCAGGTGGTTCACGCTACCACTTTCACTTTTGGAGGTAGGTATCAGTGAAAACTATACGCTTTAATAGTTTCACCTTCTTATACCTCCTGTTAGGCTTTAATTGAATAAATTCAGACCAACTCCACAGCTTTATTTATGGCAACAAGATCATGAACTTACAGTTTCCAGCAGACTCTCAGTGAGTTTCTTCGCTGCCTCCAATCCAGCTGCATTTGGGTGGCTGTAACACAAAAAGTTAAATAAGACGAAACCGACACAGGAAAGAATAAAGACTGGCTACTAACAAAGAGGTTTTAGAATTTATAAGAAGGCTGGGCTATTGGACAAGTGTTTCAGTTACAAATGAACCTAAACTGAAACCATACAATGTGGATTTAATTCTGTTGACTTTTGTTATTCACACAAATAACTTCGCAGCACCAACCATGTCAAGTCGCGTCCTGTTTTTGATTGGTTAAAATCCAACCTCCTCGTGTGGTTTCCTTTTAAAATAAACATGGTTGTCTAACAGTTGGCGATCCGAATAAAGCTGACTTCTATGCCACTGGTTTTTCTACTTAAAACTAAGTGAAATGTCTGTTTCAATGCTCCAAAAACAGAAACCACATAAGTTCCAAATAAGTAAAAGCTACCGTTTAACAGTATCTTACATCTGTGTTTGGCTCATTGTTTAAACTTTTTTAAGCCTTTATGTCTGAAATGTTACCAGTACAATCACACAAGAAAGCTGAATTACGATCCTAATAGGGAACTTAAGTTTGCAAAAGTGGAGCATTTAGAATGAACATACCTGATGTAAACATAAAGAGGCTCAAAAGACTCTCGTTTTGATGCTTGTTCAATGTAGCCAGAACCTTTTCCCCTGAGGAAGACTCGAGCCCCCGTTTCTGTCTGGATGTGACTGAGGTAAGACCCTCCTGGACCCTCGACCTTTTCATTCACATTAAATGAAGGCAACGCCTGGTCTAGACCCACAAAAATCTTTGTGTGCACAAAACTCTGGAATAAGAGGGGGGAGAAAATTAATTTACGAATATACCTTGCACATATTGGTTGTTTTTTGACATCTAAAAAAAGATTTACTAAAGGTAGAAAAGCTTTGTAAGCAGATGCAGTAATCCAAGGTTTTCCCCTGTAGACCAGGGATGTTCTCTCTGCTACTTATTTTGGGAGGTGGGTATCAGTGAAGGCAGCATAGACTTAACTTGCCTCACTTTCTTATACCTCCATTTGTAAAATCTTGAATGACACAGAAAAAAATACTTGTCTATTCTCAATCGCCCCTAACAAAAGAAGCACAAAACCACAAGAAAAAAAAACCATACACAGGTTTGACCACTGTTTGTAGTGCCTTCAATTCTAACAAAGACATAATGTCTGCCCACCCCTGAATGAGGAGCTGCAGGCCGATGTCCCTGGCCTGGCACTGAGTTGGTGTTGGGCATCCGTGGCACGGGAGAGGGAATGACAGGCCGAGGAGGCTGGGGGTAGAGTGTGAGCGGAGGCATTACAGGCACCTGTTGGCCTCCTGATGCTGCTGAGGCCCTCAGCACATCCTCAGAGATGATCTCTTTTATCCTCATCACAGCCTCTGATGTTAAGAAAAATCAACATGGACATCAGCTATATCCCTCTCCACAAAAGGATAGGCTTTGGAATGCTTACAACATTTGTGAATTATATTAAAAGACAACGATGTTAGACTCTGCATATTGAGCAGATTTTAAAAGGGAAAAAAAAAAAAGATCAAAAACCAAAAACGAGACAATGAATGAGGACACATTATTTGCATGATTTTAAGGACAAGAGAACAAGCTACATCTGATTACAAACTAAAAGGAAAACGGGCAGGCGATTTTACTGTTTAAGATGATCGGTTAAACTTTAAACGATGGCAAAACTTCGACATTAAAATGGAAACTTTCTTCCATCAAACATTAGAGTCCGAGGCTTGTAGCCCAAACCGTGGTGGGGGAATTACCGAGAGGCCCCGCGTTCATTCCTTTGTCCGTTTACCGTTTGCTTAGACATAGTACTACACGGTGATATTGAAAAAAGGGAAAACATGGGACATATTTAATACATGAAACGACACTGGTAACGTGTACATTTGTAGATATCTATCTATCTATTTCAGCCAACCGCATACTACATTAAAAAATAAATACTGTAAATCACGGTGTTCTATGGATCTTACGCGGATAAACCCTTTGCATTTTTGATGTATATAACAAAACCATATGTATTTCATTCCAAATAAACAAGCGTCACGTTTGTTCTCAGCTAAACCAAGTTAGCTAGCGTTAACTGAGTCTGAGGCGAAAGCTAAAGTAGCTAACTCAGCAAGTCGCGACCCTGTTTTGAACGTTCGTATCGCCAATATGTCTATTTAAGACTTTAGAGACTCTAATGTTCGACTATTTTGATAACAAACACTCGGGCTTGTGCGCTCAAATTTACTTTGGAGCGTACAAATCGTACCCCCCCCGAAGCTAACTTTTATTAGCAGGCCACGACCATGTATGCTAGCTGGTGCTAAAGCTTTCAGGTTAACATTCAACGGGAGGGGGGGGGGAACCACCTCGGCTAGCGTTAGCTTAGCTAACGCGTCTAACGTAACTCGCTTTGCCAGATCAAATCCAAAGATGACGAACCAAACGGCGACTTACGGTGTTTGTCCTGTCATTCCCGAAGACATAGCACCACTCCACGAAATCTGCGGTAAAAATTAAAACAGTTTCAAACGTAGTCGACGCTGGACGACTGTAGCCATCGGTCTGCTCTGTCTGGCGCCGGCGATTTTTTCTGACGACTCGTCGCAAAGTCTGACTCAGCGGAAGCTGAGCCGGTCTCCTGTTATGTAACACTACATTTAATTTGATATTCTAATCGTAGATATATTTTCACCCGACCTCCATTCGCCTCTATTTGCCAACCCTTCATACCAGTCGAAGACTATGTTAGACAAATTCAAGCATGCGTTGACTGTCTCGTTAGGATCATCAGTCTTCTCCATTTTCCACCCTGGCCGCCGCCTTTAGAGAACATAAAATAACAGCATACACCTCCAAAAATCTTTGGGGATATCAGCCAGATGATTTAAAATGCATGATGAACATGTATAAGATCCAAGAAGTTGCACGACCGGGGCCAAATTAACTTTCTAGGGGGCACCGGGGCAAGAATGAGCTGCCGGGCCCTCAAATTTACAGTCGCAGTCCACTTTTACCCAACCAAAGTCCATTCAGTGCAGTTCCCTGCCTGCTCCGGCAGACTTTCGGTTCAGCTTTTTGGTTTGGTTTATTTTAGTGACGATATTCTGATTAAGTTATAAAATGCAACACGTCAGATTCCTTATCAGATTCTGTCAGAAAATGGGAACTCTTTGACCGTGTGGTCAAAAGTACTACTGTCTTTAGTTTAGAGATCGTAAAAGAAAAAAAAAAATATTCCAGCATATTTCATCCCATGTTTAGTACAATGTTAGACCATCAAATTAAAAACTGAACCGCCACTCCCACAGATTGTGAACGGTATGTAATCCCTTTGCTCAATATTTATGTATCACCTGCATCGGAGCCATTAGACGAAACCGTCTTTTTTTTTCGTAGTTCAGTGCTGGTAATTTTGATATATGGAAAGCCAGTGTGACTGGACCTTAAGGCAGAGGTCAGACCGATATTTAGCACTGCATCAAATAGGAAAAATAATTTTCATTTATCTATTTTTTTAAATGCAGCCTTCTCTTTCAATTCTTGATTTCCTGCATTTGCAATTGATGTTAAACAGAGCCAAATACACAACAATACAACACCACCCACCTGTTTGTTTGCACAGACATGCATGATGAATTTGCGAATGGTATGTAATCTGCATAAACCCGGCTAGAAATGAACTATTTGTATCAACCTGTTGATATAACATTGCTGTTGATATAATATTTGGTAAGGAGGACAGCGACCGTACTAAAAAGAGAGATGGAAGTGCTTGTTGTTTGTTCAAATGCTTAAAACAACCTATGTTTATGTTTAGCTGACAAGGACCTCTGGCAGCAGTGTGACTCATCGGCTCCTTTCTGTCAGGAGCAAAGGTGGAAGTTGAAAGACATTGTTTTTAGCAACACAAAAGCCTGAAGGGAGGAGGTTGTGGTGGATAGATGGGTCAACAAAGTGATTTCGAGATCAGAGACCACTGTTTATTTTCAATTTCCTACCAACGGCCAACACTGTCTTCTTTTAACCATGACCAGATTGTGTCCCAACTTTAACTAAGTAGTCTTTTATGTCCCTGCCACCATCATTCATGTTGTGGAGGACATCATGTTGCCATTCTTGCATCTGAGACTTTTTAGACATACATCGAAACCACTGACTAGACCCCATGTGGAGGAGATGATCCGATTAGATTATTGAGTGTCCTGCTGCATAAAGTTGCATATTCATCGGGGAACACTGATCTCCCAGAGATTGCTTGAATTTGGTAACATGTTAAGTTAGTATGTTAGCATGCAGAGGCAATCATGTTGGTACAAAACATGTTGCTAATAAATGAGCCAATTGGCTTAATTTGGAGGAAACTGATATATCATGCCACATGATAACTCAAGAATCAGTAGAAACTTCATAGCCCACACGGAGCAGATAATCTGA